>CM035101.1:79532295-79918553 GCA_020205505.1 Panax japonicus
AGTTATTGAAGTAATAACTTCCAATTTGAAATTTTGTACTTGCTAATGTTATTGATCTTAATTTATGCATAAAAAATTTACACCAATCACAACCCTCTAAATCTACTTAAATTTGACGCTTAACATTCTTTTTGTTTGGAAACATTGACCTAACAGTCCTTACTTTATCCAGTAAAATACAATGATTTTTATGGAAAGGGCTCTTTCAATTACTATTCCTCTCCATCTCCCAATGTTTTGGTACATAAAATTTGGCTACAGAACAGAGTTGTTCTTGGATCTGATTCTGCAAGCATGGTGAAAAGCATACGTCTATGTTGCTAATTTTAAAATGATTCATCAACTTTAATGGACTGTAGATGGATTTTTGGATGTGGTACCCATGTTTTTCTTAAACATTATTTTGTTGAGATCTAATCGTAAGCCTTTTGAAGTTAATTTTACCATCTTTTCCTCCCTTGTGATGTGTCATGCTCTGTAAGTATTTGTAACTGTCTGAGTGGATGCAGGTTGCAACCTGATTGGGATCTCTGAAGAAAGTGTGCTGTAGAAAGTATGGCTAAGCATCATCCTGATTTGATTATGTGTCGGAAGCAGCCGGGAATCGCCATTCGGACGACTTTGTGAGAAATTGTGATGGGAATTAGTGCTGTCATTGTGAACTCGTATGTGCGCCCATGCACACTTGCTTCGGGTTTGCGATGAATGCAATTATGGGTCCTTTCTAAGGTCGTTGTGTCATCTGTGGTGGAGTTGGAATTTCTGATGCATACTACTGCAAGGAATGTACGCAGCAAGAGAAAGATCGGGATGGGTGTCCGAAGATTGTAAATTTGGGGAGATGTCCAAAACCGGACTTGTTCTATGAACGGAAAAAATATGTTTCAAGAAACGCTGACCTGAGTATTGTTAATTCTCTTAACGAGTTCATTTGACATTGTGTATTATCTTCCTACCTACCTAAAGATGGTGTATTTCTAAATGTGAAAAGGATATATTAGGTCTTGGATTTGATTTGTAGACATGCTTGAATGGAAACGTGCTTGTAATGCATATTCCTTATGTATACTATGTCCTTAATCAGATATACATTTGATAAGTTTGAAAACAAGTAATAATAGTTGTGTTTACCGTGGTAGTTTTTCCTACCCAAGGAGATAAAATTGGACTTCCTTTGTCCTGAAATTAAAATGCCGTAGCTGTTTATTGACATTACTTTGCAAGTATAAGGTGATACTTGGATATATTGAACCTAATAGTTTAGGAAACTTGTATCTATGAAATTCTTTTTTGCACAGTTGAATTTATTATTATTGTGTATAAGTTTTTGTAAAAATATTAGATGGGCAAAATTAGCAAATTGTTTTCCTCCAATATTGTTGGTAAGGTTTTAACTCGCATAAATAATAATTGGATCCCACAATTATGTGAGAGGGACTTGTAGAAAAAATTATGAACAATTACAATTAGAATAACACTGGAGAAAATATTATGAGAACATAGATAAATCTACCCTTTTACAAAAAAAAAATATCATTTGCAAACTTAGGTATGAATATTATTCATTTTTCAGTTGTTAGTTCAATCATAGGGACATGATAATTAATGAAATAATGATACCAAATTAAAAAAATATAGAGTTATTATAAACTCTTTTTATGAAATAAATAAATAAATGACAAATGAAAAAAATATAGAGTTATCCTAAAAGCCTTTAGATAGCCCGAAGCCTAGGCCCAGTACAAGTCAAATGTATAAAGTTTCATTTTCTCATATCCTATCGGGTGGATTATTCCTTCTTCGCATTATTTTCAGCTTGTCAAACAAGAAATCTTAATTTTCTTCCGCACCGCCGTCTCAGATAGAGAAATCTTCGGTTCAGGTTAGTACGCTTCATTGCCCATCTGTTATCTGTGTCTCTGTTCTTTTAATATTTTACTTATAACTGGAGTTGTTAGTTCCCCTATCACAAAATGATCGAGGAAGGAATTTTACATATGTTCGTGCCTGGTGTATATTTATATGTATGTTTGAAGATATTCAATTCTTTCAGTTTTCCTCAATATGGGAAACACTTGTGTATATACATTTAACATTTGGTAAATTCGGTTTTCTGGTTCTGAATTGTTGCCAATAACTTTGTTTCTAATGTGAAGGAATTGAGAACATGGAATTTGACACATAGTCAAATTAGGAACAATTGGGTTAGGGTAGGTTTATTCATCCTGTAACCTTGTTTTGGGACAGCTTGTAACTATATGGTTACTAATAACACTAACCATAATTTAACATAATAAACAGTAACCATATAATTATATGATAGTAATCATAACAGATTTTAATGGTAACCAAAACAGAAATATCATGTAATGAAACCCAGTTTAGGCAATCCATGTATACTAAACATTATATATTAACCAGAATAAAAATAAGAGTAACCAAAATCCCACATTGAGGACACAGTAATAGTAGCCAAACTATAAGATAACAATAGCCAAAACATAATAAAACAGTAACCAAATAGTTATATGAAAGTAACCAGAACATGTTTTAATAATGATAACCAAACAGAAACAGCCTATATATCCAACCCAGTTTAGGCAACACGTGTATACTCTCACATGTACATTTAACACTTGATATATTTTCTGATACAAGCTTGTAACTATCTGGTTACTACCAAAAAATACAATGGTTACCCTTCTATGCATGTTTGGTTACCAACTGCACTTTTCAAACAATGTATCAGACACAACTTAGAAGTAAAAAAATTGAACCAACAAACAATGTCAAATCACTGGTAATATATTCAAATATGTAATCCCATTTATTTAAGCTCTAAAAAACATTACAGACTCACTAACCATAACAAAGGATTATGGATATCCAACAAAAATCAAAGTACGAAATAGGGAAAATTTAGCGGAACTCCCGAAATTGTATTTGTACAAGTTCAGATGGGGAAGAGTTGCCCAGATGTGCTGCCATCTCTTTGACAAGATGCAAGTTTGAACTGCCTATTTGGTGTGGGTGAAAGAGAGAATATGATGATTACCACAACAACACAGGAACAAGAACAACTAACTGATGATTATAACTATGATAATCATCATGCGATAGGATTTCGGGATCTGGGTATGATCCAAACCCGTTCTATGTCGACTCTTTCGTTGAATGGAATATGAGAGCGCCATTGGAGATCATATACAAAGCTTACGAAAGTGAAGATTATGATCGGAACGACGATGTATTAATTGAGAAACAAGAGAAAGCAGTTCTGGATACTGTGAGATATCCTTCTTTGTCGCTGTATTACCAAGATGCAAGTTTGAACTTTCTTTCTACTGCTGCGCACAAAACTCATTTTGTTACAGATTGCATTCAATACAGTAAACCACCAATACTAATCCCCTAAATTAAGGAATCCTAATTGCACTAATGTTCCCCTAAATTAATGAATCTTAATTGCATTAATATTGTAAATAAATATGGGAAAGTGTATTACTTTTGTAATTATTTTGTGGATGTTTTATTTTTGTAATTATTTTTAAAAATGTACTATAATATGTAATTAACCCATATTAATTGTTATTGTGTCTTGTTGTTACTAAGAAATTGGTGCAAGGGATTCTCATTAGAAACAAAAACGTACGTACGTACTTATTCAACCAAATCGGTAACTTATATATATATATAATAGATACACGGTCCGAACTTTAAGCTCGCCACTTATTTAACATATATTGTTCACCCCTCGAAGCAACGGACTGGACGACGATTCGGTCTGTCGCTATATATAGAACTGTCGTCTTATCTTTTATTGACGGACAACATATAGCGACAAACCGAACCTATAGCGACGGACCGAATTGTGGCCCGGTCCGTCGCTAAAAGGGGTGAGCAAAGTATGTTAGATAAGGGGTGAGCAAAGTATGTTAGATAAGGGGTGAGTTTAAGATCCGAACAGTGTATGTATATATATATATATATAGTCCGGATCCAGTCCGGGATCCCGGACTCTACTAAAATACGGACTTTTTTTTTTTTTTTGCTTTTTTTTTTGAAACAACTAAAAAAAAAATAATTATGGAATTGAAATTTTTCCATAATACAGTGTTTTGGGCGTGATTTGGATGCCTATAACGAAATATGTCTGTACAGTCTGGCCAGACTGTACATACATTGGTTGGGGTAGGTATTAAAAACACACCCAAAACACTGTATTATGGAAAAATTTCAGTTCCATAATTTTTTTTTTTTTTTTTAGTTCTACAAAAAAAAAAAAAAAAAAAAAAATTAAGGGTCCGGATTTGATCAGGTCCGGGAGTCCGGACCTGATCCTGGTTATATATATATATATATATATATATATATATATATATATATATGGATATTCATCCATGGCAAACGTTTGTCATGGACACTATTCAGCAAACAAGTTGATTACCGTTGATCTGGACAATGGAAGGCTGTGATTGGTCAAGTTTTCTCCATGTCACTACAGCTTGTAGCGGCAGCCACTTTTCCTTTTTGTCCGTTTGCAAATTACATTACTGCCCCTAATTAAATTACATGCCTGCCGCTACAGGTTGTAGCGGCAGTGTAAATCCCACCCATATGACCCATATGCTATGTAAAGATAAGTTTATATTTATGTATACATAATGTAAAAATAAAAGATAATGATACATAATATAAAAATAAAAGATAATGATAAGATAAGTCTGAATAAAAGATAAACTTATTTTTATAAATATATAATGTAAAAATAAGATAAGTTTGAATAAAAGATAAATTTATGTTTTTATTATAAAATTTAAATTTTATATTTTATTATTTTATTATAAAAGATAAATTTATTTTATTGTAAAGATAAATTTATATTTTTATAATAAAAGATAAATTTTCTATTTTATTTATTGCAAAAAAAGAGAAAAGAAAAAGCGTGCCAGAATAAATTAATTTCTACTTACCAGATTTAATTATCATGCTCATGGGTGCATGCAAATTTTAGATCATTCTTTTCATAAGATTCTGATCATGCATGTCATGGGTCGGTCGTTTGTTCATTTATATTTAGTGAATGTTTGATCTTTTCTTTTATTTTGACCTTTCGTTCTTTAAAGTATATATGATTCAACAAATAAGCTCCTTAAAATTAAGGCATTATATATTACGATCGATCATCCATTACAATTAATAATTCATCAGCAGATGGATAATACTAATTAATATATAGCAAAAACACATTATACATGGAAGATTTCGTTGAAGGGCAGCTGGTATATATATACTGCATGTGAATATTACTGCAAAATATTAATTTTATTTTCTATAAAATATGCTGAATACAAGTGAATATTTCAAATTTAGCAATACAAAGGAAAGGTTCTAGTACCCAAAAAAAAGAAAGAAAAACAATAGTAGTAGTATAATTGTACTACATGATAGGGGATTAAATACAATAACTTCCATCAGTACTTGAGAGAGAGGAAAAGACAATAATTAGACTCTGCTCCTCGATCTCTTAATTAATTAAACCATGATCATCATGAGTAGTGTGCCAAATGCTGCAGAAATCCATGCAGACGAAGCGAATCCAGTAGCTGCCGAAGTTGGGGTGCTGGGAGAAGGCGAAGCCGCTGGAGATGCTACTTGGGCTAAAACCGTAATCGCAAGCTTCTGGTTTCCAGCTGTACAATGACTGCCAACACTGCATAAATACCATTTCTTCCCTTCAGTTGTCAGGGTAATCACATCACTACCGGTGGTAAGACCAACACTATCCTGCGGCTTTGTACAGTTTTGGAAAGAAGCTAAATCCACTTTGTGAACATTATGGACTCCCTGTGGGTAATTAAAAACTGCACACTCATAGTATATAATTTGATTAGAGAGGCTACAAGAATTAATGCTAAGTGCACGTGCAAGATGTGACAATTTCTAGCATTGTTGAAATTAATCTAAAAGATCAAATTTCGTGGTTTTGACAGTTTAAAAAAAAGGATATAATCAGGAGGTGCACAAATCCGATATACTTATTGATGAAGAAATTTAATAAAATAGTGAGATCGAGTTAATGATGAACATACTGAGTTTATGAGGTTGTGTGGTTAACTGATCGAGCACAAAAAATGCAATGTAATTTCTTAATATTACCAACAAAGAAGATACATACTGAGTTTATCGCCGACATGAAACTGTTTATCTGCAGCCCAAGATTTGTAATCAAAATTGATGGTCCAACCCTTTTTATCTCCAACCACAAAATCTGTTGCCAAAGCTGGAGCAACAACTGCAGCAATAAGAGCTAGTGCAACCAATAGATTAATTGAAGCCATTGACAAAAATGATCAGATCGATCGGCTGCAAGGGCTTACTTATATTTGTTTTCCTTTCACCTTAATTAACTGTTTGATCAGGATACTTTTCAGGCGTGACATTTATAGAGATTTTAACAAAGAGTGATTAGCCGGCTAATGTCGGCATCTCGCACCTTCTGTGGCATGTGTGAATACGGCAAGAATTTTAATTTGGCCACAATTGTTAGCCATGTTGCAAGTTAAAGACAACCTTGAATCACATAAATATATATATATATATATATATATATTAATTAATTAAATAATTAGGCTGTTGTTATGACTTGGTCAATTAATCACAATAAAATGAAAATTATTTAGCTTCTTTTTATGAACCAGTCAATATATCTACCTGCAGAGTTGAATGACCAAGAAAAATAACAAGGTAATAAGTCTAAAGTGGTCGATCTCTGTGTTATCTCCAATATGCTATTGCTAGTAGTAGACTTCTCGTGCAGGCGGCTCCTAACATAAAATATTTGAAAACAAGAAATCTTCCTCTCTTTTTTAACATTACCTCCAAACATGTTCACAGGCAGTATAAGAAATTAATGCTATGTATCTTTTACCGAGAGTGAGGTATTGTAGAAACAGATTTGACAATTCAAGACGGATTTTCCTTTTCTTTTTTTTTTCTTCTTCCCTGAGAAGTATCAGTATTCTGGAGTTAATAAGTAATACTAAGGTTATATGTGGACTTCTATGGTTTACATATATACAGGCAAAAGAGCAAATCTCTTTTGTTTTGTACTCGTACTCCGTAAATTTCTGTTAAGTGTACTGCTAGAGGGCAATTTTGAAAACTGGTGCCAATAAGCGTACACCATTTTAAAATTCTTCCACCTTCACTCTTAACGGATGCCTGAGCTCCTGTTGCATAGTTCATAGTCAAGAATGCATCAGAATGTTAAATTTTTAGACTGCTAACTGCTAAGCAGCATTCACTTTTCATGTACCTGCTCATGGTGGACAAGGCACCAATTCTAGTGACGCCAGCAAGTGATGGAATTTGCTTCAGCTTGAACCTTGGTGGTTTTTCTTGCACCAATTTTTCTACCTACACAGAATTTGTGGTTGGTGATTGCACTATGACAAATAGTAGAATGATTTCACAACATCTAGTTGCAAACTTTAAGAAATAGAAAGAGATTATCAGACACAACATGAGTCTCGTACAAGTTTCCATTCTTACCTCACTATCTTGCTGGAAGGCTCCCAATTTATTCTCTTCTGAGCCCTTAAACCAAGTAATAAATAATGCAAGAAAATTATTAGATTGAAATCTAAGTGGATAAGAAATGTTTCATTCCACAATTAGCAGGAACAACTAGAACCTTTTCAAACATACAGGTAGGGCGAGGTAATTTTAATTGAGATCCGGTGCTTGGTTGGAGTTCAAATGTCAAAGTGAGCTACATTCAACAAAGGGCATATTGGCATAATATGAGTCAAGAAAGAATTGGAAACATAGGTTTTGGAAGTTAAGATAAATAAAGACTTTAAAAATAGCAGTTGAAGAAGTTGTAGTGATTTGCAAAAAGTAAATATTTCTAGAGTTTACCTTGTTAAAAAGTTCTATTGGTGGATCATGTTGAACCCTCCGCTCTGTATGAAAATTAAATTCCTGAGATGAAGCTAGAACGTTATGGTTTATAAGATCACAACTTGATGTAAAATTTAAATATAAATCAATAAAATCAGATAATCCAATCTGGGAACTACCACCGGTACTGTTGTTTCCCTCTTCTTATTTCGGAAAACTCCTAGGTCTCCTTTACTGGAAAAAATCTGCATTTAGGACCAACATATAACCTTTAGAACTGCTTATAGGCATTTTCAAATACTGAACTCCTAGCTCTATATATATATATAATACCTTCTTGTTCAGGGGTAGAGCTTTAAATTTGTGAATCATTTCACATCCATCCTTCTTTGGAGCATCTGCAACATTTGGCCTGATAGACAATCATGGTTTAAGTATAGAACAAAGTTCCTAGTCAAAATACAATGTGAAGCAATGCAGTAATTAAATGATCTTTCCAAAGAAATTGGAAATTTATGTAATCATCTTCAATAGATCCTCCAACGGCTCTATAAATCCATCACTAAACTAAAAGAATTATGTGAATTAATCTAATGATAGCAATAAAAATTTTAAAAAATTAGATAAGTGCAATGAAAATTAGGACATTATATAAAAGCTGAACATCAGAATATTGGCTTCACTACAAACAATCCCTTTATCATGCATTTATATAGAGAAAACAGATGCAACGACAATTTAGAGTAAATTTCTGAAGATAGATATTAGAAAAATATTGAATATAAGAAGCTCAAATTTAGAAATTATAGATAGAATCCCTTTCTTGACAATAAATAGGAAGCTGGAAATAAGGAACGTTTAGATGATACCATTCATTTTATAACAATGATCTTCTAAAATCTTACCTTCTGGGATTTTTGTAGCTGCATTGTGCAAGTGATCCAACTCTATGTTGGTGCAACACCTGCAACAATATAATTTCAATCCAAAGCTGATAAATACAAAATCACATAAACAGATGAGAATGCTAAATTGCTAATTATTTCATGTATCTGTTGTGACACACTAAGATCTATTTACTTGCATTTCTTCCCTGTTCTTCCGTGCATTTTTTCTCTTGTTAGGAATCACTCGTGTGATACAAAATGAGAACACAAACTATTAGTGCTTTGCTAGAATAGCCACAAATGTATTAATTTCAACAGGTATAACCTTAGAATCATTGCAATGAACTGAGGATGATGGAACTGCAGAATTGTGTTGCAAAGCCCTTTCCGATGTTTTTAGGTGAAACTCCTGAAGAGAAATGAAATGGTGGAAAACGTTAGCCAATTAAAACCATTTTTAGAAGGACTGTTGACCATGATAGTTGTCCACCAAAAGGGAATTTGGTACAGGGGAAGCAAGACATTAAAATTAAGCACTTGCTTGAAACTTTGGTAACCGTGGAGTGCTTTTTAAAAGTAACAGTGAGGGAGCCTCAAAAATCTGTAAGTTGCAAACAAAATATATCAGTCGAATAAACAATTTGAATAAGTATTTAAAAAAATGTTTTTCTATCTCCCACTTTAACAGACCATTCTGTTCAGCGGAAGAGCTCTAAATGTAGAAGCAGTGGAAGTCACTTGTTCACGTTCACTACTAACTTTTGGCCTGAAATCAGGACAAACAAGGTAGCTTGTCAGGGCAAACCATGTTATTCATGGCAATGTTGACTAAAAACAGAAATGCGTGAACAAACCTCATCCTCTGTGCCCTGTGAGCTGTTTCAAGGTCAGGCTCTTTAGGAATAGTAAGCCGTAACTTAGCATGTATCAAACTTCCGTTGATGGTACCATCCTGCAAGACCATCCAACAATATTTTCAGAACTCGGTACAATTGCAGATAGTCTTCTTGGCTCAATTATGCGCCCCTCTCTAAACTCGGTACAAATCCCAATAGTCTTCTTGCCTCACATTACTTTTTATTATATATGTGTGTGTGTATTCACGTGTGTGTTTGTGTGTGTGTATTGATAAGTAGCTTACATTCGCTAATACGGGAAAAATGTCTATCCAAGTAATTCATTTGCTCGTCAGAGTATAATTTGTGTTTTTTCATAGGCGTGTTTCTAACCATATTTCTTGTTTGACCTATTCACAAATCCATATGCTTGGTGAACGAAATATCAACTTTGCTTGGACACCCTTGTATAGTTCAAAGTTCAAAATTATAACAAAAGACAAACATAATGTAATAACATGAGGAAGGATTGCCAGCATTAGAAATTAAATACATCAAAGAAAAACACATTGATACGTCAAAAGGCAAGCTCATTCACTCAGCAGTAATGTACCTTTTTAGGTTCCTTGTGAACTAAATGAGTTTGTTGATTTGTATCAGTAACCTGGTATGTAGAAGAATTAGATGTTGAACTGAGACTATAGAACAGATAAGCAGACAGAGAATTCCAAAACAAGCTCTCACTCAGCAAGACGTTATACTAAGATAGCAAAGCATTCAAATGAGTGACATCGACAAATATTTACAGATGTTCACAAAACTTGTAACAGAAAGCCTCCAATTTAGCATTGATGGGAACAAGGCTGCGAATTCAAAGGAGCGTGAAGATTATAGTAAATCTTGACCTTACGCAAGTGACCTCCCTCAAGCTTTTGTCTCTTAGCAGGTTGACTCTCCAACGCAGAAGAATTAGTTAAACTTCTCTCATTGTTCTCCAACTTCAAAAACCTACCACTTGCAGGAAAAAAGGTCATCAGAACATAAGGATGGGACATGGAAAGATTGCCAGTGTTTAGTATATATGTTTGCAGAATATGCCACACAATTAAGACATGGGATGCGTATATTATTTGTAACTGTAGAAATAAGAATAAAGTAGAAGACATGCTAGTTAAAAATCATATATTGTATTATTATTGGCAGCTGCCCAAACTTACCAAAGTTGGCAGTAATGCAAACGAGTGCAAGGAAAAAAATCCAAGAATATGTAAAGAAAAGAATTCACACCCAAAAAAAGGAAAAAGAAAACAAGTAGTCACCTGGAATTATCCACTTGACGAGCTTGATTTTGTCTGGCCAATTGGCTTGTTGTCGGCTTCATAAGAGTTGAAATACTCGGAACAGATGGTTTAGCAGTGTTATTTCTTTTAGGTTTTGAATCAATAATATGATTGTGAAATGTCAAACCTACAAAGAATTCAATTGTAAGAATATAGGGATATATATTGTCGGTAAGAAAACTGCAAACTGTCCAGGACAGAAAACTGTGACTCTGTGAGATGCATAAACTGGATTTGAGGAAAACAAAAAGGAATGGAAAAAAACAATGAAGACAAAAAAGAGCGCTGAAGTTTATATAATCACCAAAGGAAGCGAAGCTTAAATTATAGAAAGAAAACTTGAGATATCATTCCATAACAAGTACTTTACATCCTCAATCAATAACTTAGATCACCTGCAGGTATTTGATGGGATTGATTAAACTTTGGCAAAATGCAACTCTTTAAGTCAACAGAAATCCTTCCATTTATTCCTTCAGATTCTGCAAGACATATATAATGAATGAAGGGGTAGGAATAACAGTGTCACATGTTTTATCTTGCTAATGAGCAAGAAAGTAAACCAACTAATTAATTTTTGTCACAGTGTCACATGAAATTAATTTTTCGTGAGGAACTAATTAATTTCTAAAGTTGTGCAGCTTATAAAGGAAATATAACTAGATTAAGGAAAAAGGAATCAACTTGGCAGCTTGAAACAGAGCTACATTTGCTTAAATCAACTGAAAACGGATATGTTAAGCAGTAATAAAATCTAAAATCAAACTAACAACTTAAGAGCAGCTAGACCTTAGGATATAGAACACTTACGCGAAGGTGGATAACTTCCCTTGGATTTGAAGCAGAGGTCAGCTTCACGAGCCTCAGCTAACGACTCCTGTCGGCTGAAATCAAAGTATCGAGCCGCGTCGAACTCATAATCAAGATCGATTTCTACAGCTGTGAATGTGAACATTACGATATCCTCCTCCTCCTCCTCCATTCCTCTCTCTAAAATCAAAGGTTCAAAGCGAAAACCCAAAGTATCAATTGAAATGCCAGTGATTGATCAGACACAGAAGGGCGTACGGTAGCGAGAAACGAAGAGAGTTGAGAGTAGTATAGTGTATGCATACAAGTGAGTGTTTGTGTTTGTATAGGTGGAGAGAGAGGAAGGACGGAATTGGAAATTGGAAATTGGAAATTGGAAATTTGAATGAGCGGGGCTCCAAATAGGGGTAACGTTATTTTATTTTGTGACGGAAATGCCCTAAAGATTGTTGAAATTGGAGAAATGCATTGGGGGAGAAATGCACTGCCAGACCCCGGTGGGTTATAAAGTTGAAAGCGTCAATAGTCGGTCCAGAACCTCACACTGCTAATGGGCTGGGCTGGGCTGGAGAGACCAAAATTAGATATACTACTATTAACTCATCATAGTCCATAGTGAAAATATTCATTGAGAGTCCAATTCAGCTATTGGATTTTGGAGGTATTTCCTTTAAGAAAAAGCCCAACAATAGAATAGTAGGGGTAGGGTCCGGGGTGAATTTTGAAAACCGCAAACTTGTTCTTCTTCTTCTTCTTCTAAGTAACTAGTCTACTACAACAGCAAGCAACACTAACTAGGGTCACGCAACCAACTTGGATTCCAAGCCTTAAACATCAACATCCATCTATCTTAAAATTTTCTAAACACCAACTTCACTTGTATCTCTAAAAAATTATTATTATTAATATTTATCTGTGCATTTCTAGTGTCACGTTAATCAGTATATTACCCACTTTTTTAGAGCATTAAGCAGCGAATTATTTATAGTATTAATTACCACATGATGATATGTATCATGTATGTATGTAATATGGGATCGAGATCAACAAAATAAGTTAATCAAAAAGTAAGTACCTACGTATTAGTGATAGAAGATTGTTTGATAAAACTATTTTTTTTTAGTTTTATTTAATAGAAGTTTATTTTATTTTGGAACAAAAGGAAAATAGTGAGACTATTCAAATTCTATTTAACTATTAATTATTACTAATATGTAACTTACATAATTAGTACTAATAAGTATAGTTAAATATATAATTGAATAGTTATAATGTAACTTATGTGTATATATATATATATGTATGTATGTTTGTGTATATATAGATATATGTATACATAAGAGATATGTATATGATATATAGAGAAGTTACATGGAAGATTTACACAAGTGAATTTTTTTTCTATCTTCTCAATTCTTCTTATAAACAAATAACTATTACAAAGTAATGTTCATTTGGAATTTTCTGTGAATTGCTATTACAGATTATTCACCAAGGCTTGACATATATCCTAGAGGTATATCGTCTGCAACTCATAGTAAACCGATCGTGGTAAGGGCGATAAAGACTCTAAGAACAGGAATCACTCGTGTCACGTTTTCTATAATAATTTTTGATTCTAAGAAGTTACGGTTCTAATGATTAGCATCATAGTTTCGTTTTGTGCCAATCACTTGGTGTGGACCAAGTGGTGCGTGCGTGTAATAGTAATAGTAATAGTAATAGTAATAGTAATATCATGCCAACCGTGTACTAGTACTAAACAGTGTTTGTGTTTGTGCAAATACTATAAAATAATCAAGCCAACTCTATGATTTGTATAACCATATTGATAGCATATGTATATTGTTCTAGTTGTCTAGCTATGATAAAAACTTTTGAGGACTAAATTTTAAATTGAGCTCTAAATCTTAACTCTCAAATTAATTTGCATCTTAAATTTTATTTAAAATTTAAATTTTAATATAATTTAATGTGTAAATTATTTAATGTAAAGAACGCAAAGAGTGCAAATTATTTTAAAATTTAAAATTACATTTATTTTAAAGCGTAGGTCCGTAGGAGAATCAAATCAACTCCTCATCTTAAAGTGCTTGTTGTCACGTGATCCAGTCACGTCATATCACAATTGATCATATAAGCAGTTGCAAACGGAAAATGTTAAAACTTAAAACAAAAAAAATTCAATTTCTTCGATTATTAATGATTACAACCTTTGTAGCCATAGTGTTTATAGTAACCCTTCCAAATGTATTCTATTAATTTTAGTGTGTTATATTTGAGGTATAACTTCTATATTTATAAACTAGCTGGGTCCCGTGCCTCCGGCACTGTATGTACAATATGATTTATCTTAAACTTTGAACGACCAAAATAATTTATTGAGTGAGCGGAAAATTTAAAGTCATTTGTATTTTATTAAATTATTATTAGATTATTAGATAGATAGATGTATTTTATTAGATAGATGTATGAACGGTGGGATTTATCTCAAACTTTGGACGGCCCAGATGATTTATTGAGTGAGCGAGAAATTCAAAATCATTTGTATTTATTAGATAGATTAAATAAGTTATATTTCAAATAAATTATTATTAAATGAATACAATTTTTAAATGCATATAAATTTTTAAATATTTTAAATGCACCAAAGGCTGAAAAACTAAATATACACTATATGAATCATGTAAAAAATAATACTGAAATGCCGTGTTATTGGTTAAGTACAAGAAAAAAAAATCATTTTTGTTTGATGGAATGCCTTGCAAAAAAGAAAATTGGTATTTTTACATGTTAAAATAAATGAATCTTTCTCACATGAAAGTGGGACCCCACTCTGTATTCATATTAAAGGGATCATGTAAAAATATCAAATTTTTATGTAGAAATATCATTTTCCTAAAAAAATTAAAATTTGATACTTACAAATTGCAATAATACTATTTTGTAGTACTCCTATTATTATTTAAGGAATTAGATTTTCTAAAGTAGTAGAACATAAAAACATTGAATAATAAACTAAAGCAAACCATAAACATGACCAATTAGCATAATAATTTTGAGGGCTATTTGAGTAAAACAACACCTTCCCCAATCAAAGAAAAAACAATAATATTATCCCATCAACTAGATTCATCTGTCAAACAAGCAAGTATTAACGGCGGAAAATAATCAACAATCTTTTTATACAAATAAATTAAAATACTTCTCAAAAAAAAAAAAATAATAGAGGAAGAGAGAGAACTCTGCGCATTGCCCAACCCCTCTCTCCTTCTCATTTCTCCTACGCTCCTTTGTACTCTCCGTCCGTCCACTCGACAATGTCCCCACAAACATGAAACAAACTCGAAGCTACGACGACGACAGAGACAAACCCACCACTGCCGGCGGAGCCACGACGGCGATGAGGGTGATAGTTCCCTTGCAAGGCGTAGTCCAAGGCCGCGGTGGCCTTGTTTTAGGCTCAGTCATACCCTGTGCTCTCTTCTACTTCTTCCAACTCTACCTCAAGCAGCGCCAACGCTCTCGCTCTAAACCTCCTCCGCCGCCGCCGGAGCTGCCGTCAACCGTCGAGCTTTCTCCTAGACTGAATAGAGTTCTGTCTCGCTCCCTTCTCTCTCCGAGAGCCTCCAGTAGGCCGGCCCGCGTATCTTCTAGAGCTAATTCTATTGCTAAACAAGCTGATAGTCCATACTATGTTGGATTGAATAGGGTTGATGAGGACCCTTTTGATGAATTAAATAACCCAGATGGTTTTTTTCCAGCTTGGATTGGCCGAAAACAAGGTTGGTTAATTTTCTTATTTATATAAATATGTTTACTTTGTCTTGCTGATATGTTTATAGTTGTAATAATAAATTAAATTTTGGTTTTGTGGTGAATTTAATTAGGTATCACTGGATTTGGTTCAAGACTGGCTATTAGAAAATGAAGATTCAATTTTTATCCGGGATGTAAGTGGGATTGCTACTTATCAGCCATTTGATGGGTTGATGGAGTTAAAAGTGGTAAGTGTTTCCATTATGCTCTTTGTTTTAATTGATTAAACTCATACATTATGTTTCCTTGTTGGATAAAAGTTGTTAAAGGACTTTTTGCCATAACAATAAAATCCACAAAAAAACAAAACTGAATGTTGAAAAGATTTCAAGACAGTTTTATATTGCAATGGTACCGGCTCTATCGATGTGCCAAGCTGATGTGTTTGCTAAAATTGAGTTCCTACCCAACTCTTATGTATGCTTGTTGAAATTTTCAGTTATTCCAATAGTTGAAACCAATAACAGTGTTACTGCAATCAACTCTTAGGGGTTTTCTTTTTCTTTTTTTTGAGAAAAATATATATATAACAAGATTTCTCGGTGGTGCTCATATTTGCTTTTGAACCTGTGCTTTTATTTTGCTCAATCTCATAACTTGAAGTAACAGTTTGTAATTTGGGCTCTATCATTTTCAATTCTGGGGAATGTAGATGGTTCCTTTTAATACAAGAATAAATAATTAGTTTTTGTGCCATACCGAGTTGCTTTCAATCTTTGGTTTGTATGCTAATTTCATCAGTACTGCAGGCCCTGGCAGGATTTATGTCTGAGGTCATGGATAAATCAGTGCTCTTCAACCCGTCCCAAATAGTACTGACAGCTGGTGCCGCTTCTGCAATTGAGATGCTTAGCTTCTGCTTGGCAGATGCTGGAAATGCTTTCCTTGTTCCCTCACCTTATTACCCGGAGTAAATTTCTTTACCAAGCTGAAGAAGTTCTATATTTGGTCATTTAGCACACTAGATACTAAACTTGAAATACAATTTGCAGTATTGACAGGGATGTCAAATGGCGTACTGGGGTGGAGATTATACCCGTTCCTTGCCGGAGTGCAGACAACTTCAATTTAAGTACAGCCTCCCTTGACCGAGCGTTTAATCAAGCAAAGAAACGCGGTCTTAAAGTTCGTGGAGTTATAATTTCAAACCCATCAAATCCAGTAGGCACTATGCTCAATAGGGAAACTCTTTACAACCTAATGGACTTTGTTACAGAAAAGAACATTCATGTCATCTCTATTGAAATATTAGCAGGATCCACTCATGGAAATGAAGAGTTTGTCAGCATGGCAGAAATCATTGATTTGGAAGGTTTTGATCACAACAGAGTGCACATAGTTTATGGTCTTTCGAAAGACCTCCCTCTTGCTGGTTTTAGGGTGGGGGTTCTCTATACCTACAATGAGACTGTTCTGGCTGCAGCTAAAAAACTCGCAAGATTCTCATCCATTTCGTCTCCAACCCAGCAATTGCTCATCTCAATGCTCTCAGATCCAAATTTCATTCAAGATTTCATCAGGACAAACAGAGAAAGGCTTCAAAGCATGTATATTGAATTTGTGGCTGGCTTGAAGCAATTAGGTATTGAGTGCATGAAAAGCAGCGGAGGCTTCTACTGTTGGGCTGACATGAGTGGGTTTATTCGCTCATATAATGAGAAAGGGGAGCTTGAACTTTGGGATAAGTTGTTAAACATATCAAAGATTAACCCAACTCCTGGGTCCTCCTGTCACTGTATTGAACCAGGATGGTTCCAGTTTTGTTTTACTACATTGAGTCAAAGGGACATTCCTATAGTTATGGAACGTATTCGGAGAGTCTCTGAATCCTGCAAATCTAACGGTTAAAATCATATGGCCTGTGACGGTACCTATTGAAGTGCACCTAATTTAGCAGGATAACTCTTGTGCAAAGATTTTGATGCTGTAGGCATTAAGATTGAACTTTGAAGCAGCCCCTGTGGTTTTAGCATTAAACTAACACAAGGCGGTAAATTTAAGGGATTGCCTTGGATGATTGGGCCAGTGGAAGCCTAACGGCCCCAGTTACTAAAGATTGTGGAAATCAAGTTCTTTGGTAAGCAAAAGTGAAGCAGAATCCTAAACCTTGAGTTGAAGGTATATACAGATATACTTGTACTGGTTGCTTTCGCTTTCAACAGTAGTTTCTTTTTCATCTCTTTCGCAATATGGAGCGTGTAAATCCTTCCCCCTGATCTACGATTTGACAAACTATTCGCCTCAAGTTCTGAAGATGTAGATAGGCCTTTCTTTCATCAGTGAAAATCGGGCGAGAACTACAGCCGATGATCAGTGAATCATTTTCATGTTACTTTTGCTGAATACAAATGTTACGCAGATAGTATTACCGAGTGATTCTTTCTTACATATATGATTTAATTTTTTTTACCAATATAGTGCCGCTTATGTTCACTTAATTTACTCCTTTGATACCCATTATTAGCCGATAGAGGCCAATGGTTTCAGAGTCTTTTTACCCTTTCCAACTCAAGGTCTAGTGGCAAAAGGGATAGAAACCTATAGTCAAAATATAGGAGTAAATGAATAAAGAAATAGACCCTATGCTCTGTTTCCAATGTGACAAGAAACTAATGTATTTTATTGCAAAAATTACAATGGATAATAAATAATTTTAATCTCAAAATTGAATAGATAAAAAAAATCTTTCTTCTGTTTTTATGCTCTAAAAGTGCCCTATTGTCTCCTATCCTCACTACCAGAAATCCAAATTCCCCTGCCAGCCATACTACCGTTTCTTTCCATTCCTTCCTGGTATAAATAATTGCTAATATTTGCTTATTATGAACCCAATCCAGACCTAATGGACTCGAGAATCTGAACAGCCTCAGCCATGCTTGGTCTCCTAGAAGGCATTTCAGAAGTGCAGATTAATCCCAGCTTCATAACCTGAATCAACTCATTTTCTGCAAAACCACGCAAACTTCTATCGAAGCAATCTGAAGCAGAGCCGCTCTCTATTAACCCCCTAACATAATCACACAAAACTACCACCTCGTTTGCCACTGGACTTTCCACTGGTTTCCTCCCTGTAACCAGCTCCAATAACACTACTCCAAAGCTATACACATCACATTTGTCACTCAGTCTCAAACTCTGAGCCAACTCTGGTGCAACATACCCAACTGCATTGTGAAATTTGGTAAATCCATAATTATCAAGCAGAGGAAGTAACTTTCCTAGCCCGTAATCAGACAGTTTTGCCTCATAGTTTTCATCTAACAGTATATTAGTAGACTTGATGTTAAGATGAAGAACTGGAGGTTTACAATCGTGGTGAAGGTATGCGAGAGCTCTTGCTGTCCCTAGAGCAATCTGATACCTCCTAGACCAATTCAGTTCACTATTACCAACACCAGTACTAGCAGTACTAGTGCCAGGATAATTAAGTCCATGAAGATTATCATACAAATTACCATTTGGAATAAACTCGGACAGAACTAAATGCATACTAGAGGACCAATAATAACCTTGAAAAGCAACAAGATTAGGGTGTCGAAGATTTCCTAACCGTCCAATTTCTTGTTCGAATTCGTCCTGGTTCCGAATTCTTCCCAAAGTCTCAAGCTTCTTCACTGCAATTGATATCCCACCTTCAAAACTTGTTCTGTAGACTGTTCCAATTGAACCCCCGCCAATCAGGCACTCCTTGTCCAGCAAAGCTTTAGTGCCGGCTTCCCAATCCTCATACCTTGAGGGCAAACTTTTACTGAAGAGAACCAACTTTCCAATTATGACATTTGAATCTGATGAACCCAGTGGAGTGCTCTCTACAACCGCTGTCGCTTCATCACTTCTCCTACGAGCCTTCATGTTTATTATCGTTATGAGGCCAACACCAGTGAGGATCACTGCAGCTGCAACAATAGCAACAATGGCGGACACACTCAACACATTTGATTTTCCTGTTGCTGGAGTCGTGCCATTGGCAGAGCAAGATGTCAGAGGAGCACCGCAGAGCCCTGGATTGTGAGAAAATGCTGATTCCCCAAATTGCTGGATATTAGGAGTGAGAGGGATAACACCAGAGAGGTTGTTGTAAGAGAGGTTAAAATGAGTTAAGTTTAACAAATTCGACAACGATGCAGGGATTGAGCCAGATAACAAATTTTCTGATAGATCCAAATTCTGGATTTTTGACAAATTTCCGATAGTTGATGGTATGCTTCCATTTAGTTTGTTTCCGTGCAGATCAAGGATTACAAGGTTCGACATGTTGTAAAGGTTACATGGAATTTCTCCCTGCAAAGCGTTGCCAGAAACATCCCTGCAGTAACATTTAGAATTTGGATAATTTGATATGGAATTCAAAAAGCAAATTATTTACTGCTCTGCCAAAACTAGAGATGCATTTCTAAAACAAAGACTTTTAAGGAAAATTTTATTTTCCCAAATACAACCCTAACATTGCTAAATGTAGTAGTAGTGGCATGATAGAATTCAATGCACCGCAAATATAAGTAATTGCATATTTGCAACTTCATGTCACTTTATAATATACAATTAAAAATGTATCTCTAACTTTGTAATGGACAAAAAAAGGAAAATGTATCTCTAAATTTTGTGATGGAGGGAGTATGTAAGTTGTAAAACAATAAGAGAATGATGGGATGGCATAAAATGGGAATTAGACTTACAGCTCCAGAAGAAACCTGCAATTGCTTATTTCGTCTGGGATTTCACCACCAAGGTTAAGATTGTGCAAGTCCAGAACTTGAATATATTCTATACTTCCAAACTCTGCAGGAATAGTCCCACTAATTGAGTTATTCCCCAATCGAATAATTTGTAGACTCTGCAAGTCAGAAATATCAATCGGAATACTTCCATTTAACAAGTTAAATCCCAAATCCAAAACCTTTAGGCCAGTGCATTTTGTGATGCTCATTGGGATTTCCCCAAAAAATACATTCCCTGAAGCACCAAAAATCTCCAATCTCTGACTGCAAGATTCTATATCTGGTATTTGCCCCGAAAACTCATTAGACGAAACATTGAAAATAGTAAGATTACTAAATTGAAGAACACCAAAAGGGGCTGACCCAGTAAGCATATTGCTAGCAAGATCCAAAAGCTCCAAACTTTTACACTGAAAAACCTGCTCTTGAACACTTCCTGCTAACCCATTGTTACTCACAGACAAGAAGATTAACCCTGGAATATTACAAATTTGTGAAGGCAAGCTACCAGTCAGATTGTTGAATGAGAAATCCACACCAAGAAGATTCAAGCAATTACCAATGGATAAAGGAATTGAACCTGAAAGTTTGTTTCTTGAAAGAGAAATGAACTTTGTTTTGAAACAATTCATGAACAAAACTGAAGGAATCTCTCCACTGTATCCATTCCTTGACAAATCAAGAAATCGAATATTTGATAAATTCCCTAAAAACTCTGGGATTGACCCAGATAATGCATTTGAGCTCAAATTGATCTTCCACAATGTACCAATTTCACCATACTCAGTTGGAATGTTGCCAGTGAATCTATTTCCAAAAAAGTTAAGAGTCCGAAAGGATTTCAATCCTGATAAGACCGGCGACAAAATTCCACCCAAACTTTTATTCCACAGGACAATCTTATATACATTTCCATCAATATTACAAAACACACCACTGAAATCGTGGCAAGGGCTTTTAATTGAATCCCATGAACTCAAGCTATTGTAAGGATCACTTGAAATGTTACCCTTGAATTGCAGCAAGATCTCCTTTTCAGTGACCGGATACACTGCCGCAAACTGAAATGCCAGTAAAATAAGAATGTAAAGAGAGTAACTTCCTAATATTTTCATGTTCTTGCCCGGCATTATACATTCCGGGTCGGATTGTGTAAAGCTTCAATCTTTCCTTCTGGAAAATAGATTCTCTATGTAAATGGGGTTCATTTAAGAGAGAACAATGTGCCCATTGCTACAGGAAAGTAACATTTGAAAAGTTGAGTCTTGCTAAAAATTGCTGGTACATTTATGGAAAAAACAAAATCTTGGGGGAAATTGAAAATGAGTTTGACTTGAATGAAGTAGATTTTCTTTGAGTGGATGTATTTAGTTCTGGGTATTTTATGGGCTGTGAACCAAGAACCCTAAAATCTATGTTTAATAGTTCGAGAAGGGTGAAGTGCCCAAGAGGGTAGGGGGAGAGAGAGAGAGAGAGAGAGAGAGGGGATATGGGACATGCGAGGGACTGAGAGAGTGAGGGAGAAAAATGAAATGAAATGAAATTGGCGTGGGGCTTGACTGGAAAGGGTAGCAGGTAGAGGCAATTTTAATTAACTGCTCATAAAAAAGTCCTCTCCATGTCTGGACGGTTGTCACCACGTGCTCTAGTCATAGACTCATAGTGCATCTTCCCTTCACTCTCACCACTCTCACCACTCCCCCCCCCCCTCTCTCTCCCCGCGCACCCACACCGCACACCCCATTCTCGCACCCACCCACCCACTCACCCACCCATCCACCCATCCATCCATCTATATATATATATATATATATAGTAGTTGGGTCCCGTGCCTCCGGCACTGTATGGACAATATGATTTATCTCAAACTTTGAACGACCAAAATAATTTATTGAGTGAGCGAAAAATTTAAAGTCATTTGTATTTTATTAAATTATTATTAGATTATTAGATAGATAGATGTATTTTATTAGATATATGTATGAACGGTGGGATTTATCTCAAACTTTGGACGGCCAAGATGATTTATTGAGTGAGCGGAAAATTCAAAATCATTTGTATTTTATTAGATAGATGTAAGACCCCGAATTTTATGAAATAAAAATATTCAATTTTTCTTATAATTACAATTCAGTAAATGATTAAATTGATAAAAGGTTAAAGTTAAGGATGATATATGAATTTTTTTAAAATAAACAAGTGGTTATAAAATACTCATTTTTGTCGGGGAATATTCGTTTGGTCGTGAAATATTCTTCCTGTCGAGTAATATTCATACGACGGTGCAGCCTTTTGTGGGCCCCATAATAGAATAATTGTCGGATGAAGAAAACGACAAATTAAAATTTTTATAAATAACAGCGTAATTGTTACCGTTAACACTATTGGAATACCATGTGGGTAAAGTAAAGTAATACGCGTTGTTGCACAGTAGCACACGGTATTGCACAGTATTTTTGAATTATTGATTCTTACGTAAGAAGGCAATACTGTAAGACCCCGAATTTTATGAAATAAAAGTATTCAATTTTCTTATAATTACTATTCAGTAAATCGTTAAATTAATAAAAATTTAAATTAAGGGTGATATGTGTAAATTGTTTCAAAATACGCAAGTGGTTATAAAATATTCATTGTTGTCGGGGAATATTCGTTTGGTCGTGAAATATTCTTCTGTCGGGGAATATTCATACGACGGCGCAGCCTTTTGTGGGCCCCATAATGGAAAGCGATTGGATGAAGAAAATGACAAGTATAAGTTGTTTATAAATAACGACGTAGTTGTTATCGTTAACACTGTTGAAATACCCGGTAGTTAAAATACAGTAATATGCGTCGTTGCACATGGTAGCACACGGTATTGCACAGTATTTTTGAATTATTGATTCTTACGTAAGAAGGTACTACTCAATAATTGTTATAGTAATTACTGTTCAATATTTTATTGA
Organism: Panax japonicus; assembly: GCA_020205505.1. Lineage (NCBI taxonomy): Eukaryota > Viridiplantae > Streptophyta > Magnoliopsida > Apiales > Araliaceae > Panax > Panax japonicus. The sequence continues at coordinate 79,555,559 of CM035101.1, forward strand.
TTCAATAATTGCTGCGTTGATATTTTATATTATTATTGCTCAATAATTGTCACTACACAGTATTTTCCATTATCGAAGCAATAATTCATATTATCTGAATAATATTATTAGAGAATATTATTGGCAATGTCTAGAAAGTTCTGTCTGATGAGAGGTTTGGTCATCTAATTGCACGCCAGTAAGGAGAAATTTTTATTGGAAAGCCCCCTCTTTCCTGGGAACTGCCTGGTTGCCATTATTGTAATTCTGTTATATTATTTATGAATAATTAATTATTGATTTATATGATGAAGAAAATATTCATTTTATGTGGATATAGATGGAGAAAATTTTTAAAGTGACAATTGTTGAACATCGATATTTTATCTTTTCTGATAAAATAATATTTTATTATATTATTATAATATAATAATAGTGATATTTTTACAATGAATGTGGGATATATGAGTATATGAGAAGAAAGAGTATTTTTGTTGTATTAAATGATTAATACATGTTTAGTGTGTCGGTGGACCCCATTTCTTGACTGAAATTTGATTATAGTCTGTAAAATCTCCTGTTTATGGATTTCGGTCAATTTCTGTTTGGAATTTGAAAAAAACTTTCTTCTGCAAAGTTGTAGAGAATTGAATTTCCTATAAAAAGTCTCGAGATTCGAATTTTCTGATAAAAGGGCTATTTATTATGAATTATTGAAGTTTTGAAGTTCTGAAATAATTGAGTTTTAGAAGTTTTAAATAATTATTTTAAGAAAAACGTTTTTTCTTACTTTTTCTAAAAGGTTAGCATGTGTGAATTGCCGAAAGTCAGATTTCAAGGAGTGCGTATACTATTTTTATAAATATTATTATTATATTTAATTTTTTACTTTGGTGTTCTAAGCATTTTTCTATAAATAAGGTGCTTAGGTTAGAATTAAAAATCACACCAGAAATTAAAGTTTTTTCTCTATTTTTCTCTCTATATTATCGAGTGTATTCTTGTGAGTATTTTTGATATCTTGAGTGTTGTTATACGGTGCAAGTTCATTCAACGTTATATCCGACATTCCAGTACTGCTCTTTCGAGGTAAGGGATTGTAAGAGATAGTAAGGGGTGTTGTATTCTTCTTAAAATGATATTTTCTTCAATATCATTATGCCAAAATATTGGTTGGAATTTTTTATCAAATTTAGAATTTTTTCATGTCGGGGTTACTATTCATGAGTTACTATTCACGATTTACTATTCACGAGTTACTATTCACGAGTACTATTCACGAAGCATGATGATATTTTTTGTGAAATTTCTATCTTTTGGTGTCGCAGTTACTATTCACGTATACGGCACTATTCACAAATACGACATTATTCACAGAAAAATTAAGTTTTCATCTCTGTGTCCAAGATTGTCTGTTATGATTCCTATCTTTGATTGGATCTATGTTTTGGTCTTCATTCTTGAATTTTACTCCACTCTGGTTATTTATGAAGTATTTTTGAACTTGGGTTGTTTAAAGTACGAATCCTTAATATTTGTTCTTTTGTTTCACTGAATTCGTTTTCTTTAAAATATTTTGCAGCATCCTCAGTGATATAACTGAATATCTGTGGCCTGTAGTGCAAAGATAAATGATTTCTGATGAATATGTTTGGCTCGTAAGACAAAGATGACCTGTTGTTGAATATATTTGGCATGTAGTGCAAAAATGACTTGTTTATGAATATCTTTGGCCTGTAGTGCAAAGATGACTTGTTGATGAATATATTTGGCCTGTAGTGCAAAGATGAATTTATTAGTAGGATTATGAACATGAAATGTGATTTGGTATAATCATGATCTTTGATGTTTCAGGTGATAAAAATTAACATTGTCCTGGATGAGAAAAGAAATTTAGAACTACAATTACGATTATGAGATATACATGTGATTGTGGACAATAATTATTGATTAATGTTACAGGGATAAAATATTGTTGATGGACTTTTAACATGGAGAAGATAATAGATTTTATGGTATATTTAACTCTTCTAATGGATTACTCGTTCAGCTGCAACTATGGTTGAAAAGTTTTATCATCTACCATATGTTCTAAATCTCTGATTTATTACTGTTGAAGGCTATTGATAATTTATTTATCTTTAGTCATGATATTCTTTACTGAGCTAGTTGTGATCACCTTTTTGCTTCACAATTCCTTTCAGATAATACGAGTGTAGCTGGGTCGAGCGGGGGATAACAGGGGAATAGAACGGTGGTCATCATTTAGTAGTTATATTTGGTGAATCAACTAGGGTGAGGCAAACCAAACGTTGGAAGGGTGTTTTGTCACTATCATACAAGATGTCTAATGACATACCACCTCGTGTCATCATAAGACAGGGTTGTACTCATCCATTTGCTGAGTATATATACGAGCACTACCTATATAATCTTGGAGTTTGGTTGAAGTATAATTCTCAATTAGAGACGGTGGAGATAATGATATGTCAAGAGAAGACACACCATTGGAAAGAATATGATAGTAATCTTCTCATTTTGGGGGGGGGGGTCTATTGGGTCAACCAAGGATAATTTCGTGGCCATGTGATATCTATCATAACCTAGACGCATGGCCTCCCATGTACGAAGATTTCCTTGAGCACTTCCCAAAGATTCTAATTTATAAAATAGTTTTCAACTATACCTTTATGTAAGGTGTCATTATGAGGTGCTGTCCACGGTTGGGACATGAGTCACAGTTAGTATATATTTGTATTTAAACTCACAGTTTAAGTGTTGTTTTATCTTGCACAACAATTGTATTAATAAAGTTGTAGTTGTTTTCTGTACCATGTATTTGGCGACTCAGAATGGGTTGGATGGAATGGACCTGTTTTGGGGGTCGTCACAACTACTCAATAATTGTTACTTTAATTATTGTTCAATATTTTATTTTTGATTCAATAATTGCTGCGTTGATATTTTATATTATTGTTATTTTAATAATTGTCACTGCACAGTATTTTCCATTATCAAATCAATAATTTATATTATTTGAATAATATTATTAGATTGCATTATTGGCAATATCTAGAAAGTTCTGTCTAAGGAGAGATTTGGTCACCTAATTGAGCGCCAATAAGGAGAAATTCTTATTGGAAAGCCCCCTCTTTCCTGGGAACGGCCTGGTTGTCATTATTGTGATTCTGTAATATTATTTGTGAATAATTAATTATTAATTTATATGATGAGGAAAATATTGATTTTATGTGGATATAGATGGAGAAAATTTTAAAAGGGACAATTGTTGAAAATTGATATTTTATCTTTTATGATAAAATAATATTTTATTATATTATTATAATATAATAATGATGATATTTTTACAATGAATGTGGGATATATAAATATATGAGGAGGAAGAGTATTTTTGTTGTAAAAGTTGTTTAAAACATGTTAAACATGTATGTGGGCCCAATTATTGACTGAAATTTGATTATAGCTCGTAAAATCGTCCGTTTATGAATTTCGGTCAATTTCTGTTTGGAATTTGAAAAAACTTTCTTCTGCAAAGTTGTAGAGAATTGAATTTCCTATAGAAAGTCATGAGATTCGAATTTTCTGATAAAAGAACTATTTATTATGAATTATTGAAGTTCCGGATTAATTGATTATCAATTTTTGGAAGATTTAAATATTTTTTGTTAGAAAAATGTTTTTATTGTTGGCACATGTGTTGTTAGATGCTGAAATTCAGAAGTCAAGTGTGCGTAGGAATTTAATATATATATATATATATTAATATTTTATTAAATTTTTTACTTTGGTGTTCTAAGCATTTTCCTATAAATAGGGTGCTTAGGTTAGAATTGAAAATCACACCAGAAACTATAGCTTTCTCTCTCTTTTTCTCTCTATAATATCGAGCGTATTTTTGTGAGTATTTTAGTACTTCGAGTATTGCTATACGGTGCAAGTTCTTTTAGCACTATATCCAGTATTTCAGTCAGAAGTATTATTCTTTCTGAGATAAAGGAGGTTATTTTCTTCTAAAATGATATTATTTCTTTAATATCATTATGCTAGAATGTTGGTTGGAAATTTTTATCAAATTTGAAACTTTTTCAGGTCGGAGTTACTATTCATGAGTTACTATTCACGAGTTACTATTCACGAGTTACTATTTACGAAACATGATGATGTTTTTTGTAAAATTTCTATCTTTTGGTGTCGGAGTTACTATTCACGTATACGACACTATTCACGAATACAACACTATTCACTGAAAAATAAAACTTCTTCTTTTTGTCCAAAATATCTATTCTGGATACTATCTTTGATTGGATCTATGTTTTGGTCTTCATTCTTAAATTTTACTCCACTCTGGTTATTTATGAGGTATTTTTGAACGAAAATTGTTTAAAGTACGAATCCTTAATATTTGTTCTTTTGTTTCACTAGATTAGTTTTCTTTAAAATATTTTTCATCATCCTCAGTCCTAAATGATGATATAACTGAATATCTTTGGCCTGTAGTGCAAAGATGAATGATTTCTGATGAATATCTTTGGCCTGTAGTGCAAAGATGAACATGTGTTTAGATGAACATGACCAACTGATAAATATCTTTGGCCTGTAGTGCAAAGATGACTTATTGATGAATATCTTTGGCCTGTAGTGTAAAGATGACTTGTTGATGAATATCTTTGGCCGTAGTGCAAAGATGAATTTATTAGTAGGATTATGAACATAAACTGTGATTTGGTATAATCATAATCTTTGATATTTCAGGTGATGAAAATTATCTTTGTCCTGGATGAGAAAAGAAATTTAGAACTACAATTACGATTATGAGTTATACATGTGATTGTGGACAGGAATTATTGATTGATGTTAAAGGGGTAAAACATTGTTGGTGAACTTTTAACATGGAGAAGATAATAGACTTTATAGTCTATTTGACTCTTCTAATGGATTGCTCGTTCCGCTGTAACTATGGTTGAAAAGTTTTATCATCTACCATATGTTCTAAATCTCTGATTTATTACTGTTGAAGGCTATTGATAATTTATTTATCTTTAGTCATGATATTATTTACTGAGCTAGTTGTGCTCACCCTTTTGCTACACAATTCCTTTCAGGTAATAAAAGTGTAGCTGGGTCGAGCGGGGGATAACAAGGGAATAGAATGGTGGTCTATAGATGTTGAGGGTGAGGTGAATTTAACTTGGAAGGGTGTCTTGCCACTATCATACAAGATGTCTAATGACATACAACCTCGTGTCATCATAAGACAAGATTGTGCTCATCCACTTGCTGAGTATATTTACAAGCACTACTAGGGCTGATCATTCGGTTATAACCGAACCGAATAGCCTATTCGGTTATAACCTAAAACCAAAATTTATACAATTTTAATATCCGAACAAGTAACCGAATTACCTAATAACCGAATTACCGAATTACCGAATAACCGAATAACCGAATAGTAAATTCGGTTATTCGGGTAATAACCGAAATTAAGAACTGAGTATTCTGAGAAATCAAGATCGAGAACAAATTTGAGATCATGGTTCTAGAGATCGATTTGGTGAAAGAAAATGAGAGATAAGAGTAGACTGTCGATTTGGTGAGAGCATACAGATCTGGAGAATATTCTAAAAGCATACCACCACATTACAAAAGATCTGGAGAAGTTTACCACCGCAGATTTTGTAATAATAGAGAAGATGAAAGATGTTTACCGCGACTGATTTTATAATAATAGAGAAGATGAGATCGAGAAGTTTACCACCACAGATCTGTGGAATATTAGAGAAAATGAAAGATCAGAGATATTTACCGCCACAGCCCACAGATCCGGAGAAGAAACTAGAAAGGCAGAGGAATATTAGAGAAGCTGACTAGCTAGATGAGAGAAGTTTATTTTTTTTCCAAATTACTTTACATTGTCTTCTTATTGGACTTGGTGGCTTGGTGCCTAATATTACAAGACTAACACTAAATGCAAAATTGACAAACAGTGGCCGGGCAATAACAAAGCAGACAGGTAGACTAATTGATTTATCTATGAATAAACAACAAATACGGTAGATTTTTTTATTTCGGTTATTCGGTTTAACTGAATAACTAATAATCAAAACCAAACCCGAACCCGAAAAATGAAAATAAATTCGGATATAACCGAATTATAAAAAATAACCGAATAATTGAAATAATTCGGTTAAAAAATTTGGTTTAATTTGGTTATTCGGTTTTATCCATTTTTTGCTCAGTCCTAAGCACTACCAATATAATCTTGGTATTTGTTTGGAGTTTAATTCCCAATTAGGGACAGTGGAGATAATGATATGTCAAGAGAAGACTCATCATTGGGAAGAATATGATAGTAATCTTCTCATTTTTCTTTGGGGTCTATTGGGTCAACCAAGGATAATTTTGTGGCCATATGATATCTACCATAACCTAAAAGCATGGCCTCCCATGTACGAAGGTTTCCTTGAGCACTTCCCAAAGATTCTAATTTCTAAAACAGTTTTTGACTATACCTTTATGTAAGGTGTCATTGTGACATGCTACAGTTGGTATATATTTGTATCCAAACTCACATCATATGTGTTGTTGTATTTAGCACGACAATTGTTGTAATAAAGTTGTAGTTGTTTTCCGTACTATGTATTTGGCGACTCAGAATGGGTTGGATGGAATGAACCTATTTTGGGGTCGTTACAATATATATATATATACGGTATGGATCTTAAGATCACCGCTTATTCAACTCACTCGAGCTCACTCCCCCTTTAGCAACGGATCCGGCGACGGTTCGATCATACAACCGTCGTCTATACTTTTAGTGACGCTATATGTTGTTCGTCGGTGAAAATATAGACGACGGTTGAATGACCGAACCGTCGCCGGGTCCATCGCTAAAGTGGGGTGAGCTCGGGTGAGTTGGATAAGGGGTGAGCTTAAGATCCGGACTATATATATATAATAGACGTGTTCCGTGTCTCCGGTCCGGCACTGTATGGACGGTAAGATTTATTCTAAACTTTGGACGGCCTAGATGATTTATTGAGTGAGTGAAAAATTCAAAATAATTTGTATTTTATTATATATATATATATATATATATATATATATATATATATATATATATGGGTTAATAGAGGTGCAAATTTGTGCATACTTTCAAATATTCACTTAAAGATACAAGAATTCACTCTACTTTTCTACAATAGTAATGTGACTATTCTACGATCGTAAGTGACTTAACTCTACGATCGTAAACTGTGTACATTTAAAACTTACACAACCGTACACCTTTATTTTATATATATATATATATATATATATATATATATATATATATATATATAGGGACCGATATATAGCAAACATTGTAAGAAAGAGTCTTACAACACATTGCGACCCTCCATTCGACAATCGAACGGTTAAATAGTGAGATCGTCTGCAATTTAGTTTTCACTATTCAGCAGTTTAATATTATCGATGACACAAATGTCCAAAATACCTTTATTGTAAAAGTTTCACTTTTAAAAAAATATTGTTCGCAGTTTTGACACGCGGATGTGGCAGGCCAATTGGCCAAGACGTTTGACCAAATTCAGATTTTTTTAGTTTTCTTAACTATGCAGTACTAAACTGTGGAAGCCAAATGACTTCAGCTATCAAAAAATCTCCTCGGAAGAAGAATTCGACTATCGAAATATCGAAAATCTCTTTGGTAGAAAGATTTGGTTATCAAAAATCCCTTTGGTAGAAGGATTCGACTATTGAAAATCCATTTGGGAGTTAGGGATCGAATTATTAGATCATAGTTTTGTTTTGTTTTAACTTTCTGCAGAGCCAAAGTATTTCCTCCCGTTAATTTCTCAATTATTTTCAAAAAAAAATGGGTGAGTGTATATAAAGAAATACTACTATTACTTGAGAATGACATGAAAAAGGAATCGATGAAAGAAGTCGATCTTTTGGGAGACTTGAAAACTAAAATAATGAATTTGACATCTGCACGGGAAACATTTGGCCATACCTAGCATCCGTAGTTTAATACTGCGGACGGGAGACATTTAGAAGGAGGGTATTTTGATCATTTGTCCCGCCCGCAGTATTAAACTGCGGAATACTGAAAACTAAATTGCGGACGGGAGTTCTATTAAACCGTTTGATTTTAACGTGAAGGGTCACGATGTGTTGTAAGATTAGATTCTTTTTTACAACGTTTACTATGGATCGATCCCATATATATATATATATATATATATATATAGGGGAATATGGAGGTTTACAGCCGTGTAACTTTTAAAGTTACACGGTCTACGATCGTAGAGTAGTCACTCTACGATCTGTGAATTTACTCTACGATCGTAGAGTGAATTCACCTGAGGACTACTCTACGATCGTAGAGTGAAATCACTCTACGATCGTAGACCGTGTCCATTTTATATATATATATATATATATATATATATATATATATATATATATATATATATAACTGTCTTTGATGATGAGTAGGATGACGGATGAAGTAATTAACAAACAAAAAAGGCTTAATTTGTCTCTCAAAAGCCATCACTCTGACGTATATAAAATGTACAAGTCACAACATTTATTCCGTCCACCAACCAAGACAGCCAGCACCACCATAACCAGTCCACCACCATAGACTCAACTCATTTACAATATTAATGGGAAGCAAATAATAAATAAAGATTCAAAACATTAAAAATGGTTGGTGGAATTCAATGAGTTTGCTGCATTTAAATTTTGTCAGTCGGTCTAATTAAATTGTGGTTGTTTTATTATTATTAGTAGTAGTATTTTTTATCTAACGTACGTACCTTGGATTTGAAAATGACTAAAAAGGTTTAGTACCATTGTTTAATTACTACTGTTCATAGGTTTTTTTAGACATGTGCACAAGAATTAAAGAAATAATTGAAAAATATTAACTATATTATCAATTGTCTATAATACCCTTCACCTCACTTATCTCATAAATATAGATCAAAAAATTAGGTGGAGTAATAAGGGGTAATTTGGAAAAAATATTAATCAATTCTCCTAAATAACTACAAACGACAAATAATTAGGAATAACAAAAAAAGTCTAAAACGACCAACATATAGAAATGAAGAGAGTAGTAAATAGTACTAGTAGTAGTCAATTATTAGAAGTAAGTGTTAACATACATGGATGCAATTTGTTAAGTGCCAAGTGCTTTAGACTTCATTTTCCCGTTGTAGTCCTTTCTGTTTCTCAAATTATCTTTGTCTTAAATTCCTTCAGTTGACTAACCAAGGACAACAAACAAAAAGCTAACGTACAAATACTTTAATTAATTACCAAAATGTAATGGAACTTATTAGTACTTCTTTTTTGGTTTCTTTTAGGAGAATTATTTTTAAAACAAATTTAATCTTAGAAAACACAGTCACTGACAAACCAAACAACATGCTAAAAAGATACTCCTACTACTGCGGACGGGATGGATGATATATTATATATCATATATAGCAACAGAGCATGCAATATGAAGTTTTATGTGATCTTAATTCTATTATTCTAATATAGGTAGCCGGTAGGTAGGTATGGAAAAGGTAAAATAAAAGAGTCCTTTTACCGCGATATTGTAGCGACATTTATTTTATTTTTTTTAGTAATATTTCTTAAAAAATGTATAGTATTTATTTCAATTGAAATTTTTATAAAAAATTGTGTTTTAGGTGTAATTTAGATACATACAAGAAACATGACATATTGACATGTACAGTCTGTACAACTCTGTTTCTTGTATGTATCCAAATTACACCTAAAACACTGTTTTTTACAAAAATTTCAGTTAGAATAAATACTATACATTTTTTGGGAGGTACTAAAAAAAACCAAAAAAATAAAATAATAAAAAATGTCACTAAAAATGTCACTAAAAAAATGTCCCCCTAGACTTAATGAAAATAAAAATGGTACGTATCTCCTCCTACTAGTAGATAGTTGGCAATTAGCCCCACAGTGTTGCAGCCTTAAGAATTTCCTTGTTCCCAGTAGTAAGTTCAATCAACTTCATACAAGAATTTTTAAGCAACACACCAGTCCACCACCACCACTACTACTACAGTTCTAATACTCCTGCTGTGTAGCACTTTCCTTTCTCTGTTTTTGGCTACATAGAATTAGCACTTTCATTTAGAATAATCGGGTAGGGTCTTGGGTGGGTGACCCCAGTTTTCTCATTTTATTTATTTATTTTAAATATGGACCCCATAGTTCGGGTCACTCACTACTACCAAATCCCAATCCAAGCTCAATCCCCCTCTTAACATATGCTGTGCCCATTGAGTATTCATAAACTTGTGTGTTTTTTTATGAAAATAATATACATATTGGCAAATGCTGTATGTGATAAAATTGAAGAAGATACATTTCATTCTTAATTCTTATCTACCTCCTATATCAACTTGACAAGAATTTTATTTTTTTTCATAATGTTATTATCAACTTATAGTAATAATAGAGTAGTAATGTATCACAATGTACGCTGTGGGAGGGTCCCAGCTCGGCTCAGCCTAACTTTATTTACTTTGCAGAATCTTTTGCCTACACATTTATACTCTTGTGGTCTGGACTCTGGAGTACGAATCTCTCCCTCCCTCCCTCCCTCCCTCCCTCTCTCTCCCATATATATCACTAAAGGAGCCTCACTTTGCGCAACAGAGAGAGGTTCTACTGTTCTAGCCATGCCGATGCCTTCATCACATGATATCATTTTATGCCAAATAAAGCCAGAGGTCCCCAATTGATATCACATGCCCTCTTACAACATGTGCGTATCAATTGATAATCAGAATTTGCAAATAGAATTTAGAAAGGAAGTACCCAGTCAAATACATTCATGACAATGTAGCACTAAATTTACAAGTCCAACTCTTCACTTTGCCTCAAATTACAAATTATATACAAATTACATTGAAAATAGAAGAGAGACAAGATGAGGAAGGAAGGGTGCAGAGGCAGTGAAGGATACAGAGAGAGAGACAGAATGAACACGATAAACAAGAATTTAACTACCTTCTACAGGTTCAAGAAATCAACATTCTGGTTCAAAATATGGATGTAATCACGTTAGCTGTTTGTCTTGACGGTCTATACCTCCTATCCATTTTACCTTTGAATATTACCATATAATGCAGGTCCGCAGGAGCTTACAAATTACTGACAAAAAATGATTACTAGTCTTGTACCTTATACAAACTGTTATACTTCTTCACATTCCGTACACAAGTTTATGCACAAGGTACAGGCCAGCTGATCATTTTTTTGGTCAACCGTCCCTAAGCCCCGTTTTCTCTATAATTATATACCAACGTTCTCAAAATCAATAAAAACCCATCCACCAGTATGCTGTGTTCACATGTTCAAATCTGACTTGGAGCTGACCCTGCTGCCTTGCTCTAGAAGCAGAAGCACAGACAAAATCTTATTGCAGCAATAGCTCTTCTTCCTTCTGCAATTCCTTGAGCTGCCTTTTCGCATAGATTGTAACTACTACTGTGGTAGTCAACGTTAAACAAAAACCAAGAACATTGAAGATTATCTGGGGAGCTGTAAGGGTATGGTGATCATTTGACGCATCAGCCAAAGTTTTTATCAAGATACCTCTGAAACAATACAAAATTGATTAGTAAGACATTAAACACACCTACCAAAATCATCACTGTGACATCACTTTTTCTTCACACAATAAAAAGAAATGCTGAAAAATATCCAACACGAGGACAGGCAAGTGTGTGTCGACTGTTGGTTCTATATGTGAAACAGAAGAATTCATACCAAGTGTAGTCATCAACAGATACTCCTTTGAGAACTTTGGCTAAACTACTGCAAACAAAATGTCATATGTAACTTACCCACATAGACCCAAAACTACCAGATTGAAGATATATGCTGTATGTTGCCACATGGAGTTCACACAAGCATGACAAATTCATAGACCTAACAACAATTTATTCCACTGAAACTCACCCATCGAACAATTCCCCCCCCCCCCGGGGTTCTATTTGTGCCCCTCCTTCTCTAGAACATATAATTAATAAACTAATTGAGGTTAAGGAAGAATACAGTTAGTTGAGGTAGATGTTTGGTGAGCGTAAGGACTACTACATAGAATGCCATAGAACTAATAAACTAATTGAGCTTACAAATGAATAAAATCAGTAGAGAAATGCTTGTCCAGCATAAGGGCTACTACAATCAACACTTTAGGATGGAAAAAGTAGGGGGGTGCGTGTGTGCACGTGTGCGTATCCTAAACATGTTATATAAAGATACTTGGTACAAATTTATATATTTAATCAATGGAAAATTGGAAACTAATGCACAAATATAAAATTATATTCAAGTACGTTTATATAAATAATAAATTTAAAGGGTACCTTAAATATAAATTTATATATATATATATATAAATGATTTCTTTGTTTATTTGAGAAGTTATAAAGCATTTCTCTCTTATCCACCACCTCTATCTATATATCATCCAAAACTGCCACTGCTTTTCAACTCTCTGGAATAGCACCATCTTCTCTCTACATAAAGACATAAAAAAAATGTGCTGAAACTACTACCCTCCACTACATTCTCTCTGTAGTCCCTACCTCATATATATAATTTCCGGATGGAACCGCTTGAAAGCTTTATGAACATGAAAGCTTTTAGGAACAACTGTGCAGTGACCTACGTAAAATATTGTGACGGCCATTATGGGACGGTTCCAGATGATGGAAAGGGACTTTCAACCTCCAAAGGTGGCTGTTGTGGTTGATTATACTGGATAGAGTCGATGGACTCGCTTAAACTGTATTGCAACTAGAGTTTTGTAGTTGGCGGAGATGTAAGATCAACCTTTTACAAATAAATGATATTTGAACTTTCTTTCTGGAATTGAATCAAATAGGTATTTTTTGTATTAAATTTAGTATCCTATAGAAGTAATTTTTTTTTGTGCGGTTCGAATAAAAGTTTAACAAATTTTACTTCCGGGTGAATGGTGAGAGCAGACAGGCATTTTAACTGCTATGTTTAAAAGAGAATTACTTATACAAAATTATGTATGCCTACTGTGGGTCATGATATTTCCCCTATTGGGCCGGACGGATTGGGCCTATCCATTTAATTAGTCTATTGGACCTTTATTATTGAGTTTTATAGTCATTGGGCTTAATATTTATGTTACCTTTATTATATCCTCATAATGATGGGCTGGGTCAAAGGATTGATCCATTAAAGCTTTTTATATTTAAGCCTTTGACTTGTAATGATGAAAAAGGAGAGCAGTTGACCAAAAGTCTGCATATCATTAATGTGGATGAGATTTTATCCAGCCGGCGGCAGGTACAGTAGGAAAAAGGTGACAACCTGCATGCATCTGGCTGAGACCATAGAAGAGTGGGAGGCTGTGTCAGATCAGGGTTGGTGGTACAAAAAACCGAGCATGCGAGCATAACCTAGCAAGGGAGTCTTCTAACAAAAGGTACGCATACATTTTTATCACTCTCTGAACGTTAGACATTTTACATCCTCCATTATTAACCCTTGTGATCGTCTGTACTAATTCTCACGCTGGAGCTATCCCCCGACGGTTCAGCCGTCAAGCTTTGTGTGTTGATCGTGTTTACTGTGCAGGATCGGGACGTCTTACGTGATTGGAACGTAACAGAAGATCTTGGCGTTAACACATACAAAAAAAGTGGCATCTCAATTGAGGTCATAGAAGTCTGTATACAATATAAAGGTTCTAAACATCCAAGATGACAAGTACTTATAGAGTTATAGAGAAATAAGTATGCCTAACAACTAACATGGGATATTTATCATAGAAAGGACTACATATATACACATACAAACACAAACAAGGAGAAGCCTTACGTATAAATTGCAACAAAGATTTCTGGCACCATCCCAGCCAACGACCCCAACAAGTAAGTACCATACTTAACGTTTGTTGCCACCGCACAGTAATTATAAACAACATATGGAAATGGAGAAATCCTGATCAATGTAACAGCTCGAAATTGATGGAACCAATTTCCTTCGCCAGCTAATCTTATGATGCGTGCTCTCTTGGGATATCTTTCCAACCACTCCTACATAAGAAAGAAGGGGGGGAAAAGAAAGAACAAACAAAAAGTGAGCAACTGAATATGCACAGAAGTAAAAGAGCCTTCATTTGCCTAACAAAATAGGGGATAGCAAGATACGCACTTGCATTTTATGATGGAAGAAGGCACCGATGAAAAATGGAAAAGATACACCAATAGCCACCGCGCCAATGATAATTAGAAATCCAAATCCATAACCAAAAGTCATCCCGGCCACCCACATGGAAGGGGTAGATGGTAAAAGTATAATAGGGAATAAAGCCACAGATGCAAAGACCAGAACTGCTAACACTGGTGTGCTGAATGTTTTTGTCTCCCAGTTTAATATAGGGATAATCTCCTGCACAAGAACACCATCCAGTAGAAATCAAGTACAGAAAAATAAAGCGCACACATATCAGAAAGATTTGAACACTTTCCTACTCCTCTTGCACGATCTGTTGATATGACTAAATATTAATAATATCTCAACTTAACGGAAACGGCACAGTAGGCCGTAGTAAAGACCACTTGCCATGTTCCTTGTTTAGAACATGTAAGCATTAAGATCAATATATTTAATTCCAACACTTCATCTTCTAAGTTGAATGGAATAGTGGACATAAAGTGAAAGAAATATATTCCAACTCCATCCCACAATGACAGTCCGTCTTCCCATTTTTGAATATTGCAAAAAAGAGTGAAATTTATAAAAAATCACAATTTTCCAAATTTACCCATCATGAAAAGTGCCCAGACCGAGCTTTTTAAGTAAACATTCCTACTTTTATTTAAATTTAAATGGTATTAGAAGGTTAAAATGGAGATTGAAATCCTTCTTTAAAGGAATAATTTTTTATATGTGGGCTCTCTTTAATAGACGGAGGAAGGACCCCTGGTTCTCCTTTCACCCCATAGATAACCAAACCCCCAGTTGTGGAGTGTGTAATCAAAAACCTTGAGCTTCTTTCTTTCACCCTCAACTATCAGATTGGGGTTAAACGTGTTAGTCTACATCTTCAATGGACAATCATAATTAGCTCAAACATTCAAGAAGACAACTTTTCATCCGTTTAACTTAATTTCACCGATTCAAATTTGAAATGCAGAACCACCAAACAACCAATGATCCCAAATTAAATGGATAAAACACAGTGATGATGAAACCGACATAAAAACAGAGGCAATTTATCAAACTGTAGAAATTATCCAATCAAATGCAGCCTAAACTTACATGCATAAACACAATTAATATACAAAATTGTACCTTATCCATGAAGAAAGGGCCAATCCACTTAAAGAAAACAGCGGCCAAAACCCCTAAAAACGTGAGCAAAAGAATGAGCTTAGCCCACCACCAAAGTGACCACCATCTGCTACAAGTAATTGTTGTAGAACATGAAGCCCCCGCCCCAATATCATCAAAACCAATCCCATTCCCCGCCTCCGTTTCTTTCAGAATTACATAATCGCCCTTCGGGTCCTCAATCCTCAGCTTCAGCTGCGGCACTCTCACACCTTCGTCGTCGGCATCCAAATCATACGTCATCACCACCGGATCAATAATCAAATCGTTCAAAATCCAAAAACCCCGAAATTCAAAATAACCGTTAGGCTTCGTCTCTCTCTCTCCCTCCCTCTCTCTCCAAGACGAAATTAAACCCTAACGAATGCTTGGTGAAAGAGAAGAGAACCAGAGAGACGATTAAAGAAGAAACTTTATGGAGTTTTAAAGAAGAACTGAACAATAATGGTAAAAGAAGTCCAATAATAATGTAACGCTGTCGTATTTGCCTTCATGAAGATTTAGTGACACGTGGGGGTTTGGAAGGACAGCTGGTCGATGAAAAGCTGACGTGTCAGACCCGTCGTTTTTTGTCCGGACTCAGACTCATCGCCTTCTTATTTTCTGTTTTTTTTTCCCGCAAGTCGCGATACAGCGTCACCGTCACGGACGGTATAACGTTGTACTATTGAATGAGTGATGGTATGTATACTAGATGACAATAATAATGTATGTGCATATATAAGGTTTTTCATATGTTATTATTTTTTTTAGTACTTAAATTTTTATATTAATTATAATTTCCATTTAACAAAAACTTAACTGACATATGGATATATAAATCATTTTATTATATTGAATAATTTAGTTATTATGGTATTGTTCTTATTTTCCATGTGATAATTTTTAACTAACATTATAATTTAGTTAGAATTCAAATTTTAACTCGATTTGTTAAATTAAATGTTCT
Source organism: Panax japonicus (assembly GCA_020205505.1). Classification (NCBI taxonomy): domain Eukaryota; kingdom Viridiplantae; phylum Streptophyta; class Magnoliopsida; order Apiales; family Araliaceae; genus Panax; species Panax japonicus. Next base: position 79,571,937 of record CM035101.1, read on the forward strand.
AACTAATTTACTATTGTATTGTCTCAAAATAAATTTTCAAATTTGTATTCTCAAATTATTTTTATAATATATACTAATTTTTTCTATTTTATCCTTGATTTACTTTTGTTAACTTTTCATCTTAATAACAAATAAGTCAGAAGGTTAAATAAAATGATTTACTTTTGTTGACTTTTCATTTTAATATTCCATCCATTTCATAATTGAATTATTTATTATTATTTTAGATAGTCTCATATTAAATATCCATTTTCCTTTAATAATTAAATTTTTATACAATTTTTCCTATTATATTCTTAACATTAAATATCTCATATTTTTTTATTCTAATTCTCTCTCCATATTCAATAAGTTTATTTTGTTTTATTCCATATGCATGCAGAAGCTATAGTTTTATAGTGTATATAAACTAGTTGTGTTATATGCCTCCGGCATTACATAGACAATGAGATTTATTTTAAACTTTGGAAGACCCAAATGATTTATTAAGGTAAACGAAAAATTTAAAATCAATTGTATTTTGTTATATATATATATTAAATGATTAATAATATAGTATTATTAAAATTTTAAATTTAATTATGAATAATTTTTTCATTTCATTCTTTTTTTTAATAGGCATGAAAGGTCATTCAGAATTTTTATGTTGGGAAGTAAGGAGTCACAAGTAGGTAAATTTAATGAAATCGTATCAGTTGCATAGGAAATAAAAATTGATGACATTAAACATTGAGGTCATGTTTGTTTATTATGATAATATTTGGGATTAGATTATGAATTTTAAATTTTTTGTTTATTTTTAAAATTAGACTAAAAATTATTAGTCTCGAGATAATAAAATAATTTAAAATGAGAGATTATTTAATATCATGTTTAATCAAATATTATAATTCCACCACGAGAGATTAATTTTTTTTGGATAAAACTAACTTTTATTTTTTAATATTAGCATTTAACCAGCTATCAAACAAGCATGCTAATTATTGTGTAATAATTTCATTCGTGAAAAACAAACTCAAATTTAAATGAAATTTCTTTAAAAATGGCAATTGAACTAATTAAGATTATTCCCCGATTTATAAATGTTACTGTAAGTGCTCACCCATATACATAACTAGTTGGGTCCCGTACCTCCGACACTGTATGGACGGTGAGATTTATCTCAAATTTTGAACGGTCCAGATAATTTATTGAGTGAGCAAAAAATTCAAAATTATTTATATTTTATTAGATAGATTTTCTTCTATATTTAAACGTTAAAATTTACATATTACTCTTTTATAATTTTTGATTTTACTAATTTTTCCAACTTATTTCAACAAATTATGTAACTTAACATATTTAAAAACATGAACATTAATATCTTTACTTTAGTCCAACACAAAAATTAAAAAATAAGAATCGAGCTTGCTAATTTTAAAAAATTTCCGATTTCACTAATTCACCAACTTATTTAAAAATAAAAAAATGATGAAACAATATGAACTCACCAACTTATTTCAATAATATTTAAAAGTTTATAATTAATTATTCATCATTTTTTATGTATAAGCAAGTTTAAAATATGTTATTATTGGTGAGGGCATAATAGTCCAAACTGTAAGATCTCGAATTTTACGAAATAAAAATATTCAATTTTTCTTATAATTATTATTCTATTCAGTAAATGGTTAAATTGATAACATGTTAAAGTTAAGGGTGATATGTGAAAGTTTTACAAAAAAAAACAAGTTGTCATAAAATATTCTTTGTGTCGGAAAATATTCGTTCGATGTCGAATGTAAGACCCCGAAAATTTTTAAATAAAAAAGAATTTCCTTTATTTATTTTTTAAAATAGTAAGGGTGAATTTGATTAATGTGGTTAGTTATGGGTAAAATGCGCAAATATTTTAAATAAGCAGGCGGTTATAAAATATTCATTGTTGTCGGGGAATATTCGTTTGGTCATGGAATATTCTTGCTATCGGGGAATATTCGTACGACGGCGCAGTCTTTTGTGGACCCCATAACGGAAAGCGATTGGATGAAGAAAACGACAAGTATAAGTTGTTTATAAAAAACGGCGTAGTTGTTACTGTTAATACTGTTGGAATACCCGGTGGTTAAAACACAGTAATACGCGTTGTTGAACAGTAGCACACGGTATTGCACCAATTATTGATTCTTACATAAGAAGACACTACTCAATAATTGTTACAGTAATTACTGTTCAGTATTTTATGTTATTGATTCAATAATTGTTGCATTGATATTTTATATTACTGTTGTTTCAATAATTGTCACTACACAGTATTTTTCATTATCGAAGCAATAATTCATATTATCTGAATAATATTATTTGATAATATTATTGGCAATGTCTAGAAAGTTCTGTCTAAGGAGAGGTTTGGTCACCTAATTGCGCGCCAATAAGGAGAAATTCTTATTGGAAAACCCCATCTTTCCTGAGAACGGCCTGGTTGTCAGTATTGTGATTCTGTAATATTATTTATGAATAATTAATTATTGTTTTATATGATAAGAACAATACTGATTTTATGTAGATATAGATGGAGAAAATTTTTAATATGACAATTGTTGAAAATTAATATTTTATCTTTTTCTAGTAAAATAATTCATTTAAATATATTATTTTAATAATATATTAACAGTGATATTTTTACAATGAATGTGGGATATATGAGTTTATGAGGAGAAAGAGTATTTTTGTTGCAATAAATATTAAAAACAGATTTTGTGTGTCGGTAGACCTATTTCTTGACTGAAAATTTTATTATAGCCTGTAAAATCGCCCGTTTGTGGATTTCGGTCAATTTCTGTTTGGAATTTGGAAAAATTTCCTTCTGCAAAGTTGTAGATAATGGAATTTCCTATAAAAACTCGCGAGATTCTAATTTTCTGATAAAAGGGCTATTTATTATGAATTATTGAAGTTCTGAAGTTCCGAAATAATTGATTTTTGGAAGTTTAAAATGTTTTTAATAACAAAAACGTTTTGTCATTTATGGTGGGTCTTGCATGTGATGTTAATGACTGATTTTAGCTCTTCAAATGTTGCTATAAATAGGGTGCTTCGGTTAGAATTGAAAATCACACCAGAAACTGAAGTTTTCTCTCTCTATATTATCGAGCGTATTCTTGTGAGTATTTTGAGTATACTTTGAGTATTGCTATACGGTGCAAGTTCAAGTCATAGCCTATATCCGGTGTTTCAACTAGAAGTACTGTCTTTCGGGGTAAGGGATGTTATTTTCTTCTCAAATGATATTATTTCTTCAATATCATTATGCTAAAATATTGGTTGGAACTTTTTCATGTCGGGGTTACTATTCACGAGTACTATTCATGAAGTATGATGATATTTTTTTGTGAAATTTCTATCTTTTGTTGTCGGAATTACTATTCACGTATACGACACTATTCACGTAACTATTCACGAATACGGCACTATTCACCGAAAAATAAAATTTCTTCTTTTTATCCAAAATATTCTATTCTGGATACTAGCGTTGATTGTATACATGATTTTATACGGACCATAAAAGCCTCAAATATTTCTTCACTCAAAAAGAACTCAATATGCGGCAACGACGTTGGCTTGAACTGTTAAAAGATTACGATCACACTATTCAATATCATCCTGGAAAAGCGAACGTAGTAGCTGACGCATTGAGTAGAAGATCATATGCAAATACGAGTGCGATATTGTCAACGCAAAGGCCCATTTTATATGACTTGCAAAGGATGGAGGTAGAATTAAAGACTCCAGGGACCCACGTGATGATGGCGAATATACGAGTAGAACTGACTTTAATCGATAAAGTTAAAGCTGCTCAAACTACGGACCTGGGGCTGATGCAAATGAAGAAGAAAGTACAAGAAGGTGCTATTCCAGAAGCAAGAATCGATGAAGAAGGAATACTTCGATTCAACTCTCGACTTTGCGTTCCGAACGATTCTGACTTGAAGCATAGAATCATGATGGAGGCACACAATACCCCGTTTGCAATCCATCCTGGGAGTACCAAAATGTATCATGATATTCGACATACATTTTGGTGGAATAATATGAAGAGAGAGATCGCGGAGTTTATCTCGAGGTGTTTAACATGTCAACGCGTAAAGGCGGAGCATCAAGTGCCAAAGGGTCCATTGCAACCACTTGAGATTCCGGAATGGAAGTGGGAACACATTACAATGGATTTCGTTACAGGTCTTCCCAAAGTTTCTCAAGGTATAGATACGATTTGGGTTATTGTTGATAGATTAACCAAGTCTGCCCATTTCTTGCCGATACGTGAGACTTATTCCCTTGAACGTCTTGCTAGTATGTACGTGAATGAGATTGTGCGGTTGCATGGCATGCCAGTATCCATAGTTTCAGATCGTGACCCAAGATTCACTTCAAGATTTTGGGTTAGCTTGCAGAAAGCTATGGGCACGGATTTACGATTTAGTTCAGCATACCATCCTCAAACGGACGGACAATCAGAGAGGACTATTCAAACCCTTGAAGATCTATTAAGACTCTGTGTCCTAGATTTCAAAGGAAGTTGGGATAAGTACTTGCCACTAGTGGAATTCTCCTACAACAATAGTTATCAAACAAGTATAGGCATGGCTCCATTTGAGGCGTTGTATGGAAGAAAGTGTCGTTCTCCAGTATGCTGGGACGAGGTGGGAGAAGCAACGTTGTTGGGACCAGATTTAGTACGCATGACTACAGAAAAGATCCAAATGATTCGACAACGTATTAAAACTTCACAAGATCGACAAAAGAGTTATGCTGATCTTCATAGAAAGGACGTGGAGTTTAATATTGGAGATCATGTATTGTTACGTGTTGCTCCATGGAAGGGAGTTACAAGATTTGGGAAGAGAGGAAAGCTCAATCCAAGATTTGTTGGTCCATTTGAGATTCTTGACAGAATAGGAAATGTGGCCTATAGACTCGCGTTACCTCCAAGTATGTCTCGTGTTCACAATGTATTTCACATATCTATGCTTCGTAAATATGTGAAAGACCCGAACCATATTATTGAGTTAGAACCAGACGAGATAGCCGAAGATTTAACATACGAGGAGATACCTGTTAAGATCTTGGATAGGAAAGAGCATATCCTACGCACCAAGGTTATACCACAAGTAAAAGTTTTGTGGAGAAACCATGCTATTGAAGAAATGACCTGGGAATTGGAATCGGAAATGAAAGCGAGGTACCCTCATCTGTTCGAAACAACAGGTACGTACGTCAATTTCGAGGACGAAATTTCATAAGGAGGGGAGGTTGTAAGACCCCAACTTATTATTAAATAAAATTAAATTTTCCTTTATTCATTATTCTAAATTAATAAGGGTTAAATTGATATAATGCTTTGGTTATGGGTGAAATATGAAATTTTTACAAAATAAACAAGTGGTTATTAAAATATTCATTTTTGTCGGGGAATATTCGTTTGGTCGTGGAATATTCTTGCTGTCGGGGAATATTCGTACGACGGCGCAGTCATTTGTGGGCCCCATAACAGAAAACGGTTGGATGAAAGAAAACGACAAAGATTGAGTTTTATAAATAACGGCGTAAATTGTTACCGTTAACACTGTTGGGTTACCTGGTGGTTAAAATACAGTAATACGCGTTGTTGCACAGTGGCACACGGTATTGCACAGTATTTTGAATTATTGATCCTTACGTAAGAAGGCACTACTCAATAATTGCTACAGGAGTTACTGTTCATTACTTTATTGATTCAATAATTGCTGCGTTGATATTTATATTATTATTGTTTCAATAATTGTCATTGCATAGTATTTTCCATTATCAGATCAATAATCCATATTATTTGAATAATATTATCGGATAACATTATTGGCAATGTCTAGAAAGTTCTGTCTAAGGAGAGGTTTGGTCACCTAATTGCGCGCCAGTAAGGAGAAATCCTTATTGGAAAGCCCCCTCTTTCCTGGGAACGGCCTGGTTGTCATAATTGTGATTCTGTAATATTATTTGTGAATAATTAATTATTGATTTATATGATAATGAAATATTTATTTGATATAAATGATGGATTTATTTATTTTATGTGGAAGGAATTAACGCTGAGGTGTTTTATCAGTATTTTGTCGGATTTCGGTGTTCTTAAAGCTCTTTTGCGAAAATTATAATTTTTAATCCGACCGTTGGATCGTTATGATTTTTGGATATGTTATACATATATAAGTTAGGTATATGTCTACAAATTTTGAACCGTTAAAAATGAACAAATGATTTGTTATGAATTTTAAGAGGAGTCTGCTTCAGAAATTAGGGTTATAAATGATTTTGGTGGAAAATTCTAGAATTGAGTGGGCCCCACTTGTGGTTGGTGAAAAATGTGCTGAATTTTTATTTCAAATGTGGTAGGTGGTAATAGTAGCAGGTAAAGCCATCAGGTAGCAGGTCAAGTCTGCTTCGGCGGGCTAAAATTTTCCTATAAATAGAGGGCTAAGTTAGAATTGAAAATCACACCAGAAACAAAGTTTTCTCCCTCTCTCTATATTATTGAGTGTATTTTGTGAGTATTTTGATACTTTGAGAGTTGCTGTTCATAGAAGTTTTCATTCAGCATCACTTCTGACCTTTCCTTCCGAAGTACTGTTTCTTTGAGGTAAGGGATGTTATTTTCTTCTAAAATGATATTATTTCTTCAATATCATTATGCTGAAATATTGGTTGGAACTTTTTATCAAATTTGGAACTTTTTCATGTCGGGGTTACTATTCACGAGTTACTATTCACGAGTTACTATTCATGAGTTACTATTCACGAGTACTATTCACGAAGCGTGAAGATGTTTTTTTGTGAAATTTCTATCTTTTGGTGTCGGAGTTACTATTCACGTATACGGCACTATTCACGAATACGGCACTATTCACCGAAAAATGAAAATTTTCCTTTTTGTCCAAGATGTCTATTTTGGCTACTATCTTTGATTGTATCCATGTTTTGATCGTTATTTTTGAGTTCTGCTTCAAAATCGGTTGTTATGAAGTATTATTGATCTTGGATAAACTGTTATACGAATCCCTAATATTTGTCCTTCTATTTCACTGGATTCATTCTTAAAAATGTTTTTCATCATCCTCAGTCCTAAATGATGATACTTGATGAATATCTTTGGCCTGTAGTGCAAAGATGAATGATTAAACTGATGAATCTCTTTGGCCCGTAGTGCAAAGATGAACAGGTGTTGAGATGAACATGACCAACTGGTGATATAAATGAATATCTTTGGCCTGTAGTGCAAAGATGATTAAAGATGTATATTGATTGTTGTTATAGGGATAAAATATTGATGATGGACTCTTAAATATTAGAAGACAGTAGAATTCATCCTCTACATGACTCTTCTAAAGGATTGCTGTTTCCGCTGCATTTATTGATCTAAAATTTGTTGTCTATTGTATTCTATCAGATTTTTCCCTGTTGAAGACTAACGATAATTTGTTGTATATTATCTTAGTCATAATATTCTTTACTGGGCTAGTTGAGCTCACCCTTTCCTTTTTGTTCCATTTTTCTTCTCAGGAGGTGAGAACATAGCGGGATCGAGTCGGGGTATGGAGTGATGATTCTAGGATGATGTTGTAGTTGTCCTCACTATTTCTGTAAAATAGTGTTTGAATAATTGTAATGAGGACTTATTTGCATGTGAATATTGTCTAGAAGACAATATTTGTATTTAAACTCACAGTATGTATTGTCGTATTTCATACGACACTTGTATTATTGAAGTTGTAGTTTGCTTTCTATACCATGTATTTTGGCGACTCAGAATGGGTGTTGTATACCTATTTTGGGGGCGTCACAAACATGACCGACTGATGAATATCTTTGGCTTGTAGTGCAAAGATGAACAGGTGTTTAGATGAACATGACCGACTGATGAATATCTTTGGCCTGTAGTGCAAAGATGAATATTTGATTCCAGATATATATTGATTGATGTTACAGGGATAAAATATCGAAAATGAACTTTTAAATTCATATATAGAAGATAGTAGTTTGCATTCTCTACTTAACTCTTCTAATGAATTGTTGTTTCCGCTGCAGTTGTTGATCTAAAACTTGTTGTCTATTGTATTCTATCAGATTTTTCCCTGTTGAAGACTAAGGATAATTTGTTGTACATTATCTTAGTCATAATATTCTTTACTGAGCTAGTTGAGCTCACCCTTTTTCTTGTTGTTCTATTTTTCTTCTCAGGAGACGAGAATGTAGCGAGTACGAGTCGGGGGATGTAATGATGGTTCTAGAGAGAGTTGTTTAGTAGTCCTCACCATTTTTATAAAATAATGTATCAATAATTATGATGGAAATTTATTTGTATGTGGATATTGTCTAGATGGCAATATCTGTATTTAAACTCACAGTTTGTATGTTGTAATGTAATAATAAAGTTGTAGTTATTTCTGTACCATGTATTTGGCGACTCAGAATGGGTTGGATGGAATGGACCTATTTTGGGGGCGTCACATCGAATATTCTCCGACAAAAAGAATATTTTCCGACTAAACGAATATTTTTTCGACAATTATTTACTTTGTATAATTTGCACAAATCACCCGCAACTATAATATTTATTAAATAAACACCTTACTATTTATAATAATATATAAAGAAAATCAAATCTTATTCATAAAAAGTTGGAGTCTTACAAATTATGTAATTTTTGAGTTTAAAAATATTTGAAATTGATTTTTCAAAAGTTAATATTGATCTTATAATTTAAAATTGAGAAAATATTTAATTATTATGAAATATATGTTTAATATGGAGCGGAAAGAGTAAAAAAAGAAAATTATTTGAGTTTGATAAAATTTGAGTGAGAGCAAAAATAAATAGGAGCTAATATTTATATATATATATTTAATAATTTCACGTTATTTCATTTTGCACGATGAGAAAATAAATCTCACATTCATGTGAAAAATGACAAAGAAAAAATATTACAAACTTATCTCTTATCATATGTCTCGCATAATATATAATGACTAGCTGGATCTTGTACCTTCGGCACTATATGGATGGTAGAATTTATCTTAAATTTTGAACGGTCCAGATGATTTATTAAATGAACAAAAAATTTAAAATTATTTGTATTTTATTAAATAAATATACACGTGATATTATTAGAATGTTTTTATTTTACAAGATAAAAAATAATAATTTTATAAAATATCAAAATTATATAAATTTAGTCTCCGTAGATCCATCTATTATTCAGGAAAGTCTAATAAAAATATTATTAATTTCCCTCAATTTTCTGACCAATATATTGCATCATTTTTAATTATATATCAGTGGCGCATTATTATATTTTGGGGTCTTGTTTGTCTCTTTAATCATAAAATCTCCAAACTCCAAAGTAGTAGGAGTAGTAGACTAGTAGTCCTTAGCAATCAATCAAAAGTCAAAACTATGGGAGCTCACTAATTCTTGTTCTCCAACAAATAAAACTTCCACTATTGTAGAAACGAAGATCAGAGCCGGCCAAATCCGACATCCACTCCACCGTTGTTCGTTTGTTTACTGAGAATGATGTCATTGAAGTTCAGTGGTCGGCCGCTAATCAAAAAACAGCCGCCGCAGCCTTCTTCTCATATCCATGCCAAACAATCTTCTTCTTACAGAAATAGACTAAAACACTCTTATTTCCCCGCGGGTCTCTTCCTCTCCCTCTATTTCTCTATAAAATGCAGTAAAAATGGTTTCTTTCTACTTGAACTTTTCTGGTAAATTGATTCATTTTTTTTTATTTACAGAATTGCGATTCCTAGGGTTTTCGGATCATCTCCAATTCAATTCCTCACGTGGGTTTTGTTATTTTTTGGTTATTCCGCCATAAAGTTTTAATTTATTTTTAAATGTGGTTATACTGCGTTATTATTATTTTTTTGAACAATTGTAGGCGGTGGTTCAAAATTGGTTATCAGCAGATGTGTATCAGAGAAGTTTTCAGATGGGTTTAATCCTGAACAGTCTCCAGATTATGCATCTGAATCTACTCAGGTATCTTAAAAATAAAAAATGAAAAATCAACAAGGAGTACATTTTAAAGCATAGACATTTATAGAACTGCAACATTAACAGCATTGCCTGATTACATTGATTATTGTTTTGTTGATATTTTAGTAGTTATATTTGCGTTTTTAAGTGATGTTATTACTTGATAGAGGTATACCTCATTCAGTACTTAGGAATGAATCTAGAGTTTGAATTGCTTTGCCAAATGAAAAATTATCTTTCCAAAATAGTAATTGAAGTCAAGTGAAAACTATCACCACATACATTAACATATTTTCATTTGAAAATATGAAATAGGTAACATTAACATGAAAAACTAAAATATTTTCACATACAGCTGTACAGTGTTAGGACTTGGAAGACTTGAAAAAACATTAAATTAGCCTTTCTATTTAATTGAGTATTCATTGTTGAATTACCCTAATTGCATTTCTTCAAAGTTCTAGGATGAAGTCACCAATTCTAAATAGAACTTTCAATTAGGACGTTGCATTCATAGGAAAGTCGAACTTTTATCAGTAGAATTTTTAAACGTGTTGCTACTTGTGTTTATTAAAATACTTAAGGTAGGAATCATTGAAAACAAATTAAGTTTTCAGTACTTAAAAATGCGTATTCAACAGCCTTCAAGATAATTGACTTGCATGTTCCATTTTAAAGTAAAGGTGCGGTCACCTGTTCATACATTATTGGAGGTGTTAAGCTCTGTTGGTCTGTTCATTGATTAATTATAGGCATTTGCAAAGTTTAAAGTCACCCACATTGACGATTGTTCTCATTTGTCTTATTTCAGATGCTTAAGCAAGAGGAGTCTTCTTTTTTGAACATTTTGATGGGAGCAAATTCTATTCTGCCTCAAGTAGTTCTTGCTAGTACTGTTTTGGCTCTTATCTATCCACCTTCATTCGCATGGTTCACCAACAGGTTCTTTAAAAATATTTAAAATAGTCTACTTATGCAATGGTAGGATAAGCAGGTGCCTCCTGCTTGCTTGATTCATATAGAAGGTTCTCTAAAATGGTGAATTGGGAGACAAAATTGCAGAGATGCACTGTGATATAGGCTGCTAACGTCATTTCCCCTAACAAGTGTAGTTCGAAAATATGTCCCTAGATAGTCTTGTAGGATTCTACATCATTCTTATTTGTAGTTTTTTTTAAAGTTCTGGTATTTTGTTTCACCAGGAGTTCGTTAATCTACAAGATATCAAATGTTAAACACAGGAATTTAGTCACTTTGAGTTCATCTTATATTAAAGTGATTGAACTAGTTATCTCACTTCAGTTAGAGACTTCATACTTCTTTCATTCTTTTCTTTGTTAAGTTTATGGTATTTTCTTTTGCTAGAAGTTTGTACAACTAGAAATCAGTATGTTTTACTAAGGAAATTTTTGAAACTTTGAGTTCATTTCAAGACATATTTAAAATTATTGGACTTGTTAACTTCCTTCAATTAGCTTCATACTTACTGTGAGGGGCAAGCTTTCTTATTTGTCTGTAGGCAGATTCTGAGTGAAGACAGATACATGATGTGCTAAATTTTGTTCTGAGACAGATGCTATGAGTCTATATTTCATTAGTTAAATGGTGACATAATACCAAGAAGTAAAGAATAATTATTCTACCTCACTAGAATTTAATAGTTCTGTTACTTTATTTTTTAATTTTGAAGGTCTGAAATCCATCCTGTAGACTGAGACCTTACAGGAAAAAAAACGAAATTAGTTTGATAACACAAAAATCCTAAACAAAAGGTCCTGAATTTGATGCACAATATACTTGCAGTCACACAGATTTTCCTTAATGCAAATATAACACACGATATGCTCCTAGAGGTGGTGTTATAGTTGAAAGAGTGGATTTGCACCATTTTTTTCACAATTTTTTTACATAATCTCATTATAATAGTAATGTTTTATCAGATTAAAGATTGAAAATGATAACAGTTTCAATATTAAACTAAGGATTGTATTTTGTCATGATCTAAAATTTTAACCTTGTTGCCTGTCTTGGTAATGGTGTGAACTCATTAAATTGATTCCCAGCCTTCAGAAAGAATATATATAGCTCTTAATTGTTGTATTTGGATTGCTTTCAGGTACTTTGCTCCAGCATTGGGTTTCTTGATGTTTGCAGTTGGAATTAATTCAAGTGGAAAAGATTTTCTTGATGCATTCAACAGGCCAGCTGTTATTGTTGCTGGTTATGTTGGCCAGTTTGTTTTGAAGCCTTTCCTTGGATATTTATTCGGAACAATTTCCATGACAATATTTGGTCTCCCGACTTCTTTAGGTTATGACCTATTCTTATTTTTATTCTTTTTAGTGAGAAGTATCTATTTTTTACACTTGACTCGCAATGCCTGACAACCCTCCTCCTTTATCCTGCCTTGGGAGACAGGCTATGTAGGAAAGCATTGGTAGAACTTTTATTGCTTTTAATATATAATGTAAATTGGCGAGAGCGACTTTATACTGTGTACTAAGCTCTTCAAGTATATGAATCAGGTGCCGGGATCTTGTTGACATCTTGTGTTAGTGGTGCCCAGCTCTCAAATTATGCTACTTTTCTTACAGATCCGCAAATGGCTCCTCTTAGCATTGTAATGACATCTTTATCTACTGCTACTGCGGTTTTTGTCACTCCAATCTTATCAGTGTTGCTTTTTGGGAAAAGATTGCCTATTGATGTAAAAGGAATGGTAGTCAATATATTGCAGATTGTTGTTGCACCTGTTGTGGCTGGGTTGCTCTTGAATAGGTGTTGATTTGATTTGAACAGATCTCTTAAACATGATAACGTCAGTTAAGATTTTTCATATAACTTTTGTATCTACAGGTTCTTTCCCAAGGTTTGTGGTGCCATCCGGCCTCTTCTGCCTCCACTTTCTGTATTGGTGTCTGCTCTATGTTGTGGAGCTCCACTTGCTCTTAATATTGACTCTGTTATGTCTCCCTTTGGAATATCTGTTTTGTTGCTTGTTACTGCATTTCATTTGTCAGCATTTATTTCTGGTTATTTCCTATCTGGCATTGTCTTCCACAAAGAACCAGATTTAAAAGCGCTGCAAAGAACATTATCATATGAGACAGGTTGTTTAACTGTTTCAGATCACTATGAACAATGATTATGTTTAAGCTGTTTGATTGATCCTCACCCTGCCTTCTGCTTCCTCTTATTTTTTGCAGGTATGCAGAGCAGTCTTCTTGCCCTTGCACTTGCAAATAAATTTTTCCAAGATCCACTTGTGGGTGTGCCTCCGGCGATATCAGTAAGTCAGTGATTTGGCTTATGTATATATATTGAATTTGCAGTACTACTGTGGCGATGATCTATGAAGAATCTGGGGCAGAACTTGTCTCCTTGATTTATGTAGGTTTAAGCTGTCCGGGTATATCTAAATGCTTTATATTGGTTAAGCCATACTCTCTCAGATTACTGGTTGCATACACGAATGATAAATGTTATATATAGCCTTTGGTTGTTGATGCTTGTCTATATTATTAATAAGTTAGCAATGAATCTCAGGTATGAAATAACGTTGAAACGATTTGAAAGCTAACCACACCACTTTTTCTGCTGTTTGCAGGTTGTTATCATGTCATTAATGGGTTTCTCTCTCGTCATGTTGTGGGCTAAGAAAAAGGATTAATAGTATGATGACACACAATTCCTATCAATAATGACTCGAAACAAAAGATGTTAATGAGATTGGCCAGCTTGTGTGTTATTTGTTTACCAAAAACTCGGTGACATATCAGAAAGGAACAGCGCAAAGGTGTTTTTTCTGTAAACAAGAAGGGATCGTGTTTCTACCATTCTGGTTCAAATTTAATTATTTTCTTTTCATGTTCAAAGTAATTCTGACATGAAGCAAATTCATATTAAGACCATTCTTTTGAAAGAGTTTTGTGATTTCAATTCAAGGCCTTAAAATGTTTGAGGTTCAAAATATATGATTTTAGTACAGACAAATATAATTATTATGAGCTACACAAGTTCTCAGGATTTTACATGTTCACGTGTACATATATGAATGTATACTTGCAGTTGTGGGAATTATTGATAGTAACTTGAATATTCTTAGTTGACAAATTAAGAACATAGAGCATGATGATGAAATGAAGGGAATCAATATATATTGTATTTGATATTATTGATGATGAAGAAGTTGAGAAAGAGTGGAGTGAGAGAGTTTCTTCTTGTGAAACTCAGACATCAAGGTAAGATTCTCTTTGTGTAGTAGGCTAGCTTTCTTTCTCAACTTCTCATTCTCTTGAAAGATGCTTATGTTCTCCATATACAGCTTCAGGTTCTTTAGTTCCATATGCTTCCCACTCTTTTCTTCTCTTCTTTTCCTCCTGTTAGGCATGCATGCATGACATGAGTTTCATGCTTTAGGATCGCAAAAGTAAAATAATATATGTAATCATAATGAGGATTTTACTATATTGATCAAGTACTGTACCTGTTAAGCCTGTGAATTCGAACAACCCTGTATCTTTTGGATCTTTGGTTTCGACTAGAAAGATGGAAGGAACACGATGAAGTCCATTCTGTGGCACTGATGCACATTTTTTTTCTTCTGTAGTTTCTTTTTTCTTGTACCATAAGAAGATGAAAGGTACGTAGAAGTGATTTTTAATGTATTGAGTTGAAACTGAGAGAAGAATTGGTTGTGAGATCCTACATATATATATATATATATATATATATATAACACGGATCCAGTCCGGGAGTCCGGACTGGATCAAAATACGGACCAAATTTTTTTTTCTTTTTTTTGCTTTTTTTTTTGAAACAACTAAAAAAAAAAAAAAAAAATTTATGGAACTGAAATTTTTCCATAATATAGTGTTTTGGGTGTGTTTTTAATACCTATACCAACCAATGTATGTACAGTCTGCCCAGACTGTACAGACATGTTTTGTTATAGGCATCCAAATCACGCCCAAAACACTGTATAATGTAAAAATTCCAATTCCATAAATTTTTTTTTTAGCTGTTTCAAAAAAAAAACCAAAAAAAAAAAAAAAAAAGTCCGGATTTTAACAAAATCCGGGAGTCCGGACCTGATCCGGACTCTATATATATATATATATATATATATATATATATATATATATATATATATATATGGGGTTTCATCCACATCAACCGGTTGTTGGGAGCAACCCATTTTTGGCCAGCCGTAACAGCTTGTACCGGCCCTTATGCAATTTTTTTTATAAGCCGGTATAAGCTGTTAATGGGTTGCTCCCAACAACCGGTTGCTATGGATGGAACCCTATATATATATATATATATAGGTGGGTTTTGTTGTAATATACATACATCGATGCTCGATGCATGGCCATGGTGCGCTGGCTCTGAGAGATGTTTAAATTCAAGACTGGTAATGATGAGATAGGATTGAAGATTATAGAGAGCAGAAAAGGCCATGTATATCCATGTCTTGCTTTCTTCGTCTTCTTCTCATGCACGTCGTTTCAATTAGGCCATGGAAAAATAGGGAGAAACTTCCTTAAGGTCGCATTTGGATGCCTATCCTCTTTGTCCAGTCATTTCGTTTTTGGATCTCATACACTGGCTTATTAGACAATTGCTTGTCACATCCATAATAGGCAGGAATTTAAATAAAGAAAATTTAAACTAATCATAATATTAAGTAATCATAATAATGTTTACAAATTGTAATAAACCAAATTTACTTTTTATATTCAAACAAAACCATTAATTAATTTTAAAGTATAAACTAGCTAATTTTGATATATTTTTATAAGTTTCAAAAAAGTTTTACTTGAAATAAGAGAAACAAACCATCCAAAATTTATACTAAGAACACCAAAAATTATACATGGTTCATTAGTTAAATGCATAAAAATAAAGTAATTATAATAACTAGAAATGAAGGGTTGTTAAATGCTCATTTTCCATTTTCCATTTTCCATTTTTCATTTTCCATTTTTCATTATAAAATAAGGCAAAATCATTGTAAGTTATCACAATAAAAAAAAACAGAAATTACCCAACCAAAATGATCTCATTTTCAATTGAAAATCAAATAACTCAAAAACAAAAATCCAATCATACCAAACATGCAAACATGAACCTCAGTCAACCAAATCAATAACAAAAAAAATCAAACTTGAATCAAACAATTTTTCACAGTTCACATGCTGATAAACATTCAAAACAAAAAATACTTCTAAATTTTCACCAAGCTTTAAAACTAAGATTTTTGTACTTGTATTTAAAATTGATTTATAAATTTTTTTTTTGGCCCCTCTAAATTTAACACTTCTATTAACATATCAACTTAAATTTATTAATTTATATATTTGTCTTACCTTATTCCTATATAACAAAAATTCCAACAGAAACAGCTGACTTATGGTACCTCTACTTAGACCCGGCACTGATAATAGGTCAAATTTAGAAATGAACATTGCGTTTAAATATGAAGGTATAAGAAAAAATTCTTTGCAAGTCATCATAATTGAATGGATTGGTGGTGGATGTGGATGATGAGACGTATAGTTGTCCTGCCATGAATTGCAGGAGGTACCTTATTAATTACCTACCAGTATTTGAAAAGCTGGTCATTAATTTTGTTTAATTAGAAATGGGATTAAATAGAATTAATATTACGTTTGGATTGAACGAATAAAATGGAGAGTAGAATGATTCATTCCATTATTGATAGAATGAGTTATTCCATATTCTTCATTTTCAAAGAATAAAATTCATAAATTTGGGAGAAATAAGAATGGTTCAATCCATTCCAATTGTAATCAAACACAATTTTTTATATTCCATAGGAATGAGTCATTTCATTTACACTTTAATTACTCCAATCCAAACGTAGCCTGTGTTTGGATTCCAAAATTTGCAATTCATCAAGTTAGTGAAATTTGAAAAGATTCAAGCCCTGCATCATGTCAAAGTAAAAAATACAAAACACAAACTCCCAAGTTGGGTTATTTTAGGCTGAAGATGGATCATCTGTACTTGGACTAGAACGGCCAACATATGTATCTAGTTTAGTTTATACAGGCTTTCAGCTTTAACTAACTGTAGCCCAGGTATACATACCAATGTCCAATTGTGTAATTAAAGTATTGACAATTGAATATTGATTAATTAATGCCCTATAATCAAGACAATTAATTCCATAAAAACAAATTGATCAATATAGCTGATTTTGCAAATTGGTTTTAATTTAAGTTGTGGGTTTCACTAGCTCCATATAATATAGGATAGTTTAGCCTGCAGATTCATGCAGATTGCGGCTAATATATAGAGACATACATTAATATATCCATATTTGTATTATACTTCACTTTTGGTGAGTGAGATTTCAATTATGTGACTTTTACTTTTTAAGAATCTATTGTATTATGATTCGAATAAAAGGATACATTTCATTCTTGCACTTAAAAAGAAAGAGATTTTTTTATGTAGTGTCTTGGTTAATTTTAAAATCGTCTAATTTTTGTTAAAAATAGATTTAAATATTTGAACTTGTATATTAAAAGGAGAAGTTTTTATCACAAGACAATCATATTTAGTGTTGATGTATGTAACTTAATGGTGAAGAAATAAAAGGAGGTTTTCTCTCTCTCTCTCTCTCTCTCTCTATATATATATATATATATATATATATATATATATATATATATATATATATATATATATAATTTGGAGTTGAAAGCAAAAGCCAAAAGGTGAGTGAATTTCCAGAAATGCGATGGAATTGGATAAGCTTATGGCAGGTGCAGGTGGAGGCAGGGTGTTGGCAAAAGGCAAGCAATGGACGTGATGCGTACATGTATGTATATGGGCCTGAGCCTCACTTAATTGAGTAAAAAGAATCTGAGCTACCTGGGGTTCATCTATGTACTTAATTCCAATCCAATACTCCTCATTTGGTTCCTAGAATCTAGCTAGCTGGAGGAGAGAAAAGAGGCTATATATACATAGTACATTAGTACTAGGTGGTATTATGTTGTACACTTTCACTCTCACAATTATGCCTTGAAAATATCAACATTGTACTAGCAAGTAGTATAGATTATATTTACATATGTGTATTTAGTAGGTACGTACGTTACGTACCAATTAATTACCATATTAAGCCACTTAAACTTTTGGAAAGTGATGCTTTCTGTATGTACAACTTCTGATCCAGTCAATATAAATATACTGTATGTATCATGTACGTATATGTATATATACATTTAAAAATATTGGGTGGGCGTCCGGTAGTAGTAGTAGTACCGATTACATTAGTTTTGGCTGCCTCGAAAAGAAGCTTTTTCAGAGCAATGCACGTGTAAGTCAGTACTACTTCTCAAACTCTCTCTGAAATCCACGAAGAATTAAACAAAGTGGAAGTAGTAGCAATGTGAGTGGAGTATATACTTACTACGTACTGCCTACACTACCTACAAGTCATGACATGGACTACTAGTATGAAATTAAAGCCCGTACTTCCGATGGCCAATCTACATACCGGCTGAAAATCCGTTTAGCATGAAGTGAAATTTATAATAAGTTCACTTCATATTTAATACATTATCGATACACAGATGAGATTATGAGCTTTTCGCCTGCGTGTTAGTACTGTATTGAGTATAAAATGAACTTACAACGAATTTCACTTTATACTAATTACTTCTACTCGCGGAAGATAATTTTAACTAATTATCACCAATTAATTAAAACTATAATTACTAATCATCATAACTTAACTAAAACTATTACTAATTAATTATCATATTTGTTTCTTTGAATATGTATATAAGTTCATATCAATTCTAAATTTTATATTTCACAAATCATGAATTCATAAAATCAATTATATCATTAATTTTGGAATAAATTAATGTTGAGAAAATAAATAATTACTTAGAATATTACTATGAGTATAGATTCGCAAATTTGATAGATCTTAACCTGCCTTACAAAAAACAGTGCTTATAATTTATTTTTTACATTCATTTAAAACTATTTATTATATAATTTATTTATTAAAATTTTGACCTTTTCCGATACAAAATCCTGGCCCCGCCACTGCGTACTTCCTCCTCTTTCCTTTTCTTTCAATTTTTGTTAGGGCTACAAACGATCCGACTCAAATTTTATTAAATTCGAATAGAACTCGAACACAATCTAAGTCGAACTCGATCGAACATGTTCGAGTAACACGATCAAACCAACACATATGTGTGAGTTCGGATCGTTAGCTGTTCACGAATATGCTCGAGTTCACGAACATAGTCGAACATCATTGTGACGCTCCCAAATTCGGGTACTTGAAACCCGTACTTGGTGCTACACGATATTACTTAAACAACATACTCATTTATAAAATATCAAAAAATATTATATTAGAGTTGTCTAACTCAAGTTCGTAGATATATATGTACTTCATTATATGATAGATATATAATGTATTATCACATTACAAAATTATAATTATTACAAACGACTTCAAACTATCCCTTTACCTTTTCTTTGTCTTTGTCCTTGCTGGACCCTTCTGTACATTGAATGTTCATTCATGCATTGAAATTAAATGTTTTCAGCTAAGCAGAAATGTACAGAAGGGTTCAACAAGGACAAAGACAAAGGAAAACTAAATAGGTTGTTAATTTGAAGACGTTATTTGTAATAGTTAAAATTTTGTAATGTGATAATACATTATTTATCATATATATATGTACTCAATTACTTAAGGGCCTGCGAACCTGGGTTAGACAAGTTTAACTTGATGTAATGACTTATTAATTTTAGTTTAAATATCAGTATTAGTGGGTTGAATGAATAGTATCGTGTTGCACTGAATACGGGTTTCAAGTACCCAAATTTGAGGGCTTCACAATTATCATGTTCACAAATATAGTCAAACCTTGTCATGTTCACAAACATCATTAAGTTCACGAACATCATCAACGCAAAAATTAATTAGGCCAAATATTGTAAATACTCAAGTATCTTATGAGCTACTCTCAAATCACTCGAACCAAACTCGAACCAAATCGAACTGCTCGCGAACAAGTCGAAACAATCGAACCACATTGTTCGCGAACATGTTCGATCCAACAATCGAACGTAATATCATGTGTGAACTCGACTCGATAATACAATTCAATCGAAATCAAATTGAATTGAACCTATTCGCAAACGGTTCAATTCGTTTACATGTCTAATTCTCGTAGATCCTACTTGCCACTAGACCAAGATTCAATTAACCCTCAAGGACTTTAACGAAGTCCCTTCATTTTCATTCATGAATATGCTCAACTTAATATATATATATATATATATATATATATATATATATATATATATATATATATATATATATTAACTCTGTTCCAAAATATAAAATTATTTTTCCTTATAAATATAAAAGACAAACTAATAATCTTACATTTTGAAAGACAATAGTACTTGAACAATAAACATAGTACACTACTTATCTAGCTAGCTAAATTATTTTTCCTTATAAAATATAAAAGGCAAACTAATAATCTTACATTTTGAAAGACAATAGTACTTGAACAATAAACATAGTACACTTGTCTAGCTAGCTAGTTTGTTGGCCATAATTTGTCCTAGCTTTCTTCATTTTGATCATTGGAGAAGTGAAATAATATATGGTAGATTTTTACATAATTAAAGTGATGAATGTAGGTTGTTCTAATGCGGTCTCATCAGTTGCCTTAAGCACTGGAGTCTCATTCTTACATCTTCATATTGCTACCGATCGATAAGTTGGATTCCATGAAATTATCCCTTATCGTGCATTCGTTAAGGCTATAGGATGAGTTGTATTCCTAGTCTTTAATGGTATTTCCATTTGTTACACAATCACAACTCTCTTGCTATATATATATATATATATAATACAACTCCAGCCTTTCTATAGACTAATGTTAACGTTGAGGAAATCTATCTATATCGAATCGAAATCCGACTGCATGCTGCTAAAATGATACTTTTTCTCTAACTGTTATATACTATTTTAAGAAAATTTACAAATTAAGTTTGTTCTTCATGAATTATTAATTATAAAGTACACCCATATGCATGATCATAAATTAAACTCGGAAACAAAAAATTACCTACTAGTAGATGAAAATTAAAGTGAGACAGCCCGTCAATGAAAAAAGAAGTAAAACACCGTCCATAATTCAAAGCTAGAAACGAAACGAATGAATGAAACCTGAAAATGCTCAAACAATCCAAATTCTTCTTCTACATCATCCCTAACACTGATAACAATTTTTCAAGTAAATCAGGATCATCCTCCGGATTAGCCAGCCTTCTCTCAATTAATTCAGTAAAATTACTGGTATGGAGGCCGACCCGTGGCCCAAAACGCCTCCGTTGGTAATTGAATTGAGTTTAAGAGATTCGGAGGAGGCATCCCATGAAATAGCGACGGGTCCGCTAGTAACTGCGGCTGATTCTGCTGTTGTGATGAGTTTTGCCCAACCGCCCCCGGTGATCCAATCGAACCTCCCCCTCCTCCTTGTAACGGCAGCGAAGCCTCTTCCTCCTCCAGCGGCAGCCTCTCGTATGCCGCATTACTAAACGAAGCAGCCATAATAACCACCGGACCAGACGCCAAAAGCGCGCCAACCGCACTCCCTCCAACCACCTGCCCTTGACCGCCCGCCAAATAAATCGTCAACCCGGTGGCAGCCGGCGGAGCCGGTGGCGGCAGGAAAGACCCGGACAGAGACAATATCTCGAACCGACCGTGTAATGTAACAACCGCACCCGGTGAGGCCGGTTGGCGGAGCGTAACATTAGTGACGGTTCCACTCCCACTCATAATGCAAACCCCTCTTTGGCGCCGCCGTGCAAAGGTGGCCACACTGTCCATGATGTCACATCCGTCGGCAATCTCCATCACGTGAGTGCGCAGCGCGTTGGCGCTATCGCGCGTGATGATGATGGGCGGTTTGGGTTTATTTTTGGATCCGGCGGGTCGGCCTCTGGGCCTTCTGGAGTTATCACCGTCTTTGCCGTCGCTTCCGCCGTCGTTAAGGTCGTCGCTGATGTTTTTGTCGTCGCGGTCGCGTTTGAGGCCGCTGGTTCCGCTTTGCTCGTCTTCGGAGTTTTGTTGTTGTTGGTGGAATTGCTGGTGGTGGTGCTGGAGATTGAAGTCTCGTGTGTGAAATGGAGGCGGGAGAGAATTATGACCGTGACCTGATGCGCTTACTCGATCCATTTCTTGACTTTACTTAACTTTCTAGATAAATCAATTTTTTTTCAATTAGTAAAGGTTGTAGCGAGTGATTTGACAAAAAGATAGAAGATAATAGGATGGAATTAGCTAAAAGACTGTATATTTCTCTTTCTTTCTGATCTCTCCTCTATTCTAGCTTTAATTTTGCTAGCTTAGCTAGGGATATTTAGCCTCTGATGTGATCTGACTACTCTTGTGGCAGCTTGTTTCACTACTACTAGGTGGTACAAAGTAAGATCCAGGGGTTTCTACATATTTAAGGTTTTGAGACTTGGAAAAATTAAGGAGGAGAAGGATAAGGAGGGTTTTGGGTTAATCTGGATCTCTCTATGTATATATAGTTCGTAGCTAGCTAGGGGGTTATTAGGGTTGGATTTTGAGTAAGAAAAAGAAAAGAGAGATCTAATTAAGGATCTGGGATGGGTTTGTTTTTGGCAAGAATGCGTACGTATGGGCAGTACTGGATCAGATAAGCTTCGATCTCTCTCTCTCTCATGTGTGAGACTATTAGACAGTTTTTGCGCCCCTTGCCCCCTTAAATCCTTCTAATCTCCCTCTCACACACGCACAAACGAAAGGGGAAAAAAATCCGGTCAAGGTAAAGTTGGATTAACTAATGTTGATATAGTTTTCCATCGGTTATAAAAATATTGTATTTACTAATGTAATAATAAATTATAAAACTTATTAATGTAATATTTTTTATAATCTATGTAATAAAAAATATATATAACTTGAAATTTGTGCCAACCCTAATCTGATAAAAAAAGAAGAGAAAAGTATACCATTTATTTTAGTATTAGAAATATTTTTTTAGTTTTGTTGGTCGAAAAATAGGTATACAAATTTATTTTCAAAATATAAAGTGACATAAAATTTTGATGATACCCATCACTCTATTATGTTTAGTTTAGTGAGTACTATTATGCCACAATTTGAAACTAATAGACTTTTGTCTTTTTCTTGTTGTGCATACATATAACAACTTATTTTATGCATCTCTTGTAAATTACTTAATAAAGACTTGGTTTTAATTAATCAATTAGAAAAGACTTTGGTTTAATTTCTTAATGATATATAGATGGGTGAAGTCAAGGTATCAGCTGCGTTCAATCTTTAATTTATTAATATACACGTACTCATGTTCCTCTCGCTTATACTTGCATTGACAATATTTAAACAGTATTGTAATTATATATGTAGTATAAATATATTCCCTTGTTTTAAGATGTACACATATTTACAATAATTTAATTACTAGTAGTAATCTTAAAATTAAAGTTATATTAATTATTTATAGTCGAGATAGAAAAAGAATATTACAACGGTACGTAGATCATATGTCAAACCTCTCTTCCATACGTGAATCAATAGTTTAAATGATCGCTATGCATCTTTGTTTCTTTCAGGTCTCTAGAGTCTGTCTATATATATATACTAGCTATAACCCGTGCCTGAAGGCACGACGTAACGAAAAATTAAATTAAAATTTGAAAAATATTACATTATCTAAAGACACATATCACCACAACAATTAATACATACTCAATCATCAATATATATCCAACCACCAAAACATCGAGCTAGTCGGTACTAATTTCAAGAAATTTTGGCAAAATTTCTTTTAAAAATAAATATCCAGAAAATTCTAAACCTGTCTACAAAACTTACAATCATCATTACATATCTAAACCACAAAAAAAATTATCATTTCATACTCAAAATCATCATAACCATGTATAATTAGTTAACTTTACAAAATACGGAACACACAATCATCAACACATATCTAAACTGGAATGAGAGAGAGCAGCTGACGTAAACTTGATGTGATATTTGTCTATTTTTTCTCTCTGCTCTGTTTTATATTATAGATATATATATATATCCTTGTTATGTTCTACTTCTACCAAATAAAGGGAATTATTATTTTCATAATTAAAATAGATAATTTTATAAATTTTGCTCTGCGTGTGTGTGGTAGAACAGATAGATAGAGGGTTTGAAATTTGAATAACTGGAATGAGAGAGAGAGCAGCTGACGTAAACTTGATGTGACATTTGTCTATTTTCTCTCTCCGCTCTGTTTTATATTATAGATATATATCCTTGTTATGTTCTACTTCTACCAAATAAAGGGAATTATTATTTTCATAATTAAAATAGATAATTTTATAAATTTCGCTCTGCGTGTGTGTGGTAGAACAGATAGATAGAGGGTTTGAAATTTGAATAACTGGAATGAGAGAGAGAGCAGCTGACGTAAACTTGATGTGACATTTGTCTATTTTCTCTCTCCGCTCTGTTTTATATTATAGATAGATATACATACACACTGAATTAATTGCCTAAAAAGTACAATCTATGTGGCACTACACTACTAGAAAAAAAAAAGAATACGTAACGGAATTTTGTGACAGGTTTTAAAAACAATCACAAAAGATAGTAATTCGTTGGTAAAACACCTTCAAGAAAAACTGACGATTTTGATAAATTAAATAACAAATCATATAAAATAACAGTACAAAAAATCCTCTAAAATTAAGAGATAAAAAATAGGGATCGAGCTCCGAAAATTTCATTATATATAATCAAAAGTGAGGAAATAGTCCTTTCAAATTTTATAACTAAAAATTTGAAATATCATGAAATTCTCAATTTTCACAAAAAAAAAACTCTCAATTTTCTTGTGCAGTATAACCTCCAGTACTGGCCTTCGTTCCTTTTCTAATTAGACTAGAAACTGCCACATGCATCCTCACACGGTCTGAAAATCATGTGTACATACTTGGACCCCAATTCAACATAATTTAGGATCCCATGTTGCTCGCACATTATGAACTCAATACACCATCAATCAAAATTGATACATTTTATGAATGTGTGAATGTATATGAATGTGTCTCAATGATTAATTCATCAAAGAAAATTTGACTGAATGGTTAAGAAATATTGTTGAATGATATGTTTACTTACATTTTCACATAAACAAATTTTGTTATATATAATTATATATATATATAGAGAGAGAGAGAATTGTTATTTTTGTAAGAAAATTTTGATATTTTTACAAAATCTTACGTACGTACTCATATAAACGTGAGTCTTATTTATTATTTATGTGAGAGAATGTTTGTAGAACTATCAAATATTATTGTGAAAATAACAATTTCTTATATATATATATATACACATTAACAGTGTACAAAATTTTAATTTCATAAAGTAGTATTGATTTATCATCAATTAGTTGGTTTAATGATGAGTGGGTCGTTCATTTAAAAAAAAAGAATTTAGTTTTTTTATCAAAAATGTAATTCTTTAGTATAATTATTTTTATAAAAATGTTGAAATAAATTGTTTATTTTAGGCCGTCTAGAATCCATTTTCCATTGTGTTGTTGAATTGGTCCGTGTGTCAATAATGCAAGACACGTACGGCACAGGACAGGACAAGGTGTAAGAAGTTTAGTAATACGTGGAGTAGATAGATAGGCATGGAATAGGGGGTTTGACCGTGGAATTGAACGTACACCATGATATGATTGACGAGAGTTACAGACTTACAGTATAATCTTTAATTTTTTATATATATATTTATTATTTTTTTCATTTTTATTTTTCTATTTCTTTATTATCGTAATGTCATATTCAAATACATTTTAAATGTGAGTCTCCATTTCAAATTAATTCGATATATGGATAGAGAAAAGACGCGGGGAAAGCGCTGACAAATTAGAGAGTGAGAAATGAGAATTAGCAACAGCCAGAGGGAAGCCAGCTCCACGGCCCCGCCTCTCTCTCTCTCGAACACACACACACATATATATATATATATATATATATATATATATAGTTATATCCACAGCAACCGATTGCTGTAGAGTAATTTTTTTTTTGGTCTATTGAAATTTATTTTTTATTATTTTTTGCTTCAGTCAAAATTTTAACAGACCAAAAAAAATTGTTCAACTGCAACCGATTACTATAGATAGAACCTATATATATATATATAATCAATGAATGAATGCATCCTCATCAAACACCCCCACCTCCCACCTCCCACCTCCCACCTCCCACCAAACCCCCACCCCTATATTCATACATACATTACTAGTAGTAGTATTATTTTTGCTTCTCTTTCTGTTTTTGTTGTTGGGATTCTCTCTTTCTTTTTCTTTTTTTGTTATGAAACTCAGAGAGAAAGACTCTCTCTCTCTCCCTCCCTCTGGCATGAGCCTTTGCCCTTTGGGGTGAAATCCCATGTAATAAAAGATGCTCTTTGTCGGCTCTCTTTCTGCTCAACCACTACTACACTACTGGAGTATAATATATTTACGTCCAGATACATCTGGTGTCACGTTTTAAGGTAAAATAATAATAAAAATATTTATTCTAAACTTTTTATACAACCGTTTTTTCTCATTTTTTATTATTACGTATTTAAATGTGACAATAAATATGCACGTAAATATATTCCTGTTATATAATATGAATATTCTCCTCTACATAAATCCTTAATTAACCATCATCACATATACCACCACCACCGTGAATTAATTTATGCCGGCCGGTCACCATATACTAATTTAGACTTTAGATTATGGATGGACCTAATTAAACCTAACTAATGTTAATGGAGAAGATAGATAACATTTCATGCAGGAGATCTAGCTAAATGTAATGGTAAATAAGTAACTAAATTTCACTTGAACACAATATATAACATGAATAAATGGCGATACAAAAGGACGAAGATTTGGACTCAATTATTACTTGCAATGTACTACAATTGTTAATACATATGGTAATACCAATACCATGTAAGACATAATTTGCACTGAAAATATATATAAAAGGAGAAACCCTTAATTTCTTGTTGATTTTATAAAAGATGGAAATATTGCATATATATGAACGAAGGAATAACATTATTATTGCAGTGATAAAAGATCAAATGCATGTACAACCAAAAGACTTCAATTCGACCTTAGAATCATTAGATACCAGGTTTGATTATTGTCATATAAGTTTGTACTTGAAATTTCCCTTGTTATGATATTTTCTTTCTGATTTATTATTAGACATTATTTCACTTGTATTCATATTCCGCTACAAGAAAATTGGATAATTCCTACAAAATTATTTTTGACGGAATATATTTCATTGAAATAAAGGTATTTTTGACAAAATATTTCGTCGAAAATAATTCCATCGTAACTACCGTAATGCCGACGGAATTCTATCTGAGATGTTAGCCTTCCCTTGACGCCAACATTGCCACCAACGCCAATCATATTTACAACGAAATTGTATATATTTTTGACTGAGAATAACATGATTCTAAGGGACTTATTTTCAACGGATATTCCGTCAAAAATAACTTGTAAAACTTAAACAAGCTTCATTTCCCCCAGCCACCATTTCAGGTCAGGACATTGCAACAGGGGCAACAGGGGCCATTGCCGAGAGTATGGGTATCCATACGGAGCAGTTCATCGCGATACAAAATGAGGTGGTACGGATGGTAGTTATCCTACTGTCAAAGACTTTTGGGTCGATGTTGAGTCAGCCCCGATTACTTAAGTATTTTATTTATTTTAAGTTGTATATTTTGTATGTTATTTAATTATTATTTAGTTGTCTCTTTAATTCTCAATTATGGATTAATAAGTTATATTTTTAATTGTATCAATAGGGTGGTGATGCCGAGCAGGGGGTGATGACAATAACTTTAATTCAGACATCAAAACAGTATCGTCGACCCCCGCACGATGATCCTCCTCACACCGGTGCTAGAACTAGTTTAATTTAATTTTGTAGATTATTGTAAATAATTTATCCCTATTTACTTTAGTTTAACTATATATATTTTTTGTAAATTATTGTACGCACGTAATTTAGTTTAGTTTTGTAAATCATTGTACTTTTAAATAATTTTTTGTATAACTTATCATAAATTAGTTTATATTTGTTACAACTTATGTTGAGGTAATTCATATATGTTGTTGTTGTTATATTTTCTGACCGAAAATACGTCGGAAAAAATTTGTATAATTGATTAAAAATATAATATTTTCGACGGAATATGTTATTGTTGACGAAATACCCACACGTGAAAGAATTAAATTCAACAGAATTGTTCAGTCGGAAATTAAGTCCGTTGAAAATAATATTTTTTCAACGGACTATTTGTCAGAAATAATTAAATCTGATCAAATATCCGACAAACTAATTCTCGACTAGTATATCTGACCAAATTATCGACAGATTTTTTCGTCAAAAATAATCTATTATCAATGAAATTAACTTATTTTTAATGGAACCGTCGGAATTAAACTATTTTATTCTAGTATCGGTAGAATATATAAGCTTTACATAGTATTGTAGAGATTGTTGAGATTAACTATACCATTCAGTAAAAATATATATATATATATATATATATATATATATATATATATATATATATATATATATTCTTGCCAAGATGAGAGCATATATATTTGAAAAAAGAGAGAAGTTAGATCACTTGTTGATATAATTGCATGCAACACAACACTGATCATATGTCACCACTGAATTGACATATATTAATACCACCTATTATTTAGGACTCGTTCAACTGAACTTCTAAATTTCATTCGGAGAAATTAAGTAAGAGGGCGAGATGAGAATTGACCAATGAATTGATTAGAATAATTCTCATTCAATAAACAATCATTATATATTTATTATTATTATTATCCTGATGATTGCTTGATCAATACAATACAACCCATTCCACTCTTTAATTAATCGAATTGGAAGTATTGAAAAAATACTACTCTTTCTTTTGGAGATAGATGAAGCATGTCTATAATTTTTCCGAGTACTTATCTAGTAGTAATATTTTTCCGAGTACATTTCAAGCTGAAAGGCTGCAGGCTCATATATATATATATATATATATATATATATATATATATATATATATATATATATGCACCAGCTAGTTAGTGATGATAATGATGATGGAAAGTTGCAACCTTATAAAAAGTCGTCAGCATCTTTGTTTATTAATGCTAAGCTAGTGACTAAAAATTTTTTATTGTGTATTTAATCACTTAACTCATCCCTTTTCTTAAAGAAATTGATCCGTAACCATCTCAATATTGTTTTAAAAATAAAATAATATTTTTATATACTAAACTATGCAAGAAGTAAACCCATGGAGGGCTGGACCAGTCGGAAAAGAAAGACAAAAATTAAACTAAGTCCCATGTGATGGGCACACAAATATATATATATATATATATATATATATATATATATATATATATATATATATATATATATATATATATAGCATGGAATCTAACATATAATGCTGCATGTTTCTGCTTTCTCACAAGCCCCCAAAGTTTCCGGTTTAAGCCTGCATCTCATTTGCTTATCCTCCGATCCTGGGCTTTAATTAAAAGTTTTTAGTTAATTTGCTCATTAATTCATGGGCTTACATTAAATTAAGCAAGCTACACATTATTCTATAGATCGATTAGGACTAAGCTAACGACACAAAAATGAGGGGCGCATGTGGTTGATACTGATCAGCCTTGAATCATGCATGCCAATGTCAATCATCGGTTAATTACCACTACAAAATTAATTAGTCTGCTTGCATCCCATTAGTAAATAAATTAATTAGTCTGCTTGCACAACTATCCACGGATGCCAGCAACGACCTTTGGTTATCTGCTAATGCTCTATTGAGTTAATTATAATATACACTAAACTCCATCACTTGTATGAATATATAAAATAAAATTTCTAGCTAATGTAAATGTTAAATTATCTTTGAAAGTCGTGTTTTTATAAATATATTACTCCCTCCGTCCCAAATTAATTGCTCAGTTTTGACTTTTTAAAGTCAAATTGACCATTTTTAAAACTAATCTTTTTACTATTTTTTCTAAAATATAGGTGAAGAGATTATAACCAAAAGAAAGTATATACAATTTATTACTAATCCTAATTTTTATAATTTTAGAAATATATTTATATATGCTTAATTATTAATTCTAAAAATAGTCAATTTGACTAAAAAAAGTCAAAACTGAGCAGTTAATTTGGGACGGAGGGAGTAATAATTTTGGAATCGGAACGAATGTAGAACTATTTTAACTTAATTTTAGAGTTTTAAGTTGTAATTAGCTAGCGTTTGGCAACCCCTAGTTAGCTAGATTACGATTTCATAGTATCTAACAAGTGTTTTAACTAAAAGGAAAACCACTAATTAAATCAAAAATAAATGGATAGGCATAATTAAATTATGATCAAGGGAGAGAACGCCTAATTAATGAAGTTAAAAGTTACTACTAATTATTTGTTGTTTGTGTATGAAGGATCAATAAGACTCTTGACTATCTGTATATATAATATCCAGTTTACGGTCATAGATAGATCAGAGTTATATATTAAATTAAACACGAAATTTAAATATTGAACAGTGATAATATAATATTTGCATATTAATTCATTCAAGACGGATCGAAATAGTCCTCCTTCTAAAACTATATATTAATCTGTCCTTGACTTCTAACTAAGCAACATAAATAAGCATATATTTGTCCTTTATGACGTTTGGTTGAGAGGTAGGACAAATTAAGAGTAATATGTCCCCTTTAATATTGTGTTTTATCTTAGCTAGCTAGTAGCTACTTCTATTACTATATATATATATATATGGGAAATTATAATTTAGAGCTGCATGCAAGCTTGAGTTAGGAGTATATAAATAAATATATAATATTGTCTAATAAAATTTTTACAAGTTGAAGGCCCAAGTCTATAGACTAGATAAAAATGTAATAGGGACCCAGCCGGGTAAATGCAGGGCTTAGGCCTCAAAGAATTGGTAAGCAGGTTGAGCTTGATGTGTTTCTTGGGCAGGCTGTTTGGTGTAATTGACCCTAATATAAATGTCAAGAGATGGAGCCAGGGCCCATGCTAATGGCTGGGCTAAATGGTTATTCAGCATAGCATAGGTGTATTCTATTATTGGATCTTCAATGCCACTCAGTCCCCATGCTTTTGAATGATTGAGCAAAGGATGTCCCTTTACTTTCCCTTTTTGGTTAAATATTTTATTCTTTCACTTTACTTTTTACCATCTTTTAAGAAAATGGATTATAAATATTTGTGTGCGCGACAAGTAGATGATGCACATTTCATGAATATGCACTTATTTTTGTTAAAAAATTGTGTATTTATATCCTAGTACATAGGTATATATAGCTTTATTACAAGATTGCTAGATTCTAGACATTTTAAAATATGAAAATCTATAAATATATATTAAAAAATACTAGTAATTTCTTATATTTATTTTAAGAAATGATATCAATATACTATACAATTTTTCCCTGGAAACAAAGCTTGATCTAGCATGGAAATCAATTCAAATATATACCACAACTCTAGTTACTCCAGTCCAAAGTCTTTTCAAGTGTTCAATGAGAAACATGTATTGTGTATAGAAAATTCATGCAAACAAACTCCACAAGAGACCAATTGCAACATTGTGAAAAGACCAATTGCACTCAATTTAGGCTTAGAAGAAGAATAACATCAGATGCAGATAAAAAAGTTAGTTCTCAACAAATCCAGGTTTAGAAATTAAAGAATGAAGTTCTTGAGCTTTTTCACTATTGAAACCAAGGGTAGCCAGTATCTTGTGACCAGGCGATTCCTCTTCAGACCATACTCCAAGAAGCAGATGCAATGTTGTGATTTCCCCGTCTTCACCTGCATTTATAAACAACAATTACATCAAGTACGTTACATATTAAAATCATAACATATCAAGACATTTCATCATTTGGTTTGCTAAAGACGGGGCTGTAAGAATATAATGCACATTACATCCATTTTCTAATGTAGTAAAACTGACAAAATAGGACCATGAGCAAAAGTAGTAATTTACATAGGGCAAACCAACTCGGCAAGTGTTTGTTTTCTGTGACCGCATAACATTTATGACAAGGATGTAAGGTGACGAGTCATTTGCTTAATGACTAAGTATCCACCATGATCTTCCATCACAATCACAACCACCATCAAAACTAAGAATAAATTCAAAAGAGATCTTCTTACTTGGGATGATTCACCTTGATCCTTGCTCTCCTTCTCTTCCTCTTGCATAACTCTCTTTCTAGTTCTCTCAAACTCTCTCAACACTAAACAAATAATGAAATGAAAAGTGAAGAGATTACTTGAGTCTTCTCTAGTCTTACTCCTCATCTAACAAACATT
Source organism: Panax japonicus (assembly GCA_020205505.1). Taxonomy (NCBI): domain Eukaryota; kingdom Viridiplantae; phylum Streptophyta; class Magnoliopsida; order Apiales; family Araliaceae; genus Panax; species Panax japonicus. The sequence goes on from CM035101.1 coordinate 79,604,562, forward strand.
ACTAACTCTCTCAAACCACAATTAGGCTAACCATAGGTAGACAAAATGCTAGCTTTAAAGCTCTTATTGGTTTGAGAGGATCTTAATTTGGGGGGCGGGGGGCAGGGGCAAACAATTAATGCTTTGTCTCCTTTTTGCTTCATACTTAGCCATTAAGCAAATGACTCACCACCTTATCCAACCCCAAAGTGGCCGCATCCATATTCTGTGACCGTTACGTTGATGTTAACCTGAACAAAAAACCCGACAAGTGTTTGTTTTCTGTGACTGCATAACAATTATGACAAGGATGCAAAGGTAAGAAATTTATTTTAAATGCAACTCCCCTTAAATATAGTAAATTTACTTTATTAGTTACTATAGAAATTACATTACGTAAGTCGTAAAGTAATTGTTTCATTACATTTTTTTATGATGAAATGAAAAATAACAAAACTACCGTAATACGACTACCTAATGATCTAATAGACTAATACATTACCAAACACCAAAAATGTCATTAGCACATGAAAAGCCATTCAGTCATGACCTTTTAACATTGATGTTACCCGAACTTAACCACTCACGGATGAAAAGGTAAAAATTCTATTATGCACAACAAATGTACAAATAAGACTTCTAGAGTAGAATCAGGACAAGTGTTGTGCAGCTATTTACACAACTCCAAGTATATGATGTGATAGGTAATAACAGCTTCGGTATCTTTCAGTTAAATCATTTTTTTTGGCAGTTAGTTTTTCCCATCAGAGATTAACTTATTATTATTTTTTTTATTTGGTTACAGAGGAAATATATAAAATAATTGTTAATAATGTCTCTCAAAGGCCACACCACTGAAGTAACCAAAACCAGATCATTGCATAATTAAAAAAATCCATGAACCCACAAATTACTCTATGCACTATGCATCATCATCAAGCACTATAAACCTACCACTAGTTACACTATCTCCAGTCTAACCTTAGTTGCCTGTCAGAAAAAAGCAACCTTTCTAAGGAAATGGTTAAACTTGGAATGCATCCAAAATATATTTGTCCTGTTTCTAGTGCACACAATACTCATATTTCTGAAGGTAAAAAACTTATATTTAGAAACAAATCCATAATCCTTTGTACTTGACCATTACTTCAACGAAATATTCTAGATTGGAAGAAAACCCAGTACTCTTAATCAATCCTATGCCATCTTCACCCCAACTTGCTCCACAGAGCTGGCCTGCAAACTTCATGAAGATGATGACTCTTCTGGAGCTTAGAAAGCAAAGTGGAATAGCAGTTCCATTGGTGGCAATGAATTTGATGTGGTTTGCTAGGATTGCCATAACCACTGCATTTCTTGGCCGGCTTGGAGAGCTTCAGTTGGTCGGTGGCACTCTTGGCTTCACATTTGCAAATGTCACTGGTTTCTCTGTCTTGAATGGGCTCTGTAGTGCCATGGAACCAATATGTGGTCAGGCTTTTGGAGCTAAAAACTTTAGACTCCTACATAAGACCCTTGTCATGGCAACTTCTTTGTTACTACTAACATCACTGCCTATCTCTTTTTTGTGGCTTTATGTTGATAAGATCCTTCTCCAATTTGGCCAACGAGAAGATATTTCCATAGTTGCAAAGAAATATCTCCTTTATCTACTTCCAGATTTGGTAATTAGGTCATTCCTAAGCCCTCTTAAAGAATATTTGAACTCACAAAGCCTAACAATCCCTATTATGTTAAGCTCGGCTCTATCAGTAGCTAGTCACGTACCTATCAACATCTTACTTTCGAAAGCCAAAGGTCTTGAGGGGGTTTCAATGGCTGTCTGGATTAGTGATTTCATAGTTGTTATTCTACTCGCCATTTATGTGTTGATAGCAGAATATAGAAACAGAGAGAGATGGAAGGAAGGAGGGTGGTGCGAACAAGGAATCCGCGACTGGATAAGGTTCCTCAAACTTTCTGGGCCATGTTGCCTCACCACCTGCCTTGAATGGTGGTGCTACGAGATCCTAGTCTTGCTAACCGGGTGGCTTTCAAATGCTAAACAAGCAGTTGGGGTGTTAGCAATTGTACTAAACTTCGACTACTTGCTTTACTCTGTCAGTATCTCGCTGGCAACAAGTGCATCCATTCGTGTTTCAAATGAGCTTGGTGCAAACCAACCAGGACCTGCCTGTCAGTCAGCTTGTGTGTCGTTGGCTGCAAGCATTTTCTTTAGCTTGATCGGTGGTGTGCTGACAGTAGCAGCCAGAGGAACTTGGGGACCTTTCTTCACCCATGAAAAGAGAATTATAAGAGGTGTAAAGAATACAATGTTGTTAATGGCTTTGGTAGAAGTTGTAAATTTCCCATTAACTATTTGTGGAGGAATAGTGCGTGGAACAGCTAGACCATGGTTAGGAATGTATGCCAATCTCTGCGGGTTCTACTTGCTGGGGTTGCCCCTGGGAATGTTTCTAGCTTTTAAGGCCCATCTTGGGCTTGGGGGACTGTTGATAGGATTCTTGGTTGGGACAGTTTCTTGCTTGATTTTGTTATTGGTGGCCATTGCAAGTATTGATTGGGTTGAAGAAGCTGGCAAGGCCCAAAAACTTACCACTTGCACGGAAGAGGTTGTTAACCACGATGAAGATCACACGAACTAGGAAACTGTCAAGATGATTGCACTACCACAATAAATTGTTAAGCAACAGCAGGCTTAACACTCTACTACAATAAAATGCAAACCTAAGGTTCAAGAGCAAGAAATTCTTGTGCAATTCAATTATCACCAAAAATGTAAACAAGCGAGTGCAGCTGCACGCTATATCTGTAAAGGTGTATTCAACAGGTGTCGAAGATTTGCAATATGAGATTATTCTTGAATCATATTTTAACTTTCTTTCTTCTTCACTTAAATAAGTATCAACTTTTACCTTCCATCAAGGTACAATAATTAGTTAACCTTTAATATCTGTTTGCCAACACTAGTTATCCTCTTTAAATTTAGTTGAATGATAGTTATATAATTGATTCTCTATCCATTCCTACAAGGTAATATAATAAGCTTACAAGACATACAAGAAAGAAATTCTAGCACACCAAAAAGGGACTAATTAAGCATGTTAATCTTACCAGATTTCAACTTTTCATCAAGAGCCCAATCAAGAGCCCTTTGAGCTGCTTCAGTTAGAGAAGGATGCTCAGGACTGAAGTAATACATGTCGGCTTTTCCGAGTAACTTGACAGTTTCTTCACGCACTTTGAGAAGTGTGATCCCATTTGCTCGCAAAACTTTTGAAGCCTGATTTGTTCCTGACATTACAAAAGAAGGTTAAGATTAAAGATTGCTTCATATTGATATGTATAGCCATATGTCACAAGCACAACATCCAAAAGAAGGTTAAGATTGAAGATTGCTTCATATTGATATGTATAGCCATATGTCACAAGCACAACATCCAAAAGAAGGTTAAGATTGAAGATTGCTTCATATTGATATGTATAGCCATATGTCACAAGCACAACATCCCTCTTCCCCACATAAAAATAAAAAAAGAAAGATAGAAAGAATATTTAATCCTTGTTGGGGGGCTTGGCGAAGAAACTATGAATTTCAACACTTGACACCTCAACTTTGCTTCTTTTTTCTATCTCCGACATTGTTATCTGTGAAACTGTAAGTCTGGTCCTCTCTTTCTTTGTTAGAAAAGCTAGCACATCCTCTAAAAAGCGTGTAAAAACATTTTTCATTATATCTAAATAAGTATGAAACTTGGGACAGATCTAGTATGAGTCTCTCATGCAGTGCATAACAAATGACAATAACATTATTTTGTTATGAAATACAACAGCTTCTTTCATTAAGTACTGTGCGCATTTAAAAGGAAACATGTAATATAGGCGGTCACACTTGCAATGTCAATGTTAACACTTAGAAGATACTTAACCCTCCCCCACCTCTATGTCCCCCCTATTACTATCCGGAACAGCTTTGAAATAACATCAAAGTTGCACAACGTGGGCATCCTCCAATTCGCTTAGAACATGGAATGTCATTATCAGGTTTAGAAGGCTTTTTAGTTGTCTTTTATATGAAAAGAATCTAACTAAATCCTCTCTCGAGTCTTCAAGAAATCATCATAATTTATGCATTGGTGCCTCCAATTTCCTAGAAGGAAAGACTAATTAGTTATTAGTCAACTTCTTGACACAATATCAATCCAGTATGAGTTCTCTCTCTTTCCACCTTCAGTGCCATGCTTGCAAATCCAATGGGCCAAATACTGCAAAAATGGGTAATGTAGCGAGTCTAGTGACACCATGTGTGTTACCAAGGGCAGCAGCACAGCGGAAGCTGCATCACCAATACCTAACATTGGACAGTTCCGGCATCCATCTGGTACCAGTTTGTGCACCAACTTCATGTAAGGCTAAAGAAATGTATATATACACGTGTGTGTGTGTATGCATGTATGTATAATTGTATAATATATATATATATATATATAATGCTCTATAAAATTGGACGCAACTTGGGCCTTGGGTCCTTATCCTTGCCGGAGGTTGTACAAACTTGTGTGCGGTCAAGGAAAAGTTATATATGCTCTACATAGTTGGACACAATTTGATCCTTGGGTCCTTATCCTTGCCGGATGTTGTACTTTATAGCTTGTTCACATCGCACTTTTGTGCTTCAAATAAGGGGAAGAAAATTGGCTTAAATATAAATTACTACCATAAATTATTGACCATTTTCCACTTCGGTGATTGACCTTTCAATTTTTTTCAATTTTTTCAATCAGATAATTAAACTATCAATTTTTTCTATTATATCCAATTGAAATACCACATCAAAAATTGATAATATGGCCCTTTATACGTGGCAAATAAAATGCTTATGTGTAAACAAGAATCTATTTGGCATTTCAATGTTATCAGGAAATAAAAGATAAAAGAAAATTTAAAATTTAAAATTTAAAATAATAACAATCAAACTATTAATTAACTAAATTTTTCTTCAATAGACACCATGGTAAAACAACTAAAGTAGCCGAAAATCTTTCACCTACCATACAACCATCATCGCCACCAACCACCCAGCCATGGTCGTTGCCTTGCCACCATAGTTAGAGCCGAACTAAGACCACCAAACAAAATTTAAAAAATCAATGAACCCTTACTTCAAGATTTACAACAATCTAAACACCATTCTTACTATCTCAAGTCAATTCCATCACCATGACCATAGCCTTTTAAAAATCATACACAACCATATCTCTGCTGAACAAAACCAAAAATATTTATCCCACAATTACTATCAAATTCTAAAATCATCCAAAGCTCCAAATAATAGCAAAACCTAACCCCCAAATCAACAAAAACCTAGTCACAACAAGCCTAAACTCGTCTAATCGTTTTTCTTACCAGCCACCAAATATACTTGTGGATCCCGATCAGCCACCAACAAGCACCGACGTCGTCTCATATTGCGAAGTGAAAAAAAGAAGAAAAAGGAGATGAATAATAACAAGAAAAAAGGGGAAGACTGGAAATGAAAGGATATTTGTAGATTTGTTCGTCGATGTTTTCAATCGTTACCGATCTACTCGTCGACGTCATCACTTGTTACTCGTCGGCAATGGTTTACTTTGTTGGTTCATGGTGAACTTTCTATTTTTCTCCCTTCTATTATCATCTTATAGGGATAAGGGAACAAGGGAACAAGGAAAAGGGATTAGGGAAGGTGGGGAAGGGATGCCTGGTACGGGGAAGGGGAAAGATAAGGATGATATTTCATTTTTTGATTATATTTTTAATTACCATTCTTTGAAATTTTCTTGATTTTATGATTTATTATTATTTTGCCTTTTCACTTGTATCAATGTTAAAAGAAAATTTATAAAATGACTCAGTTTTTAACACATAAGTACCAAAGCGCCACGTGTGCAATCCATGTCATTAATTTATAACGTGGCACCTCAATTAAATTAAAGTGAAAAACATTTATAGTTTAATGACCTATTTGAAAAATTGAAAAAATTGAAAGATCAATCACCGAAGTAGAAAATGGTCAATAGTTTAGGATAGTAATTTATATTTAAGCCGAGAAAATTATATCTTCTTTTGGTTTCTCCTTAGATTAATTATACCTATTTGTGCGAGATTCCTAGATAAACTATGATCAAGTTTCGGTCACCTACTAGTTACAACTACCACTAAACACAACGTGCATTATGCTGATAGAGACATATCCAATTAGCAAAGTAAAATATATAGGAAGCCAAAATGAATCTAACCCTCAATCAAAATTCCCATAATAAGTGCTTCTGTCCCGGTAGTTCCATACTTGAGCTTTCTAGCCTCCAATTCTCCCATAGCAAACGACTTTATCGCCTTTGAAGACCATCTAAATTTCAGTCAACCAAGTTCAATTATCATAATCCCATCGACCCAAAACACCCAAAAAAACAAAACATCAAGCCAAATGCAATATAAACATTCAATTAATTCAAGAAAACTCACTTGGGAACCTTCTCAGCAGAAGAAGCCCTCTCTGACTTTCTGCATATGACATCATAAAGATCAAAACTTTATGACCTATTCCTCTTCAGATTAATTCAAGAAAACACTTAAACATGTATATATATATATATATAAACATACAAAAGACAGATAAATACTTACGCAGTTGGGAGGCTAAACACAACAGTTGCAGTGATAGGTAAATATTTAGGAAGTTCAGGTCTGAGAATTGAGGAGTGAAGGGAGAGGTTTGAGGTGCCTAGCCATGGACACCTTAAACTTTGGGGTTTAGTATTCTGAGTCAGTGTTGAAGAAAATGGGTGGGTTTTTCTGCAATCGGGCTGCAGAGCTCGGGTCGAATTTGGGGAATTGGAGAAAGAGTGAGCAGCCATTTCCGGGAAAAGTAGTTCTCAAAATTCATGCGGAACTCTTTGGATAGGAGAAGGAAAATGGCCGTTAGAACGACGTCGTCAACATGTGGAATATCAATACATATGAATTGGGCTTTCTAAAAAAATTACTTATGAAGTAAATTTGGGCCCGGTACTAACTACCTTGGACTGTAACGATATTTTAAATTTTATTTAACAAGATTCTATGTTGGGACTTGTGACTCATAGCTTAGAAGCTATTGAATAAGCTATTGAAAAGCAAAGCGTCCATCAGGGTTAAACCAAAGGTTGGGGGTGCGGGGGGCTTCCCCTGCGATACGACACGAAGTTTCTATAGCAGTAGCGTGAGGCGTGCCTGGAAAAGCACAGGGCGCGCTACGCGGGATGCAGGTTCTGGAGTACTGGCGCGGGGAGCGCCGGTCGGCAGACTGAGTTTTAATGGGTCGTTTTTAGAAGGACATTATGGATATTTGAGCTATAACGTGAAGTAGGGTTAGAATAGAATTAGTAGTTATAAATACTCTATATTGTAAAATTCTATCCACATAAATGTCTGTGTTAATTCTCTACTGTTATGTACGTGTGTGATCCTAATTATTACACTCCAACATGTTGTCTTTAGAATAAGAAACCCTTCTCCCAGAAGAGTAACACATTTAGTCAATATCCAACATATTTCCTAGATAAAACAGGTGTTAAAGAAGTAAAAATAAAAAACAGAAGGTGGTGATTATTAGTAGTAATTACAAGGCCCTTTCATCTAACGACCGAAACAAGGCCTTTTGATCCCTATTGTAACATCTTCTCAAATTCCCACAGTTGGAACGGAACAAGTCTTAAATGTTCTTTTTCGGTTCTCATTCTTATTCTCGGATCCACTAGCTATTTGTTTAATCATCACGTATTCTTGGAAAAATGATATATTTTTATAGTAAATTACGTAAATAACTATAATTAGTATTTATTATCTTACACAATTTCATGTATACGCCGTAATCGTAATTCAAAGTGAAAAAACTTTGGTATTCTTTATTGAGTATAATTCAATGTAAGAATGAAGTCTTGTGTGCCATTAATAGGGCCTGTCAGGCTGTTCTGAAAGTCCATTATGGGCTAGCTCACTATATTAAGTGTGTTTGAACAAAGTGATAAGAGCTTGAACCACCTCCACCTTCATTTCCATACAGACATTCCAAGAAGAAAGACATTCCAGTTGGGTAAAAAAATTGTAGCATGAGCCAATCCATGTGAAAGAAGAAGGGCCAAATCATTAAATTCCTACTTTGATTAGGGAATGTCACATGTTCTAGAGAAAGAGAAGCATCGATCTTTAATTTAATTTGCTGCCTTGGTGGACATGATTACAGAAATATTGTTCCTCATCATTGGATTGGATTGGATTGGATTGGTAGGGTTTGAAATTTATACTTTACTTCTTTTTAAAGATTTGAAAATTATGGGAATTGTCACTGCATTTACGTACAACATAAAATGTTGCTATTTTTTCCCCTATATATCTAACAATAATAATAATAATGGGGACTCAGTCTGCTTTTTTATTTTAAAAAGTCCACTATGCACCAACTAACATATGCACATGCATGAACAAACTGAGTTTTCAATTTAATTTTTTTTTTCCTTTCTATTTTAGTCATTGAGAAAACATTTAATATAATTTATGAGTCCATGAAGTTGCATTATGGTGACCCATGCCTCCATGTTTTCAGCAATTCTAAATATTATTATATGGTTTTTAATTAAACTTAAAGAAAAGAAAGAGATATATGTAGATATATTTATTTCAAAATTATAGATAAGTTTTTATTTTTATATTATAAATTAAAGTGGCATAAAAAATTAACATGTTATTACTAATGCTCTTACTTAATTTAATATTTTGTCAACACAATAAAATTAAATTTTCTGAAATGTGGATGTATATGTAAACCACAAAAATGTAATAATAAAGATTAAATAATCAATCAATATAGTGGCACAGTTATCCCGTACGTAGCATGTACTTAGTCATGCCGTATCAAATTAATTCACGAGCCTACTTGCATTGCGTGGCTCGGCTCCTACTAACTTCTCCATACAAACCATACTCTACATTTTGATCAGAGCAATGAACGTGAAAATCGAATGATTTATTCATTTGAAATAAAAAAATATTATGTTAGTTGCTCTATTAGAATTAAATGAATTATTTTAATTTTTTTTAATTTATGAATTTTATATATTGGGAGAGGGTATGAAATGATCACTCATTTTTGTCAAAATAGAATCATTCAACTCGTCATTCTATTCTCTCCTCTGTTTCATTCGTTTACTCATTTTATTCATTCAATTCAAACATAACATAATAAGTGAGAGAGAACATAATTAGCATATTAGTTAATTCGTTTGTTTGAGAACCAGAAATACATTTTTAAATCAACCATTTAAGGAAAAAAATTAAATATACTTTTAACATTAGTTAACAATATAGTATTAATGACATGATAATATTCAATTTATTTAAAATGTAAATAATTATAATATATTAGAAATTTCATATTATTTTATATATTTAATTTGAAAATCTATAATATAAAACAGAGCGGAGAGAGAAAATAGACAAATGTCACATCAAGTTTACGTCAGCTGCTCTCTTTCTCATTCCATTATATTCAAATTTTAAACTCTCTATCTATTCTACCACACACACAGAGCTCTCTCTCTCATTTCCCCTACATACAAATATGTGTTCTCATTATGTTTCAGATTTACAATTGTTTAATTTTGACTCACATATTTCGATAATTTTTAAATTTCAAATATTTTCAGGTATATATTGAAGGATACATGGTGTAAGCTGTAAAGTAAAGGGTCTTATACTCAACATGTTGTTTCTCTATTTTCTGCATGTATGTATTCATTGTGTTTCGTCTTTTGTAAAGTTAGCTAATTATACATGGTTATGATGATTTTGGGTATGGAATTATGGTTTTTATGGTGGTTTGGATATGTATGGATGATTGTAGTTTTGTAAACATGTTTAGATTTTTTTGGATATCTATTTTTAAAGGAAACTCTGCCGAAATTTCTTGAAATTAGTAGCGACTAGCTTGATATTTTGGTGGTTGGATGTGTTGATGATTGAGTATGTATTAATTTCTTCATATATGTATTTTTTTTGTGTTCCGTATTTTGAAATTTAACTAATTATGCATGGTTATGATTATTTTGGGTATGGAATGATGATTTTTTTGGTGGTTTGGATATGTGTGGATGATTGTAAGTTTTATAGACATGTTTATATTTGTCTGGATATCTATTTTTAAAGGAAATTCTGTCGAATTTTTTGAAATTAGTAGCGACTAGTTTGATGTTTTGGTGGTTAGATATGTGTTGATGATTGTGTGTTCCGTATTTTGTAAAGTTAACTAATTATACATGGTTATGATGATTTTGGGTATGAAATGATAATTTTTTTGTGGTTTGAATATGTAATTATGATTGTAAGTTTTGTAGACACGTTTAGAATTTTCTGGATATTTATTTTTAAAAGAAATTTTGCCGAAGTTTCTTGAAATTAGTACCGACTAGCTCGATATTTTGGTGGTTGGATATGTATTGATGATTGAGTATGTATTAATTGTTGTGGTGATATGTGTCTTTAGATAATGTAATATTTTTCAAATTTTAATTTAATTTTTCGTTACACCGTGCCTTCAGGCACGGGTTATAGCTAGTGTATTTATAATATTGAAACCGAGGGCCGGGTAGGCCACATGATTATGGTATCCTTTGACCTTTGTCACGTGAATTGTTCATTTATAAGGGACAAGAACAGAAGGACAATGGTAGTTGGTACTTATCAGTTTCAGTTGCTGCATGTGACCTAGATCGATCCTCTTTGTTCAAATAATTAATGCATGCCACCCACTTACTTGGCCTACTCTGCATCTTCATGTCCATGGCTTAATGACTGGCTTTATGAATTTACAGCAATATTAAGCTTCATATTAGAATATCTAAGAGTTCAATTACTACATTTTGGTGTTTTAGATGAGTATTTATGAGGTTACCCTGAAAAATGTTGAGGGAGGGAGAAGATTGTGTTTATTTATTTTGATTTTTTACTGTAATTTTTATAATTTTAAGATAATTCTTAACAATAATCAAGAGAACTTGTTTTTATGTATATATGTTTCAAGAGTCACGTGTCATGTAGATACGCACTTTCAGTTAGCATGAAGTTAACTTTGATTAATACAGTGCCGACATACAGGGCGGGGGTGATCTCTTAATTCTGCTTTCAGCACTGTATTGGTCAATTAATAAACTTACCATAAAGTTAACTCCATACTAACCGGATCCCTCTAAACTCATTGTAATTGTAATTGTAATTATTCAATATATGCATGCAGAATTACACAAAATATTTGAATTCACGGTATAATCATAAATCTTGTGCAACACATGCATGGTTATGCCTATTTTGAGAAAAGTAAAAATGTATTGAAGAATTATGGTAGGTAGGACTAATTGCATGAACTAAGATTCCTAGAATGACCTTTTTCTTTCTATAATTAAACATCTAATCATCTAGAGAACGAATAAGTCTTATGTTCCATTAATTCTTCAAATTTTTAGAAACTCGAAACAAAATGGACTTTAAATTGGGCAATTAAAACCGAAAACATGCAACTCACTATCTTGATGATACTCACACGGCACACTAATATTCCATCTCTCTTGCACGTTTTAAATAATTTTATTTTTTCTAAATTATTTGACGGTTTATATAATTTAAAGAAATTAATCACAATCTTTATAAAATTATCCCACATAAAAAATATTATAGATGAGATAGAAAAAGAGAGTATAAGATAAATATATAATAAATAGTATTATAAATAATTAATGCTATATTTAATACTGTATATAATTATTTTCTTAATTATTTATTAATTGTGTTAGTAGGTACTAGTACACCATATCTTCAACAACTATCCCGCTGTTAAAACTAGCTTCCTATTTAGTGACATTGTTGAATGTCCATCAACCAAACTCTACTGTTCTGTCCGACTCAAATACTACTATTAGAGGTGTTTATCAGTAAAAAACCGAACCGAATTGAACCGAACTGAATACCGATATTAGCTAATTTTATGAACCGATATCAGTACCGGTTGAACCGGTATACCGAACCTGCGGTACCGGTTTAGTACCGGTTTTTACCGAAAATTAATATTAATATTATTTTTATTTTATTATTTTAATTATTTTAATTATTATTATTATTATTACTTTTATTAATAGTATTATTATTTTTATTTTTATAATCATTATTTTATTATTATTATTATTAATAAAAAATAGAAAACCGGTATATACCGGTCCGGTTCGGTAAAATCGAACCATGAAAACGGCGAACCGAAACCGGTACCGAAAAACCGGTATATACCGGTTTTTTTGTACCGAACCGGACCGGTTCTTTTTTATACCAAGCTTTGATACCAAATGAAATTTAACTAGGCACACTTAGAAGGGGGGTTGAATAAGTGTAGGAGCAATCTATGGTAAACTTTTAAAAACTATTAATTTCAGGCTACTAAAATGATTGAAATCAGTTTTACTGAATTAATATAGCCTTTTGAATAAAATACTTGATGTTAAAGAATTATCTAAATATAATGCAAGTAGTTAAATTAAGATAATTAATTAACTTATGTGATTTTAAAGTAAAACAAATAATAAAATCAACACCAAGATTTTTACGTGGTTCAACTATTACCCTCTATGATAATAGCCTAGTCCACGTCCAATACCAACTAGTATTGGAGACTCACTTTATTTATTTCTTTATAAATAAATACAGATTACAAAACAGATTCAAAAATTTATTAACAATTAATTTTCCTTGAGCTCTCTTGCTCCTTGTGCACCTATACACTCTTCAAGCACCTTTGCTTCCTTGAATCTGTTTGTAAACTACTTTTCTAATCCACCAGGATTAAAACCTTTAGACTACACTTAGTCTAACAATAGAAAATTCAATACAATATAGAGGTCTATGATCAATGCAAAAATAATCAATTTAACAATTAAAGCTCAACTATATGCAATGATCAATTAGCACACAATAGATAAACAATTAATTTCTTACCGAATACCATCTCAAATAATACCAGAAAATTAATTGCTTAGCTTCTCAATAGTTTGCACTTGACAAAATCAGATTGCTCGATAATAACAATAATAAGTGCAAGTAGTAATTTCGTGAGTTGTCTGTTTCATGTATGTCTTGCGGCTTTTTATAATCAAATAAAATTATCGTTGCACAAAGAGTCTAATAAATTAACACTGTTATTTTGTCAAAAAGATAAGCAACGAATAGAAGTTTTGTTGAAAAATAAACTCAACTACCTCTTCAGTTATAATACTTAAAAGTACGTTAGACTCTTTTAAAATAGACACATTCACCACTTTGACTCGATACCACTTTGACTCGATCATTCTTATCTCATAAAGTGGTGTAGCAACAAAAAGGTGACGTGAGACAACATACTTCTTTTCCAAGATTCAAGAGCTTTAAAGTTCCAAGATAATCATGATAACTTCCCCTTGAAAATCGCACAACCACCATATCAAATAGATAGCTACTTTTCATTCTCATATATCCACGTGTAGCATAATGTTCAAGAGATCAATAACTTTTTTAGCCATGCACAGATAATAAAAATGTTATCCTCATTTTTAGTTACTAGACTAATGCATTTCATATTGTAAACAAATAATGATATATATATATATATATTTTATCTTTTTGTAGAAAACCATTTTCGTAGGATAAAAAATATTTTTCATTTAAGACATAACAAGATTTAATGCAATAATATGTCCTAGAGCCTTTAAATAAAAAATTAATTATTATGCAATTGACCTTACATTTGATTTTTCCCAGTAAAGAAAAATTCTTCACTCTCTTGAAAATGTTCCTTATCATCATATACCTGAAATGCCATAAAACAGTTTAGTACACTAATAATTCATCATCAAAACTTAAGGATAAAATATGACTAAGTCAACATTCTACCCCTTTTTGATGATAACAACCAATAAACTTTTAATACATATTCACTCCCCCCTATGTTCATGCATATCATATAATTAACTCCCCCTAAATTCATGCATGAATATCATTTCAGGAATCTTATAATGAATAACTGAAATTCAATTTAATTTCAGTAAACTGAAATCAATAAACTGAAATCTTAAACCCCTATTATCTGGGCATGTACCTGCAATCATGTTAGTTTCAACATTTATCAAATATCAAACTGCTAACATAAATTTAAAACTTTAAACAATCGTCTATGAAACCACAAATTCAAAAATTTTCAGTCTGAAAATATCCCCATTAAACCCAAAATTCATTTCTCTTTGTCATCAACCAAAAAGGACAAAGCCATCATTCGAGTTCTACCACTGCTGCACGTTGAGCATCACGCTTAGTGAAGTAAGGACGATGTTGGGCTCGATGAATCCTCTCAGCAAGGGTAAAATCAGTAGCAAATTGAGGAGGTCTTGCAATGAAAGTCTCAGGGGGTAAGGGCACGTCAAGGAATTCGTCTTGATACTCTGCCAACCAATTGCAATGAACCCATTCCGTTACTGTAGAATGTTTACGCTGCATATGGAGCTTCGATCCCACATCATTGAAACGGTTAGACATAAACTCAGCCAATTCTCCTACCTGATTACTGACAAACTTGATCTCCTAACTTAACTGACAGGAATTCCGATTAAGCCTTCGCAACATAACTTCTGCCAAAGCAGTGGTTTGCAGCTCAAAACCTGCCTGTAAGTCGATAAACTCATCTTCAAGATTGTTGAAAACAGATCTGATCAACTGACTTTTCATAGACAAATTATTTTGGAAATATGATTGTTTTAAAACGTAACTCATACGCAGTACTGCGAAAGAAGTTGTCAGGAAGATCAGTTGAGATATTAGGGTTTACCGAATCCGGAGGAGGAGTAACCTCTGGCTTAAAAGATGGAGTCCTTGTCTGATGTCGTCGAGAGGGTCCAGTAGATTTAGACAGAGATGGATTAAAGGTTGACTCTTCAGAAGATGAAGAGTCCACGTACTCCGTTTCTTCAGATATTACTTTCTTCATCTTTCGTTGTCTGCGTGAAGGTCCGGCTGTGGATGGAGGTGGAACAATTGTTTGATCGTCGTCAGAATCGATCAACGATCTTTTATAATTTCTGGTTCTCATATTGATGGAGATTTGGTAGAGAAGAAGATGGAAGTATCGAGATGGAAAGAGATTCAGTAAAACAGAGAGAATCAGGATATATTAAGAGAATGAAGAGATTGAAATAATACAGAGTATATAAAAAAGAAGGAATGCATGTATGTAAATTTACGTCTCCCTAGACTTTAAGTCTCCCAAGGCTTTACGTCTCCCAAGACTCCCCTTCAGCTGTCCGGTCTTTTCAGTTTTCAAAAATAATGATGATAAAGTCCTTGATTATTGCGTCCATTAATTAAGGAGATCGATAGGCAGTCGAAAAAGAAACTCACCATTAAATATATCACGCCTACGTTTCTTAATTGACTTGTCTTTTCAAAAATTCACTATGTCAATTATTTAGAAACCGTGTCCACGATTTAAGGACATTTAATGATCAGCCGAAAAACTCATAATAGCAAATATCCAAATTGTAGCAGTTATTAAGATATGCATGCATAATAGGATAGCATAACTATAAAGCAAAAATTAAGCGATACACATCCCAAGTTCTCTACGTAACATGCAAAATCTATCTTCACTCAAAGGTTTAGTAAAAATAACTGTAATTTGATTTTCAGTTGGAATAAAAATCAATTTAATTAAACCTTTTGACACATTATCACGTAAAAAATGATGTCTCACTTCAATGTGTTTTGTACATGAATGTAACACAGAATTTTTAGATATATCTATATCACTTGAATTATCACAATATATAGGCACACAATCACATAATATATCAAAATCACATAGAATTTGCCTCATCAATAAAATTTGTGAACAGCAATTTCCTACAGCTAGGTACTCACCCTCAGTAGTTGAAAGAGCCACTGATGTTTGCTTTTTATTATGCCATGACATGAGACTTTGTCCCAAGAAAGTACAAGCACCATTCGCACTTTTTCTATCAATTTGACACCCTGCATTGTGACGCCCCCAAAATAGGTATACATCACCCATTCTGAGTTGTTAATACATGGTACAGAAATAACTACAACTTTATTATTACAACAGTAAAACTGTGAGTTTGAATACAAACATTATCTTCTAGACAATATCTATACTCAAATATATTCTCATCACATTTATTGATACATTATTTTATAAAAATGGTGATGACTACTAAACAACTTTCTCTAGAACCTTCATTCCATACCCTGACTTGTACTCGCTATATTCTCACCTCCTGAGAAGAAAAATGGAACAAAAAAGAAAAGGGTGAGCTCAACTAGTCTAGTAAAGAATATTATGACTAAGATAATATACAAAAAATTATCGTTAGTCTTCAATAGGGAAAAATATAATAGAATAAAATAGACAACAAGTTTTAAATTAATATTCGCAGCGGAAATAATAATTCATTAGAAGAGTTAAGTAGAGAATGCAAACTACTATTTTCTATGTATGAATTTAAAAGTTCATCGTCTATATTTTATCCCTGTAACATCAATCAATATATATCTAGAATCAAATATTCATCTTTGCACTACAGGCCAAAGATATTCATGTTCATCTAAATATCTGTTCATTTTTGCACTACGGGCCAAAGATATTCATCAGAAATCATTCATCTTTGCACTACAGGCCAAAGATATTCAATAATATCATCATTTTTAAGACTGAGGATGATGAAAAATATTTTTAAAGAAACGAATCCAGTGAAACAAAATGACAAGGATTAAGGATTAAGGATTCATACTTTGTTTTAACCATGTCCAAAAATACCTCAAAAATAATCATAGCGGTGTAAAATTCAAGAATGATCAAAATATGGATACAATCAAAGCTAGTATCCACAATAGATATTTTAGACGAAAAGGAAAATTTTCATTTTTCGATGAATAGTGCCGTATTCGTGAATAGTGTCGTATACGTGAATAGTGCCGTATACGTGAATAGTAACTCCGACACCAAAAGTTCCAAATTTGATAAAAACTTCAGATCAATATTTCAGCATAATGATATTGAAGAAATAATATCATTACAAAAAAAAATATCCCTTATCTCGAAAGATCAGTACTTCTAGCTGAAACACCGAATATAGGCTATGACTTGAACTTGCACTGCATAACAATACTCAAAGTATACTCAAAATACTCACAAGAATACGCTCGATAATATACAGAGAGAAAACTTCAGTTTTTGGTGTGATTTTCAATTCTAACCTAAGCACCCTATTTATAGGAAAATGCTTAGAACACCAAAGTAGAAAATTTATTAAAATATATTATTAATAATAAATTTCATACGCCTCCTTGGAAAATCAGATTTCTAACATATCCCACATGCTCATCTTCTCGAAAAAGTGAGAAAAACATTTTTATTAAAAAAATATTTAAAACTTCCAAAAATTAATTATTTCGGAGCTTCGGAACTTCAATAATTCATAATAAATAGCCTTTTTGTCAGAAAATTTGAATCTCGCGAGTTTTTATAGGAAATTTAATTCTCCACAACTTTACAGAAGAAAGTTTTTCCAAATTCCAAACAAAAATTAACCGAAATCCATAAACGGACGATTTTACAGGCTATAATCAAATTTCAGTCAAGAAATGGGGTCCACCGACACATAAAACATGCTTTAAATATTTTTGGTAACAAAAATACTCCTCTTTCACATATACTCATATATCCCACATTCATCGTAAAAATATCATCATTATTATATTATTAAAATATAATAATATATTTAAATAAATTATTTTATCAGAAAAAGATAAAATTTCAATTTTCAACAATTGTCACATTAAAAATTTTCTCCATCTATATCCACATAAAATCAATATTTTTCTCATCATATGAATCAATAATTATTTATTCACAAATAATATTACAGAATCACAATATTGACAACCAAGCAGTTCCCAGGAAAGAGGGGGGCTTTCCAATAAGAATTTCTCCTTAGTGGCGCGCAATTAGGTGACCAAACCTATCCTTAGACAGAACTTTCTAGACATTGCCAATAATGTTATCTAATAATATTATTCAGATAATATGAATTATTGCTTCGATAATGAAAAATACTGTGTAATGACAATTATTGAAACAACAACAATATAAAATATCAACGCAGCAATTATTAAATCAATAAAATAAAATACTGAATAGTAATTACTCTAACCATTATTGAGTAGTACATTCTTACGTAAGAATCAATCATTGGTGCAATACCGTGTGCTACTGTGTTTTAACCACCGAGTATTTTAACAGTATTAACGGTAACAACTACGTCGTTATTTTTAAACAACTTATATTTGTCATTTTCTTCATCCAATCGCTTTTCGTTATGGGGCCCACAAAAGACTGCGCCGTCGTACGAATATTCCCTGACAGTACGAATATTTCACGACCAAACGAATATTTCCCGACAATAATGAATATTTTATAACCACTTGCTTATTTTGAAATATTTGCGTATTTTACCCATAACTATCCACATTAATCAAATCAACCCTTACTATTTCGAAATAGAGAAAATTAATTTTTATTTATTAATAATTTGGGGTCTTACATGCATAGTCAGCATCTGAATAGCCAATTAGTTCAAAATGATTGAAAATTGGATAAAACAACCCTAAATTTATTGTACCACTTAAATATTTCAATATTCTTTTAACAACATTTAAGTGTGATTCTTTCGTTTTTGCTTGAAACCTTGCACATAGACAAACACTATACATTATATTGGGTCTAGAAGCGGTTAAATATAGTAAACATCCAATCATACCTCGATATTTTGTTATATCTACATAAATACCTTTCTCATCAGTGGTGAGTTTTATTTATGTGCTCATTGGTGTACCTTTCGAGTTTGATCCTTCAAAGCCAAATCTTTTGAGTAGTTCTTTTGTGTATTTGGTTTGATGGATATAAATTCCGTCCTTTGTTTGCTTGATTTATAGTTCTAAGAAGTAATTAAGCTCTCCCATTAAGCTTATGTAAAATTCTTTGTGCATGCATTTGGAAAACCACTTACAAAAGAAATCATTACACTACTAGAAATTCGATATACAGTGACGAGCTATAGCGACGGTCAGCACAGAACCGTCGCTATAGAGTATATATAGCAACGGTCGGCACGGAACCGTCGGTATAGAGGTATTTTAACAGAAAAAACCCCTCTCATCTTCCTCCAAATCATTTCAATATTTCAGTCCAATTTTGTCAGGAATAAACATGTGAATGGTATTCCTATTTATATATGATTTGATTATGATATATATGAATGAATATGCAAGTATGTTAGCATGAAGAAAAGCTGTTAAGTCCTTTGATAGATAATAGAAATATATGTACAAGGACTTAGAATGAATTGATCAAAAATGTTAGGTTGATCCTACATAAGCAAAACGGCTTTGTAAAGTCCTTAAAAAGAAATGATGTACAAGGACTATAAATATAGAAAGATCAAGCTTGTTAGGTTGATCTTATGATGTAATAGACAGGCTTGTCTGATCGTCGAGCACTGCACCAGAAGTCGTAGTCTACCAGGAGAGTCAGAGTCAACTCGGGAGCTATCGAGGCAGAATAGGAGTATGCAAGATAGTGAGATCTTAGAGTTCGTAGACTTCCAGGGGAAACGAAGAAGGATCGTAGTGTGTCAAGAAGAGCCTCCTTAGGATCGTAGTGTACTGAAGAAGTCATGTTCTGAATCGTAGAGACAGCCTGCCTATAAGCCAAACGATAATCTGCCAAAGCTAAGTATGAAATGCACTGTACGCTCAGAGTCATAGAGTCTAGCGATGCCAAAGTCAAAGACAAGGATCATAGACCACACTCTGCGATCGTAGAGTCCACTGAACAAATGCAGAGATCGTAGTCGGACAAGATCAGATGAAGACAACAAGCTCAAGTCAGCGATCGTAGAGTGTACTCAACGATCACCAAGCTAACTCTACGATCGTAGTGTTCAGAGTCAAAGATCATAGTGTGATCTCGGGAACGTAGAGTCTGCACAGCCGAAGCTGAATCGCAGAGTACAGAAATCGTAGGGTGTCAAGATCTGATCTTCAGGATCATAGTGTCTGCACAGCCAAAACTGAATCGTAGAGTGTAGAACTACGACTCCAACATTAATGCTCACAATGCTAAGTCAGAATCGTAGAGCAGATACAGTTCTCAACGAATGAGCACTCCCAGTATATCCAAAGGTACGAAGCCTCTGGTTGGCACTGCAAAGATGTAATCCACAGTAAGGGAAACCAGAGAGCACTCAACGAATGACATGCAGGCTAGCAGAAAAAGTAAGCACCAAACTAATCAGCATCAAGATTGAGTTGAAAGGCAGTTCGTGATGAAGTCTTCCACAAGATGATTCAAAGAAGACTTCAGCAGTTGACTAAGAAAAAGTCAGCTAAAGCATTTGCTATCAAGAAAATAGAACACAACGATCTTGGAAGCAACCAGGATCGTAGTGTTTGTCAAACAGAGAAAGAACTGATGGAAGGTGAACCGAGATACTGGTCAGCTTCTGAAGAGCAAGACTAAAGTGATTAAGTGCAGGGTCAGTTTATTGATGATAAGTGAGCGAAAGATCACCAGGAGAAAGCAAGCTGGACGCGCCACAAATCTGAAGTGTCTTGATATTCAGAAGGAAACCAGAGCAAGGAATTAGGCCATCAGTATCTGAGAACGGTCGAAGCAAACAGAAGTATTGAAGCACTGCACAATACAAGGAAGAGGTGTTCTACATTGAAGATCCAATCAACACTCTTCTAAGATCGTAGTGTTGTCTCCATCAGTTAACAAGACACTACGATCAGGTCCCTGAAGACGTGCATCAGAATCATAGAGCTCGGATACCTGAAGATTGAGGCATTGGCAACGGTTCAATCTGAAGGGTAATTCGGACAAGTGTTTATTGAGAGCATCGATGCAAAAGGACAACCTCTGATCAAGAAATCAGAAGAAATAAAGTCTTCGACCTGCCCAGGACAGTAAAGTGATACATCTGACAGGGTAGGTGAAATAATAGACTGTAGAGTCAGAAAAAGTATGCCATATCACATCAAGCAGTCTACATCAAGCAACTTGAGATCTGTGAAGACATTTGAATAGCTTCCAACGGCTACTTTCCAACGAAAGGATTGGGAAGATGTATAAATGAAGAAGAGCTTCAAAGATCAAAGCTGGCTGGAGAAGTTGAGTTTTGGAGAGAAGGTGGACTGATCGAATCAAGTAATAGTGAGTCCAGAGACTCACTCTACGATCCACCAAGAACACTCAAAAGTCAGATCAAGCAAGAAGTAGAAGTGTGAGTTCTACTATGTAGAAGTGAGAGTTCTACTACATGAAGAGTGTTCTGAACTGCCGAGAGAAAGAAGAGCATCATGCCATCTGGATGTCCATCATGGGAAGACTCTAAGTACAATAGAGAAGAGCTTACGATCATCTTAGCAAGTCCATCATGGGAAGGCATCGAGTAGCAAGAAGGGAGATCACAAAAGCCATTTTGGTCTCAAGCTTGAGAAAGCTTCTAGGTACCTTGCAGAAGAGCTTACAGTCATCCTAGAAGCCTCTCATGCGCAGCCATCAAGTACCAAGGAGAATGATCTCCAAGGCAGTTCATCAAAGGGGTCATCCGGAGTAGTTGAGCAACCTAAGAAGCTGAGCATCATGCAACACTCAACTGCTTTTCAAGGATGATCAAGCCGAAGCTGCTAAAGATAGAAGATGTTCAGAGCATGAAGACATCTTAGCAGCTCAGCACCGACTCCAACAACAACAACAACAATTCAAAGAAGCCAGGGCCTGAGGGGTCCTTGTCCGGAGGGACTAAACAAAGCAGGGCCAAAGGGTCCTTGTCCAGAGGGACTAAACGAAGTTCCAAGCCTACTGGGCTTGAAAAGTTCCTAGGGAACTAGAGAAGTCCCAAGGCTGCTGGCCTTGAAGAGTTCTTAGTGAACTGAAGTCCCAAGGCTGCTGGCCTTGAAGGAATCTTAAATGATTCAGGGTGCTGCCCTTCCTTAGTGGAAATCCTGCTAGTTGAAAGCAGAAGAGTGGATTAGGAGCTTGAGTCTCTGAACCACTTAAAACCCCTTGTATCTTTTACATTATGTCATTTACATTATGTATATAACTGCTATAACTGCTATGTATGTTTTAACTGCTTACAACTAAACTAACCTAACGAACAATGTTTGTATGATTATGAATATATCAATGAAGGAGGGGAATCTTTTACTTATTCCGCTGTGCTTGAAAAGATTCTATGTTTGTCATATAATCTAATATGAACAATACATCATAAACCAGAAAAGTATTTAAAATAAAAAGGATCTATTCAACCCCCCTTCTAGATCTATTGTGTCCTCTGGGATCTAACAAATTTTTTTCCCCAAATTATCGTCTTCCTCTCAAGTCATCTCCCTACTTTCTAACACTTTCTCAGATCTCTTTTATGAGATATTACTAAATCATTTATGATCTGAAAGCCCCAGATCTCGTTTTTAGCTATTATTTATTGTGATTCGAGCTGCAATGGCAGCAACTCGAGCTTTGGTCGTTTTGGTGTTTTTGGCTATTGAATGTGCAATAGCGGTGATGTATTCTTCGAGTCAAATTCATCGGTATTCTGATGAAGTGAAGGCGTTTAGAGTTTCGAGGAGTAAAGGAGGAGGAGATTGGTCGAAGAAGAGAAGCTTAGAGTACTATCAGATGCTTATTAGCAGCGATGTTCAGAGGCAAAAGATGAAACTTGGTCCACAGTTGGTGTTTCTCTTTCCTTCCGAGGGTGGTCAAACTATGTCACTTGGAAACGACTTCGGATGGTGTACTTTTACTCTCTCTTCCTCTCCGATTGACAATTTGTTTGCTGTATTTATTTAAATTTTTACCATAATAGTTTAGTAGTAGTTTTTTTAGTTTGTATAGATTTAGACTTCTGTTTTTGAAAAAAAAAAGCGAGACTGTAATTTGTCAAGCAGCATTGTGGCGAGGGGTATTCATAGTAGCAAAAAGAAGGCAACCGAAATGCAACTCTTCTAATCTAGGTCATTAATGAGATGTTTGACTGTTGCTTGTCTAATCTAGGTGATGAAGAGTATAAAATTGGGGTTATGAAATTTATAGTTTCTTCCATTTTAGTGATTAATAATGGGTAAGTGGTGGCAAGTTTTTTAAGTGCAATAACTGCTTGAAATTTTCGTGTTTAATCAGAAAAAAACACAATCTTTGGAGTGAAGGGAGTTCTAGAATTGTTATACTAGAATGAGGATTTGGTATACTACATTTTAATTATGTTTACGCAATTTCAGTAATTGGTGGACTCATGGACTTGAATTAGTTGAAGTCAAATTTGAAATTTGGAGGCAAAGTGCTAATATGTTTTGCTCTCCTACTTGTTGATGTCATGTGAGAACATTTAAACCTTAGAATACAATAGTTTTAAAAAAGTATTGGAGAGTTGGTCAAGCAGGTCCTTATTGCCATTCTGCTGTTGAGTTGCTCATTTTTTTTTCCAGAAAATTCGCTATAATGTGTTCCTTAAGGTCTTACCATTTATTTTTAGCGGTTATGTTGACTAATAGATAATTATACTCTGCTCAAACTTGTGAATAAATAGTCTGCTCTTATTGTTTCTGCAATTCCTTAGTTAAGTATAGTTATTTCCCTTCCACATGGTTCTTGGGGAGGTTATGTTTTTTTAATGACCTAGGTAATCTGTTGCTTGTCTAATGAGATGTTTTGACTAATTATATTCATATATATCTCTTTGTGTATAAGAAGTGGAGATTGTAAACTCCAACTTTTTGAATAAAGATGAATTTTTTATAAATATTATTTTTGAATATTATGGAGTGAAATTGATATAATAGTTGTGGGTAATATTTATAAATTTTTCAAAGTACGCAAGTTGTTATATAATATTCGATTGGTCGGGGAATATTCGTTTTAACAGGGAATATTAGTACAACGGCAGAATCATTGGTGGACCCCACAACGGAATTATTGTCGCATTGAGAAAACGACAAAAATACTTTATGAAAATAACAGCGGAAGTTTTATCGTTAACTGTGGAAACACCCGGTGTTAAAAGTACAGTAATACACGTGGTTGCATAGTAGCATACAGTATTAATTATTGATGCTTAAGTGATAAGTCACTCAGTTTTGTTGGTATTATTAATGTAATAATACAGAAAATCTTTTTATATAAAACATAATACTTTTATAAAATTATTCTATAAATAGAATATATTATATTCTATTATGCATAGTGTTGCATAGTGTCTGTATAGTGTTTTGCATAGTAAATTTTTTTTATATAAAATAGAATACTTTTATAAAGCTATCTGTTTTATTAGACAATAATTATAATATATTATATTTTATTATGCATAGTGTTTGCACGGTAAAATCTTTTATAAAGTTATTCGTTTTATTAGATTATAAATAGAATATATTATATTTTATTTTGCTTTAAATATGGACCGTCAGATTAAAGTAAATCAATCTCGACCGTTCATGAGTTAGTTACTATGCATTCCATTTTTCTATAAATAGAAATTCATTCATTCATTATTTTTTCTATGAATTCACTGAAACTCTAGAGAGATAAACTATAGAGAGAAAGAAGAAAGTATTCTGCTACTTCACTACTTATATATTCAGTACTCTTCTTCTTAAGGTGGGGAATATTATTTGTTATACTCGTAAGCAGTGTTATTCTTTCTTATTCATGAAGAGAACTGTTGTTATTCTAATTCTTAATATTCTGTTGGAATAACCTGTATACGCGGTCTACCCTATACTTGGTGACATTATTCTATTATTCTGTTGGAACATCCTGTCTGTGTGTTTTACACCGGACCTAGTTCCGTCTTATTATTATTCTGTTGGAACATCCTGTCTGTGTGTTTTACACCGGACCTGGTTCCGTCTTATTATTATTCTGTTAGAACATCCTGTCGGTGCAAATTTTGTCTGACCTGGTTCTGTTATTATTATTCTTCTGGAATAACCTGTCTATGCGAAGTACCGCATGCATGGTGATTTCTTTTGTTATTCCATTCTTTATTATACTCAGTTGGTTAAAATTTTGACTTCTATACTCCATGAAATTAGTAGAATATCCTTGATATTTGCGCTTAATCCAGTATCTTTTCATGGAAATATTCTTCTGATCATTCTTGAATTTTACTCTACAAAACAGTATCATGTTGACAATTTGGACGTTAATAATTCCTGGATAAATTAATTCTTGAAATTGTTTTATTGAATTCTTATATCATTGTCATCATCCTCATGTTTATATTTTTTTTGAAAGTCATTTGTGGCCTGTAGTGCATAGATGGACTTGGTATGATTATGACCATGGATTATTCGATGTAATCATGACCGTAATGTTACAAATGACGTGGTAAAAGTTTTCATTGGCTCGTAATGCATTGATGGACAGTTGTTGGCATGATCATGACCATTAATGAATACACAAATATTCTTGGCCCGTAGTGCATGGATAATTGTGGTCGTGATACTAAAGAATATCCTTGGCCGTAGTGCAGGGGTGATTCGATGATGTGAAATATTTATTAAGCTGAGTCTCAGCGATAACAATGATGAAAAATCTTTTTAATCATAAAAGATAGTAGATGGAAATACTGGAAACTCTCGGGTGGTCACCACTAAACAGTTCAAGGAGCTGGGACCACCGGAGTTTAAGGGAGAGCCAAAATCACTTATGGCAGAAGCATGGATAAAGCAGATCACCAAGATATTTGATGTCTTGGGATGCTCCGCGGAGCAAAAGGTTCCCTTTGCCGCCTTTATGTTGCGCGGAGAGACAGATTACTGGTGGAAATCGGTAAAACGTACTCAACCTGCCGTGATAAAGATGTCTTGGGAGAAGTTCCAAAAGCTGTTCAACGGCAAATACTTTCCCAAAAGTATTCGTCATATGAAGGAGGTGAAGTTTATCAAATTGGAGCAAAATAATATGACCGTGTCGCAATACGAGGAAAAATTTACGGAGTTATCCCGGTTTGCGTCCCACTTGGTGGATAATGAAGAGAGAATGGTGCGAATGTTTTTAAGAGGTTTGAAGCCGGAAATACGTCAACATCTTATTTCTCATAAACTGTGTTTGTATTCAGATGTTGTAAATAGGGCTCAGTTGGTGGAGCGCGATAAAGAGTCAACGCAACCAAAAAAGAGCAGCCGACAAAATGTTAATACCAGTGAGAGCAGTCATCAAAGCGGTGACAACAAGCGTGGTGGGAATCAACAGGCCAGAAATGGTAACCACTTCGGTGGTAATCAGGGCCAAAACAATAAGAATGGACATTTCAAGAAGAGGAGATTCAACAATGATGGAAAGACGTCAGCACCAGCACCTATTGTTAAGGAAGGAGAAAGACCACCTATCATATGCTTCAAATACGGAGGGGAGGGACACATCAGTCCAAATTGCGCGATGCCGTCCAAAGCATGTTATAATTGTGGAAGAGAAGGTCACTTAGCTTGATTTTGTCATTCACCGAAGACAAATTTAGCTAGGATGGAGGCACCAAAGGCTGTCCCAGAAAAGTCAAAGCCGGTAGTGCAAGGGAGGACGTTTGTTTTGACCTCCCGAGAGAAAGGAACCCGAATGAGGTCATCACGGGTAAGCTTATCATAAACTCTAGTGAAGTCTACACTTTATTTGATACCGGTTCTACCCATTCTTTTATTTCTTCTACTTGCGTTCAACGATTAAATTTGACTCCGGAAAAATTAGACTTTGACTTATCTGTGGAAACTCCGTTGGGAGAAAGCTTCATTACATCCACAGTTTATACGTCTTTTTTTGTTCAAGTTGGTACCCACACATTACCTGTCGATCTTATTGCATTAAAAATACTTGCATTTGATGTAATTCTAGGGATTGATTGGTTAACTACTCATCATGCAAAAATTGATTGTTTTCGTAAGGTTGTTAGCTTTCATTTTTCTAATCGACCTATTATGCGAATTCAAGCAACCAAACCATTAAAATCAATCACTGTCATCTCAAGCCATAAAACTATTCGTTTATAGAAAAACAGATGTCAAGTTTTCTTAGCTCATGTCACAGATCTAAACAAAAATACGTCAGTTTTGAATAATATTTCTATTGTTAATGAATTTCCTGACGTATTCCCTGAAGAACTTCCTGGCCTACCCTAGAGCGTGAAATTAAATTTTGTATCGACTTTGAACCCGGTACAAAACTCATTTTCAAAACCCCATATCGAATGGCTCCTATTGGCAGACGACACAGAAGAGGTAGAATTAACCTTGAACACATGTCGACTACGAGAACAAAAAGGTAAAATTATAAAGCACTCATGTGGGTATAGAAAAAATATATGTCTGAAAGCGTGCTTACACGACGACTAAGTTAGAATTAGAAAAATGGTTGCGAGTCATGCTGGAAATACAAGTTAGTTAATGTCATCATGTTCATGCTTTTGCTGCCATTTTGTCTGTGATTTTTCTTCAATCTAAGCAACGGCTAGTCTATTAATTTCAATAGACTAGAATATGGTTTCAAATTAATTACAGCTTGCTTCCCTATCTATGACGGTGATGGTCTTGATGGACCATTCCACCAAACACCAAATTTATAGTATTTGACTGACTGACTAGATCTTCCCTCATTCAGAAATCATATGTTAAAAAGATCCATTGATAATAGATTGAATTATTATGGGAGAGGAGAGCTAAATAGATCGATAGAGGTGAGATGGTTAACTAGTCGTAAAAATAAAAATTAGAAAGGGGAAACAATTGTAATTTTAAAAACAAAGAAAAGAGGGTCGGGGACTAGGTAGGGAGTGGAAAAGCTAACTGATAAGGAAGAGCAATGATCATGTACACAACCAGTAACATAAATTTGACAATAGAAAAGCCAAGCGGCATGTTCACGTATGTATGTATGTATGTATGTACCACATAATTTCTGTCCGCACTCACCAGATGTCATCTTCGTCTGCAAGCATTCCTTCTAATTTTGCCTTGTGATGGATGGTGATGCCCCCAACATGCCATATGGATTTACCAAGACTCCAAGTGAAGCAAGCAAAGGACACAAACCTACCTACCTAGGCAACTCGTTTTGTTTTGTGGGTCGAGTTTAAGACTGTAAAATTAATAAACAATTCGATTCGTACTCGATTAAAATTTTGATTCGATAAATTATTCGAACTTTCTCGAATAATATTCATTCGAAAAATTCAAATTGTTCGTGCTCCACTCAGTAGTTCAATCAATCTTTATTTTATACTCGATAAATTTTGTGAACTAAATATGAGCAACTTTATACTCAACTCGACTATGTTCATTTACACCTTTAGTCGAGTTTAAAATTATTTTAAATTAAATTTTATTCTTCTTACTAATTTTATTTTATAATTTATTATTTTCAATATTTCGCCTAAACATTTTTACAATTAATAGTCAAACAATCGACTTTTCGATTTGACCAGGTTAATCAACAATTCTACAAAACCCTGGTGCCCTCGTGGCATCCTACCTGGACTAGGGAACCCTCCAAATAGGAAGGTCTCACCCGGTGGACGCGTGTAATTAGGATTAGTTGACTTGGGTAGCATTACTCGTAGCATGTGAATGTGACCCCTCCTCCTACGTTTGCGTATAGACGTGATCTCATAAATACAATAAAACTAATTAAAATAATAATAATAAATTAAAAAACTACATCTGAAATTTACCTGAAGGTATATCTCTAAATTAGGTTGAATACATCTGAGGAACTGTTTAAAAAAAATTGGTTGAATGGGATGAATAATCGTGTTTTACCCAAATAACCTCGCTGCTCTCGTTTCCATCTCTAGCGCCGCTCTCGTCCGCATCTCCATCGGTGTCTCCATCTCCATCTCTTCTCTGCTATTTACCTGAAGGTATATCTCTGTTCTTTTGCCTTTCTAAATTTCGTTTCTTCACCAAATTTTGAATATTTCGTTCTGAAGGTATATATTTGTATGATCTTATGTTAGTATGATCAAGCTACCACAATTGATGGAGATAATGAACAATATGAAGAAAATCACGAAAATGAGCAAGATGCAGTGCAATAGGGCCCTCAAAGGCGTACAATATATGAACAATCTACGTGCCAAATTGCTCGTGAACTGTAAAGTGACTCACTGAAATTAATATAATTTTATTAATTTTATTATTATGTTGACATGTTTGTTTAACTCGTTACATTTCATATTTTCTATGAAACTTGGGTTAAAATTGTTTGAATTATTCAATACTTTGCTTGATAATTTGTTTGAATTATTTATTTTTATTTGTTATACAATGAATATTGTATTTAATTTTTTTAAATATGTTCAGACAAAATTATATACTTGTTTAGCATAGTTTAGAGGGGATAAAATATTAAAATAATATTATTCAGATATTTCAGACATAACAATTATCAAATAATTTTTTTCACTCATATTTAAGGCTGTAAAATTAGCAAACAGTTCGGACTCGATTCGTACTCGCTCGACTACAAGTTCGATTCAAGCTCGACTCAAAATATAAATGAGTCAAATATGAGCACATTTTAAAATTCGATAAATTACTCGAACCTCCTCAAATTATAATTTTTTATTTTGGAAAGTCCAAACTGCTCGGGCTCGATTCGGAATTGTGCTCGACTCGGTAGCTAAATGAGCCTCAATCAAACCTTATTTTATACTCGATAAATTTTGTGAACTAAATCTGAGCAACTCAATACTCGGATCGACTCGATTCGTTTATACTTTTACTCATATTCAGATTTAAATTCTGATTTATTCAATTTTTATCAAACGATCCCTAAAATCGCTATAAAAGCGTGACCCAGACCCAAAGAACAAGTAAGAGTCAGGAGAGGGTAAGAAAAAAACAAGGCGTGCCTTGCACTTTTTAGAGTGTAGAGAGAGAAAATACAAACGCCTGTCCGTAGAGGCTACTGCTAGAGAGGAAGAGAGAAAATAAAACGTTTCAGAATTACCACAGCTGAGAAAGAAAAACTACTCTGTTTGATTTAACTTTTGCTGAAGAAGAAGAAGAAGATGGAGTGGCCTGCGTATTTGGATGAATATGAAAAACTTGTCATCAGAATGGCCACCCCTAGGTTTGTTTTTTTTCAAAACACCCCTATCTCTCTCTGCCTTTTTCAATCATTGATCATTCAGTTTTATTGTTTATCTCTTCAATTGCCTAACGTTAGTTTGAAGATAATATGAAACTAATTATGATTTCTGCTTCTTCTCTTTGAAATTATTCATGGAATTTTTTGGTTTCAGTTTTCTCTGTTTTGGTTTGATTGCAAAAGATTATTATGGAAAGTTTACTTATATCTCTTATGAGAGCAGTTTTTTTTGCTAAGAATATTTTCGATACGATTTGTTTCCAAATTTACTGATAATCCAATATTTTCGTAATTAATGACAATATTTGGTCTAAAATTGTAGTTCCTACTTCAAACTTGTTACCATTATTATAAATTATTACTACAGATAATTTGATTAATTTTAGTTAGTTGGTTTTGTTTCATAAGTCTAAAGTTGTAGTTCCTACTCCGACTCTTTCTTTCATAATTTTCCACCACCTATTTATTATGTAAACACAACCGACCTCACTTTTAATTTA
Organism: Panax japonicus; assembly: GCA_020205505.1. Taxonomy (NCBI): domain Eukaryota; kingdom Viridiplantae; phylum Streptophyta; class Magnoliopsida; order Apiales; family Araliaceae; genus Panax; species Panax japonicus. The sequence continues at coordinate 79,635,339 of CM035101.1, forward strand.
TTTATTTATTCTCCTTTTTCTTACAACAATTTCAAAATTCTTCAAATTCAAATATTTTGAATTTTCCCCAAAGTCTAACTTGTCGCCATTACTGATGTTGTTTGCAGGGTCATGGTCGACAACGCCGGTTGTCCCAACGCCACTCGCGTAATGGTAAGCTTATCCTTTCAAAACGACCCCAAAAAAATACTTATTTATTTGTTTTTCGACTATAATTAGTTGAATATTTGACTAATTTTCCCATTTTTTTCTACAGATTGATAGTGCTAGAAAACATGGAATTCTTCTAGAAGCCATTCAAGTCCTCACAGATCTGGACTTGTCAATTAAGAAAGCGTACATTTCTTGCGATGGAAGATGGTTCATGGATGGTATGTTCTGTACCCCTGCTAATTTGCGCTTCCTTTAGTTCATGTTATCAAAGTACTCAGTTTTAGCTTTTACTGATTATGGCCTGTCTCTTTTTTTATATAGTTTTTCATGTGACCGATTTAAACGGAAAAAAATTAACAGACGAAAGTGTCATCAACTACATTGAACAGGTTAATAATCTCTTTTAACTTAATCTGTTAAATTCTGGTATTAATGAAACTAAACAATTATGTTGACATAGTTTATTACTTATTTGTTTTTTACAGTCTCTTGGTACAATTCAAGATACACGATCAAAAAGCATTGATGGCATGACAGCATTAGAATTAACAGGAACTGATAGGGTCGGGTTACTCTCGGAGGTTTTTGCTGTATTAGCTGATTTGCAAGTCAATGTGGTTGAGTCTAAGGTGTGGACACACAATGGACGAATTGCTTCACTAATCTATGTTAAAGATTGTGATTCGGGGACTCCAATTGAGGACGAGCTGAAGATTGATAGGATTGAAGCACGGTTGAGGAACGTGCTTAAGGGGGATAATGATATCAGAAGTGCTAAAACTTCGGTGTCTTTAGCAGTTACTCATACAGAAAGAAGGCTTCACCAAATGATGTTTGTGGATCGTGATTATGAAAGAAAGCTTGTAATTAGTACTAATGGTGATTCCCCAATTGTCTCGGTTCAGAATTGCTTGGAGCGTGGCTATTCTGGTGTAAATATTCACTGCAAGGATCGAACCAAACTTCTCTTTGATGTTGTATGCACTTTGACTGACATGGAGTATGTTGTCTTCCATGCCACTATCAACACAACAGGGGACAGAGCTTATCTGGTATAATATTCGTGCAATTTTACTTCACAATAATGCGTTGTAAGCTTTGTGGCACTTGATTAATATAAATTTTTTTAATTTTATTTCAGGAGTTCTTCATTAGACATCAAGATGGAACACCCATTAGTTCAGAAGCTGAAAAGCAACGTGTGATTCAGTGCTTACGCGCAGCCATTGAAAGAAGAGCATCTGAGGTATTTATAATTTTGGTCCACCATTCTATGTTAATAGTATTATGCAGTTTTGCTGTTTAGGATGATGATTCAAGGGGTTGGCTGATGGTTTAGTTATTTGATCACAGGGTGTTAGGTTAGAGCTTTGTACGGCCGACAAGCCAGGATTATTGGCGGAAGTGACACGGACCTTTCGAGAAAATGGTCTCAATGTGACGAGGGCTGAGATATATACTAGATGTGAGACGGCTCAGAATGTATTTTATGTAACTGATGCTATTGGGAACACGGCGGACACAAAGATTATCGAATCAGTTAGACAGAAAATCGGATTGAGTAAATTAAAAGTGAAGGAACTGCCGTTGATATATCATCAAAAGGCAGAAAGGGATGATGATGAAGCCACAGTTGGTGTTGGTGGGGCAGTGTTGGTATCACTTGGAAGCCTAGTTAGAAGGAATCTATACAACTTGGGATTGATCAGATCATATTCTTAATTAGTGTGGAAAAGGCAAATACTTTGCTTCAGGAATGGGCATGTGTGAATAGGGAAGGATTAAAGGTTGTGGTATTTGGTGGTAGTAGTTATTATAGTTGGGTTTGTTTGGTTGGTTGAATAGGTAGCAGTAGCTAGACACATACGCATAGCTAGAAGATTGATTGATATATGTTTGGATTGAGAAGAATTTTAAATGGTAAACGGAAAATAGTTAGCAAAATTAAAAGATTATTATCAACTTCTTTCACAATATAGTGTGCATATTTGCATCTTTTAAATATTAATTCTAATGGTTGACTTTATTTCAATTATGTTATTCCATCTCCTCCTCTATCCTTTTGCTTTTGACGTTACAAAGTACTCCAAAACAATAGACGCGATAAACAAAATTTGTCTTGGCACGGAGAGATGGGCTCTACTAGGCTGCCTGCCTGCTTATTCATCATTTACAACTAGTAGTATTAATTTTTCAAAATAATAGTGTACTAGTACTAGACTTGCAATGATCGAACAGATTTATAATATTAAAAAATATTCTCCTATTAAATATATATATCTATCTAATAAAATACAAATGATTTTGAATTTTCCGCTCACTCAATAAATCATCTGGGCCGTCCAAAGTTTGGGATAAATCTCACCGTTCATACATCTATCTAATAAAATACATCTATCTATCTAATAATCTAATAATAATTTAATAAAATGCAAATGACTTTAAATTTTCCGCTCACTCAATAAATTATTTTGGTCGTTCAAAGTTTGAGATAAATCATATTGTTCATGCAGTGCCGGAGGCACGGGATCCAGCTAGTATATATATATAATGCTAACTAACAAAGTGAATTCTTTATATAAAGTTATAAATAATTAATGCTACGCGAACAGGCGAATGACTGGAAAATTGGACAGGTTTTTCATTTTTTTATTGTGACTTTCAAAAAATATATAGTATTTATTCCAATAGGAATTTTTACAAAATATAGTGTTTTAGGTGTAATTTGGATACATATACAAATACAGGATTATACAGACTATACAAATACAATGTTATACAGTCTGTATAACCCTGTATTTGTATATGTATCCAAATTACACCTAAAACACTATATTTTATAAAAAAATCCGTTGGAATAAATACTATACATTTTTTGAAAGTCACAATAAAAAAAAATCCGGTCCTAATTTCCTGTCCGGCTAGACTTATTCTAAATAATTATAGAATACTTGGTGTCCTTTTCACCACCATTAGCGATAAAATCAATAATACTACTCTCTCCAATTTCAAAATTATACATACACTATTTATATAAATCGATCGGCTTTACATTCTCATATTTAGGCTGTAAAATTCTTATATTAGATGGGTTGAGTGCTATATTGTCACCGATATGCATTTAGTAACTAATAAGAATAAATTGGAATATAAAAAATAAATCTGTGAAATGCATGCATGCGTCTTTATTTTTACTTGGACTGGGTATAGGAGTTGGTAAAGCAGTAGTATATGGTTGGGCTAAAAATCCATTTGTAGCAAGTAGTACGAGTAGTATATATAGTTGTAAACAACTGGCGTCTGGCGTGACTAAAAAGGAGTAGCTAGCAATGTATGTGTGTAAGTGTAATAGAATAAGAATTGAATACTCACAAGGAAGAAGACTGTCTGTCTGTCTGTCTGTCTGTCGGATAGTTTGGACTGTGTTTTGAAGATCAAAAAACCTGACTGACGAACGTGCCTGCCTGCAAATGTGCCTTATAAGGTGGGTGGGTGAGTGGGTGGGTATCTTAGCTGGCCTCATGCTTTCACGAGAGAGAGAGAGAGAGATTCACTAAATTCATAATTTGTAAAAAGATGTTTCATTAATTACTAGCATTAATGCTGACAGAGTTCAAATATCTTGTCTCATCATCACTTGTTCCATTTCGTTAGATTTAAGATCAAATATAGTAGTAGTAGTAAACAATCTTACAAAAATTAACGAAAAATAAGTATGACGCACCATACATTTAACTTCACTAAATTTTGGTTAATTTTACTTGTGCCATGTGTGTAATCATACTTGTTACACATCAAACAATATTTATATAAAAATTAAAAATTTTGTAGATATTATAGCATGAATTTAAACCTATATCGTTCAAAATATTAGTCAAATTCAAGACCGAACTATTAATAAATTCTAAGCCTCAGTCATCAGTCGGACACACTAAAATATAAGGCAATCCTAGCACATCTTGTGGCAAGTTTACAACTCAAAGAAGATTATTCCCCAACAATATTCTTCTCACTTGCTGCTTTTTTATCATTCGTCCAAAATGTACACCTCATCTATCGATCATGCATGAGGTATAATTAATAATTATAATGAAAACAAGCCATGGAGGCTTAAAGTTGTCTTAATTAATAAAAGTAAAAGCAACTACAATGCCACCAACTTAAGAATATATATATATATGGGGTTTTATATATAATGTTAACTTCTCGTGTCATTTGCTGCATAATTCTAAAAGAACCTTTTGTACTAGATAGCAAAGAGAATGCTTTTGAAATCAGCATCTTATGGTGCTAATTAATGGGAGCCTTTTGGTGTGTTGTGTTCATACAACTTTTGGAATTTTCGGGTAATACCAAAAATGCGTGTGTTGCAAGGTATATATTTAGCAATCTGAATTTCCAAAGCATGATTTAATTAAGTATAATATTACCTAGCTTTATATAAAATGGAACATTTAGGTATCATATATATTGGTGTAATTGATATATATATATATATATATATATATATATATATATATATATACGAGTATTGGTATCATGAAATTTATGTCTTGTAATCTTTGATATGCCAAACAGTTTGAATTTGAATGAACCTGCCCCGCCACTTTTCTTCTTTGGTAAATAAATAAATAATTATATATAGCTAGCGTTACATTTACAACATACTTGGATCGACAATAAATTAAATTAATAGATAGTGTGGCTGTTCTGCTCCGCCCTGCCCTGAAAAGAAAGAAGAAAATTAAATGATGTTAACCCTGCTACGGGAAAGGGAGCAAATAAAATGATACCTATCCTACAAAATGGAGTAATTAAGTAGTTAGTTAGTGTTAATTCGCTAACTCTTATGTTAAGATATTCATTACTACTCCACAAGTTACTATAACTAACAGCCTAAATAATTCGTATAATTAACCGACTACTAAATATGCCAAGAAATTAATTTAAGTTGTCGATACATATCGTATATGGGGAACAATTTTTAGTAGGAGAAGAAAAGTGCACATCAAGGAGAAAAAACAATGTTTCAGTCCATACACATTTCTTCACTTTTTATACTTAACCTTATTCATTTGTTTATGGATATTTCTTTCCATATATATTTTCTTGATTATGAAGCATGCCAAGAGTTTGACCAAATTATGAATTCATATGAATAATATTATCAATTTGGGAGCTAGCTATTTATAGGTTATATATTTTTCTTCTTGTAGGTGGAATCTATGAAAGCCTGCCTGCCTGCCTGCCTGCGTTTGGTGTAATAAATTAATTAAGATATATTACAAGGTTCTAAATGATAACATCACTTAATTTATTTAGACAGACAAATGAAGTGAAGTTATATTTTGATATTTGATTGATCACAATATATATATTGTTGGGTCATGATATTTCTCCTATATTGGGCCGGGTACATTGGATTCACTTATTAATTAAGATATTGGGCTCATTGGGCCCAATCATTATATTGACTTCATTTAATCCTATAGAAACCGGGCTGGGTCAATGGGTCAGCCCATTGGGTCATTTAATATCTATTACTTTGACTTGTAATGATGATATAGTATGACAGTTGACCAAGATACCTGCCATACATTAATGTGGATGGGATTATAGCCGGCCGGCGAGGTGAACAGCATCAAAAAGCAATGTACAGGTTTCATGCAGCCGGTAGAACCCATCAGATCATGGGGATATGTCAGATGGTAGTAGGTGGCACAATATTCCATGCAAAGATATTTTTTCCCACCGAGTAAGTCTTCATGGTGAAGGTAGGTATTACACACACACGACCATAGATTAACACAATTCATACTCACATCACACTAGACTTTTTCCTCTTGAGTTAACCTTGTGAACAGACATACTTACTCTCACGCCTGAGATATCCCCCGGCGGTCCGGCCGTCAAGCTTGTGGTGTTGTCGTGTTTACTGTGCAGGATCAGGACGTCTTTCGTGATTGGGACGTGAAGAAAGATCTTGGCGTTAACATTGGCGCTAGAAGGAGGGCTGAGTTCTAGTGTCCTGAGTATTTTTCAATCACTCATCTTGTTTTATTCTATCCGGTTTTCATGGGGAAGAGTAGAACATCTACACCCGAAGGACAGCCGATGGCTGTCAGTGATTCAGCACCGCGAATATCTGCCAAAGATCGTTTGGGACCAACTATAAGTGTCCATGCTAGCACAGCATCCAAACGTTCACACGAAGATTCTTGACCAAGGGCGGTAGGCAAAGCAAAGCGTAAGCTTATATTCCCCACAGAGAGAGAGCCTGGTCATGGTCGGAAACGAGTAGAAGGCACCTCGCCTAGAACTCGAAACCGAGATGACCAAAATGCAAAAGCCTCCCGTTTGGCAAAGATGGCAGACGAAGCAGATAAAGCCATGGAAGCACTTATGAAACAACGTCAGGACATAGCCGAGCAAATGGCTCGAGTGGCAGAATTAAGAGACGAGGAGCTCAGTTATGTCCAATCCGAAGAGCAAGGGCATCGAAGCGGAAAAGAACCTGCTCACTCAGTACGAGAGTCTCTAGGTCGAACTAGGGAAAGAAGAAGGTCTCGTAGCCCTACTCCTCAGAGATCAAAGAGAGTATATCTTCCTGTCGAGTCCAGAGAACAGGGACGAAGTCAACGAAGAGGTCGATCCAGAGATCGCACTCCGGAGCATGCAAAGAGAGCACTTGTCATCGCACATTCTCGCCATAGTGCCCGAAGTCAAAGACGAAGTATATCCAGAGGACATACTCCCGAGAGTCTACTGAGGGTACCCCGCCCTGTAGATACTCGTCATAGGAGAAGTCCCTCTAGAATGGAAGGATCTGTTGAGAAGATCCGATCTGCTCACAGAAAGAAAGAATTGCCAGAGAAAGAGGCATCGTCACAACCAGAAGGCGTGGAATATCTGGTTAAAGAATTGAAGGAGCTTCGGAAGCAGCTTGCCGAAGTTCAGAAAACCAAAGACATTCCGGGAAAGAAGGCATCCCCTTTTTCTGCGGAAATTCTTAGTGAAAAGGCTGATCCCACCAAGAAGTTGCCCCACATCGAAAGCTATGATGGATCGGGGGACCCTTACGACCATAGTCAGGCATTCGACCGACTTATGGACTATTATGACTTTAGCGATGCAGCTAAATGTCATACGTTTGTCACAACGCTCAGAAAAGATGCCCGACAGTGGATGGGGACCCTACCCTCGGATTCTATCTCGTCCTGGGAAGATATGTGCAGCAAATTTCATGCTCGTTTTGGGAGCAACAGAAGAAGAGGAAAACCAACTGGTTCATTGGCTCAAGTCCGACAGTCCTCTAACGAGTCTTTGGGCCAGTACGTGAAACGATTCCGTGAAGCAGTCGGCCAAGTGGCAGATCTGAATGATCTACAGGCTGTAGGACTGTTTCAGAATGGTTTAGATCTGGTCAAGTCGGAAAAGTTGGTGAAAAAACTTATATTTAACCATCCGAAGAGTCTCGCCGAAGCCTTTGACAAAGCCGAAGGTTATATCGTGGTAGAAGAAGCCATGAACAGTCTCAAACGTCCTTCGGATCGGTTCAAAGAGACAGATGAGGATAAGGCCGATGCGGATCAGAAGAGACATGAAGGGAATAAAGACCGCCACGAAGGCGGATCGAAGAGATACAACAACTGGAGGCAGGGTGGAGGACGTTCGTCCGCTCCACCTCAAAGGGTAAACAGAGTTTACACAGCACTTAATACAGATAGGGCTGTTATCTTGGACCAAATCAAAAACCAACCTATCTTTGAACCGCCTCGAGATAACATCAAGCCCGGAAAAGGTAACCCTCGCAAGTATTGTGATTATCATCAAGCCTCAGGTCACGATACGAACGATTGTGCCAGTTTAAAAGAGTTTATCGAAAGAAAGATACAGGGGGGATCTTTAGTTCAGTACATAGCTGCCAGAGATAATCAACAGCAAGGTCAGACACCCATCCAGGCGGCTCAACCAGTTCAGCTGACGTTACCGGCTACGGGACAACCAGCCAGGCATGTGATCGATGTCATCACCGGGGGGACTTCTGGAAAGCTAGTTGGGAGGAAGCGCCGAAGCCATTTGGATTCGGTCATGTCGGTGGCGGGTACCTTCCCGAAGACCGATAGACCTTATCCGAACACGGTAATCTCTTTTACTGATGAAGATTACCCTTCGGAAGCCATCGAACCACACGAAGGATCATTGGTACTAACTGCACAGGTGGGTTCGGTGGATATGAAAAGAATGATGGTGGATAACGGGTCTTCTGTAGACATCCTATATGCTCATGCTTACCAAAGAATGAATCTGGAGGGACAGAAGATGGAGATAGGCCAGGAGGCTCCTCTGTATGGTTTCAGCAATGATCCGGTTAAGGTGGCCGGAACTATTGAGTTACCGGTAATATTTGGAACCGCCCCCCAACAGGTAAAAATTATCTGCAAATTTTATGTTGTGCATGTTGATTCTGCTTATAATGCTATTTTGGGGAGGCCTACCTTAATTGCTTTGCAAGCTATAACATCAATACCCCATTTCAAAATCAAATTTCCCACTGCTCATGGGGTCGGTGAGGTGAAAGGAGATCTAGACCTGGCCAGAAGGTGTTATAGAAATGCCGTTATCACTTCGGGAGTGGGGGTATCAAAGCAGCAGCAGACCATGGCGATTGAGGTCGAACCCTTCACCGAAAGCAGTTCAGAACCGTTGGTCACACCAGCTGAAGAAACAGAAGAAATAGAGCTCATTCCTGGCAAAAAGGACAGAACGGTGAAAATAGGTTCGGGCTTGCCGGAACCTCTCCGGACGAACCTCATGGAACTCCTGAGGTGTTTTGTTGATATTTTCGCATGGGAACCTCAGGACATGCCGGGAGTAAGCAGGAATATTGCGGAGCATAGATTGGAGGTGGACCCGTTGAAGAAGCCAGTACGGCAGAAGAGGAGGATCTTTGCACCGGAGCGTCAACGGATCATTGATGAGGAGATTGCAAAATTGTTGGCAGCTGATTTCATCTTTGAAATCGACTACCCGCAATGGATGGCTAATGTGGTTCTAGTCCAGAAGCATAATGGCAAATGGCGAGTCTGCATTGATTATAGCGATCTGAACAAGGCCTGTCCGAAGGATTTCTACCCGCTGCCCCACATTGATCAGCTCATTGATGCCACTTCGGGGTATGCTCTATTAAGTTTTATGGACGCATTTTCTGGGTATCATCAAATCTCCATGTGCAAAGAGGATATACCGAAGACGGCGTTCATTACGCATCGTTCGGTATATGCCTATAAGAAAATGACTTTTGGCCTCATTAACGCCGGAGCAACATACCAGAGAATGATGAACCATATTTTCAGACATCAGTTGGGCAGGAATATTGAGGTTTATGTAGATGATATGATTGTCAAGAGCATGTTGGTACATAAACATTTGGACGATTTAGAAGAATGCTTCCAGACCATTCGTCAACACAACTTAAGGCTGAATCCGACTAAGTGCACTTTCGGTCTGGGTTCTGGTAAATTTCTGGGTTATCTTGTCAGCCGAAGAGGAATCGAAGCCAATCCGGAGAAGATTCAAGCGATCCTGGACATGAAGACTCCTCAGTCATTTAAAGATGTTCAACGTCTGACTGGAAGGATTGCAGCTTTGCGGAGGTTTATGTCCAAGTCAGCAGAAAGGTGTTTACCGTTCTTCAACACATTGAAGGGGCCGAAGAATTCAAAAACTTTCCAATGGACTTCAGAATGTGAAGATGCCTTTCAAGGCATTAAGTCCTATTTATCTTCGGCGCCTTTGCTGGTGAAACCCGTCCCTGCCGAGCCTCTATATTTATACCTCGCAGCTAGTCCGATGGCAATAGGAGCTGTTTTGGTACGCCAAGTTGGGGGTAATCAACGTCCGGTTTATTATGTGAGCCATGTCCTTCGAGATGCTGAAACCAGGTACCCAAACATTGAAAAGTTTGCTTTCGCTTTAATAACTGCTAGTCGAAAGCTTAGGCAATACTTCCAGGGTAGACTGGTAATAGTATACACGGATCAACCTTTAAAGAAGATTATGAGCCGACCAGAGGTATCGGGAAGATTGGCTGCATGGACGATGGAATTATCTCAATTCTTCATTGAGTATCATCCCCGAACCGCCATCAAGGGGCAAGCTTTAGCTGATTTTATGATCGAATGTTCGTTTTCTGAAGCTGATGAATCTGTGGCCGAAGCTGAAGGGTCTGATAGGGCAGTTGTCGTCCTTCAACAGAAAGAGAGTTCGTGGACGCTATTTGCGGATGGGTCTTCAACTTCGGACGTCAGTGGAGCGGGGGTTATTTTGACAAGTCCAGAGGGATTCAGAGTGCAACAGGCTATCCGTTTTCAGTTTAAAGCGACGAATAATGAAGCTGAGTACGAGGCAGTATTGGCCGGTTTGCGACTAGCGAAGAGTCTAGAAGTACAGAGAATAATCATTTTCAGTGATTCTCAGTTAGTCGTGAAACAATTTACTGGGGAGTACGAAGCTCGAGGTCCCCGGATGATCAAATATTTGAAAGAATTAAAGGATCGGCTTCAATACTTCTCATCATATGAATTTCAGAGGGTCGAACGAAGCAACAATTCCATTGCTGACGCACTTGCCAAGCTGGCTACTACGGATGTTAATGTTTTTGAAGGATCAGTATACTTGGAAATTCTACAACATCCTAGTGTTCATCATGAAGTCGTAACGTGCATTGACCGAACCAACTGCTGGTTGACTCCCTACATAGAATATTTGGCTGATGGCGTCTTACCTTCGGATCGGATGCTCGCCAAAAAAGTTAAGTACAAAAGTGCTAACTTTGTTCTGATTGATGGGGATCTTTTCTGAAGGGCCTTCTCTTCTCCATTGTTGAAATGTCTGACTCCATCTGAAGCTGAATACGCTCTCCGAGAAATTCATGAAGGAATTTGTGGCGACCATATGGCTGCTAAGTCATTAGCTCATAAAGTGCTTCGTCAGGGGTACTACTGGCCTACAATCTTCAAGGAGGCTACCGAATATGTGAAGAAGTGCGAGAAATGCCAGCTCAACAGTCCAATACCGCATCAGCCACCAGAAGAGCTATACTCGATCCTATCTCCTATACCCTTCGCTGTCTGGGGGGTTGATATATTGGGGCCACTACCGAAAGCAAAGGGCCAGGTCAGTTTTGTTATAGTTGCCATAGACTATATGACCAAATGGGTTGAAGCAAAGCCACTTAGGTCAATAACGGAACAGGAATGTTTGAAATTCATGAAGGAGTCAGTCGTATTCCGTTTCGGAATTCCTAAGGTGGTAATATCAGATAATGGCCGACAGTTTGTTGGATCAAAGTTTGAAGCCTTTTTAACAGAATTGGGGATCCAGCACAGAAAGACTTCAGTGGCTCATCCTCAATCAAACGGACAAGTTGAAGTGACCAACAGAACGCTATTGAACGGGATCAAGCGCAGACTGGACGAAGCTAAAGGCAGATGGCCAGAAGAGCTATTAAGTGTTTTATGGGCGTATCGAACTACTCCGAGGACTACAACAGGAGATTCCCCTTTCAGATTGGCCTATGGTACTGATGCCTTAGTCCCAATTGAAATCGGATCCCCCAGTCTTCGAGTCAGTCATTTCAACGAGATTTACAACGAGGAAGGACTAAAGACCAATCTTGATCTATTGGAAGAAGTCAGGGAAATAGCCTTAATCAGATTGGCAGCTTATCAGCGAAGAGTGGCCAAGCATTACAATAAGGGGGTAAAACTTCGCAGATTTGAAGTAGGAGATTTTGTTCTCAGAGAAGTCGAAGCGTCTACACCTCAGAATCTGGGAAAGCTGATGCCGAATTGGGAAGGACCCTATGAAGTCACTGAGGTTCCGAAACCAGGGACCTATCATTTGAAGGCATTGGATGGCTCAATAATCAAAAACACTTGGCATGCTGGCAGACTTAGGAAATATTTTCAGTAAACTTGTTGTCAACACGTCAGAAGTCTGTAAAGATCTACATCATCATCAATAAAAGATCATCTTTTCCCTCAAACAAATTTTGTCTTTGTTGCTGCTCAGTCTATGGGAGTTAGGAGGTTCGGGAGGACTTGCTGACCATTTTGATGGTAGCCTATTCGGCAGGTGGTCACTATTTGGCAGTGTCAGGCCCTTCGGGGTAGGCATTTGTCGCCACTATTTGGCATTGTCAGGCCCTTCGGGGTAGGCAATTGTCGCCACTATTTGGCAGTGTCAGGCCCTTCGGGGTAGGCATTTGTCGCCACTATTTGGCAGTGTCAGGCCCTTCGGGGTAGGCATTTGTCGCCACTATTTGGCAGTGTCAGGCCCTTCGGGGTAGGCATTTGTCGCCACTTAGACCTTGTCAGGCCCTTTGTGGTAGGCAAGTGTCATCTTTTGGTTCTGTTAGGCCTTCCGGGGTAAACAAACCTTCAGTAAAGCAAACCCGTCTCACACTTCGGTAACTGAATAAGTATCCCTTTACTTTATCACCTAAATTTTCTCTAAGTGTTGAGTTCAGAATGCATCGTTATATATAACCTCATTTTATCTGTTATATGACTTGCTCAATTGTTAATTGACAGTTTGGTTTCAACCCTCGGAAGGGTTTCTTTTACATACATTTGTCCGTATTAATCCTTATTTGAAATATTGACAGAACAAAAGTACACTGAAGTCATAAGGAAGAAGATCATTTTTCATTAATATTCGACTTACTTACAAAAATAAGGAAATTACAAAAGATATCATTTCAGGTAGCTCCGTCATCATCTGAAGAGTCGAGCAAGTGTGGATCTAAGTTGGCTTTGAACAACTTATCCTTGCCACGACTTCGGCAGAGTGCGTAGCTTTCCGAAAAGATCCTCATTATCTCTCCGCTTATTTCGTCCGAATTCCGATACTCTTCACAGATTTCTTTGCGAAGAGCATCAGTCAAAGGAGGCCCTAAATCTCGGAGAGCTTTAAGTTCTCGATTTTCTTGCTCGAGCTGCTGCCGAATGTTCATCTGACGGGTCCCTTCAGTTTCCAGATCATGGATCGTCTTAGTCAAAACCTTAGCGTCAGATTTCAAATTGCTGATCTCGTTCATCCTTATCTCACTCCTCAGAACCAAATCAACATTCATCTTGGTGATCTCGGCATGTTGAACTTTAGTTGACTTCAGTTCTTCATTGGAGATCTTCAAATCTTCCTTGGCTCGGGCCAAATCTTTATGAAGACCTTCATTTGTATGAAGGATACCTTCACGCTGAGTCCTTTCCCGAGTCAGGGTTGATTTCAAAATAGCATTCTCCTTCCTCAGCCTTTCCTCTTCAGATTCGGCCTCAAGAGATCGTGGATACAGACGCCCGAACACAGCATTTGCCTACACATGTTCAGTGTTATTCAATCAGTACCAGATACACAAGTACGAGCGTAAGTACGAAAAGAATAGAAAGAGTCATTTACCTTCGCCAAATAGCTCATGCCTTCTTTGAGCAAGTCCCCATTCGAACTGTTACCGAATCGGTGGTCATCGGTCTCGCGGACGAAGGCCTCGAACAGTTGGAAGGGAAAGTTGGCATTAAATTGGGGCCACATAGTTGGCGAACCCATGGCGTCATTCTGAAAGTCGGTAGTCGTTCGTCTTGAAGAGGAAGGCACAGGCTGACTGCGAACCGGAGATGGGTTCGCAGGTATCGCCTCTGGGGGAGGAGATCGAGCAGTTGGAGGCTCGGGATTCAAGGAAGGGGCAGAAGAAGGGGCCTCGAGTGTTTCTGTTGTATTTGGGGGCTCCGGAGCCGAGGAAGGGATAGGATGGGCCTCGGCTGTTTGTGTTGTAGATGAAGGGTTAGTTGATGTTGAAGGAGGAGGGACCCGAAGTTCTTCTGCAGTCAGAGGAGTTATTTTTGATCTTATCTTCTTTGCACGAAGAACCTTTGCCCTGTCTTGGGGAGGTATATCCAATAAGCTCCTCTTCTTCGGGTTTGGGTTGGAAGGTGCAGTAATAATGGGCCCGGTTGAAGGAGTTGGTTGAGGGATTTCTTCAGGAAGGATCATTTGTGGATTTGCTTCGGGAAGAATATCCTCGTCACTTTCAGGATCAACCTCGCGCGGGGTAATCCTGACCTTTTTAACAGCTTTCTTTTTTCGACGAGGTCTGAGAGCTTCTTCAGGATGGGTAGGCTCCTCAGCTTCGGGCTCGTCGTTTTGAAGGAGGATGATTGGTGGATCGGAGGCGGATGGATTTGTTTGAGAAGGGCCTTCAACAGGAAGCTCCTCATGGGTCTCCGAAGTCTTTCCCGCCAGAAAGTCTTCTAAACCTTTTACTTCCGAAGAAGTTGGCTTGATCAGAGACACTGCAAAAAACTATGTGTTAAAGTCCACATCACATAAATATCTCAAGAAATTATGCCACAAAGTCTGTCGAACTTACATTTATGATCATACAGCCAGGCTTGTTTGGTCAGAAGAGTGAAGCTCCACTCTTTTGGAGGAATCTTCATCAAGAAATCTCCCATTTCCTTTATGCGTGCTCCGGGAATATCTCCGAAGTCGGCAGAAATTCGATCTGAAGTAGTCCAATCTGGAAGAGAAGAGATCTCTGGTCCATTGATGAAGAACCACTCTTTGTGCCATCCTTTGTTGCTTGAGGGAGTGCTCATCAGAGGCCTCCTCTCAAATTTGGAGTTCGGACGTGGAGACTGTTTGCTTATCATTTTAAACCCTGGTTCTCGGGATTTACCGGCGGAGAAGAGGGTGAAAAACATGTCCACGGAGGGAGTAATCTCTAACTCGTGGCAGAAGGCAATAAATGCCAGAATGTGGATGTAGGAATTGGGCACGAGTTGTGCGAAGCCCACTCCTATGAACCCTAGGAGGGTAACGATGAAGGCATGGAGGGGTAAGCGAATCCCCTTTTCAAGAAGGGTAGCAGGCATGGCGACCCAACCATCCGGTCGCTGGTACATGCGCTCTTCAGAAGCGGGAGCCCTTACATCGTATGTCTCTGGGATCCGATAGTGAGTTCGGAGGAAGCATACCTCCGATTCAGTGATGATGAATTTAGTGTTGGCATGAGGAAATTGTTCCTCATCCTTGAAGAAGTCAACAGGATGGATGGGGTTGGCACTCGAACTTTCTGGGTTAGGTTTTGATTGTGAGGAGCTTGAAGGGTTCTGGTGTGGGTTCACCATTGTTGAGATCTGGAGAGCTAGAGAGAATTTTCTGAGAAGCAAGAGAAAGCTCAAAGGTTCGAATTTCAAATTAGCAGGTAAAACCGTCAAATTGGTAAGGTTTACTTTTTTATACTGACGGTTACACAGGAATCAAGGCCGGCGCATTAATTATCAGTAATGATGAGAATTCGAATGAGGCGTGTTTGGATGACCTTTGGATATTTCACCCGATTGGGCCTAACCATTGAGTTTCCTGTATCGGTCCATCTTGTTCAAATTAAAATCCTTTATCAGAATGGGCCTATTATCCTGTGCATCCTGCCATCTCTTAGCCTATTTTACACGTCAAAGTAGGTATGCTTCAACTATCTCTCACTTTTGGGCCTTTATTAAATTCTGTTATCATGGACCGTTTATAGTTTTCTATTAAACGTCATGTTTAACTAAAAAACTAGGGGGTAATGTTGGGTCATGATATTTCTCCTATATTGGGCCGGGTACATTGGATTCACTTATTAATTAAGATATTGGGCTCATTGGGCCCAATCATTATATTGACTTCATTTAATCCTATAGAAACCGGGTTGGGTCAATGGGTCAGCCCATTGGGTCATTTAATATCTATTACTTTGACTTGTAATGATGATATAGTATGACAGTTGACCAAGATACCTGCCATACATTAATGTGGATGGGATTATAGCCGGCCGGCGAGGTGAACAGCATCAAAAAGCAATGTACAGGTTTCATGCAGCCGGTAGAACCCATCAGATCATGGGGATATGTCAGATGGTAGTAGGTGGCACAATATTCCATGCAAAGATATTTTTTCCCACCGAGTAAGTCTTCATGGTGAAGGTAGGTATTACACACACACGACCATAGATTAACACAATTCATACTCACATCACACTAGACTTTTTCCTCTTGAGTTACCCTTGTGAACAGACATACTTACTCTCACGCCTGAGCTATCCCCCGGCGGTCCGGCCGTCAAGCTTGTGGTGTTGTCGTGTTTACTGTGCAGGATCAGGACGTCTTTCGTGATTGGGACGTGAAGAAAGATCTTGGCGTTAACATATATATATATAATGTTGGGAATTAAGGATGATTTTGAAAGTGATGGGACTTAATTGTTCTGCCAAACTTTATCCACGTACCCTAACATGTGGGAGGGAAAGATGAATGATAAAATAGGATAAAATTAGGCTTATCATGTTACTTTTCCTAATTACTTTGAAAATTATGATATTTTTAGAAGAACCATTATCCTCCAACTCCATTTTTATTTTAGTATCGCTAAGAAATATATATATATATATATATTCAGTTAACCCATTGCTACCAAGAAGGGTGAGGACAATTAACATATCTGGGACTGGGGAGGAGAAAACAATGTACCCAATTTGGTTTCATTAATTAATATATACTATAATTCTCATGTCATTAGTTGTAAACCGCATGCACTAACAGCTTAGAAATAAAATGAAATAGCTGGTGGTCATGGTAACCACCTCGGCAGGCAGGCGTAGAAATTTTGTATGCAATACAAAATGGGGAACAAAATTGGCAAGGGAGGAGAAATTGAGAATTTTTTTTAAAAAGGATAAAATATCAAGTTCTGCATATCAAGGAGCTCATGTGAGTTTTCTTCTTGTTACCGTTATTCCATTTTGTTGCCTACGAGACAGACACTAACCAATAATGTCTGTTTCTTAATTTTTAGGCCCTTTCTTCTTGTTAATTAGAATCTTAATGATGCTTACTTTTGTCATTTTATGAACGCTTAGTTTTCACCAAATATAATCTTAATAATGTATCTATGTATTATCTTAATCAAACTAATTAATATTCTGTATTAATACGATATGCATTGTTGGTGCTTTTTAAAAAAATTTAAATCTTTAAATGAGTTTATTACTTAATATTGTATCACAGCTTTGAGTTCAAATCTCTTCGTGCAAATGCAATTTAGTTTGTCCATTCTCTATAAAGTTGCATGTGAAGGGAAGTATTAGCATGATATATATTATTGTCGTCTCTTTCTAATAGTTTAAATGAGTTGGTCACTTTAAAAATCATATATATATATAAATCAATTTGGTAAAAATGGAGGTACACAGCCGTGTAACTTTTAAAATTACATGGTCTACGATCGTAGAGTAGTCACTCTACGATTTGTGAATTTACTCTATATTGTGTTTAAAAACCCAAATATGTTTTTACTTGTGATCTTTGTTCTTGGAAATTTGTATAATTTATTTTGTTGTCCAATGAAAAATAGAACCAATACTTTTTTCCCAATAAGTAAAGTTATTAACATTAGGGTGGGCCCTGACCCAACCAATCTTGCTATTTGATCAACGGAATTGGGCTTTCTACTACTTGTTTCAGTTTATACCACTATTATATGATGGGATGGGAAGAGATGTAGGAAGTTTTGAGCCCATATTCTATGATGAGCGCTTATGTGGGTTCTTTTTATTTTGGGCTGAAAAACTTGTGTTGGCATGAGAGTGTATGCCATTAAGTGAAGGTCATTGTAACTTTGGAGTTTTTTGAGGTTCATGAGCCTGCCAGCCTGCCTGCATGGATACATACATAACTACCAAATACTTGATTCCCATGCCCATGTTTCATTTGATTCTGATTCATGTCCCGACCCTACCCTCGTTTCTATACGTTAACACAGATTGAAACTTGACTGTGTGTTGACAAGTGTATAAATTGGATTATAGTATGTCACCATCACCATTTGACCATACTTGACTGATTACACCACACACTAACTAGTAACTATACCTACATAATGCATTACATTTGTAGTAACATGAGTGTGTAGAATTTGATTTGCATATGGAGTATTTATTAATCATTTTTCATTAAAAAAAATACCATATCAAGTAGTAATTTCTTTTAGGATTTTAAAATATCAAGGGTTGTAACACTATTTTTTTTAATTTATTACTCCGGTGTGTAGATTATTATTCTTTTCGGAAATTGATATTTTTTGATATTGAAGTGTCCCTATTACATGTATAAAAAACAACCGCTAAAAGATTTATATATAGCGATAATTTTCATGTGAAAATATTATTTTATGTTGTGGATATTTTATCAATTTTCTTTTTTATATATCAATTGAGATAGTTTATAGTTAAACAAATTAGTCCTTGTGCATACAGTTTTCTTTATAAATGTTTTTTTCTTTCTAATATTTTATGATTCCAATTGATAGTGGAGTTTGAACATAAATAATTCAATTTAATAAAACATCACAATTGCTTGTTGATGACAGAAAATAAATTTTATATATAAACAGCACCAGTTTAATTAATATTTATATATTCTTAAAAAAATTGATTGTTATTATCTAACCCTTTGTATATTTTATTTTGTGTTTTTGTTCTTCTTGGTAACTTATTGAAAATTAAATTCAACATAGAGCCGCTACTTTTATTTATGAATTTTATATTTAGCCTTGTTTTAGCTTGCATTTCCATGGTCAATGCTTGCGGTCCAGAACTTGCTTTAAAATTTTGTTTTTTATTATCAAGTTGAGATGTCAAATTTATTATTTTAATAAAATTCCTACAAAATATTTATAATAATTATTATTATTATTTTAACATAATTCCTACAAAATATTTGTAATAGTAATTATTTTAACCAAATTTAGTTTTCCATACTCACTACACGCTATTCTTGTTTTTCATTTCAAATCGTTGCTACATTATATAGATAGTTCAAAAAATAACAAATTTATTTTATTAATTTCATTAGGTCTTCTCTTGAATAAATAATTAATAGGGTTCACACTCATATTAAAAATAAAATAAATTGTAAGAATTAAAAAGCATTCCAAATTAAAAAATGGAAATATGTCATTGGATAGAAATGTAATTCCCACATTTCATGATTAACCCCAGGGAAGACTTCTTTCTTAAGATATTGAGCTGATTAGTCGAGTTAAGCTTGAAGTGGAACTTGGACCAAATTTGGGCACTTGGTCGTTTCCCCGTTAATGTTAAAAAAAAATTAAAAATATATTAATTATTATATATTTACACTTAAATATTATTCCCTATATATAAATAAGATCTTTTGATTTAGTTTAAAATTATTCACATGTTTCCTCAAAATATTCACTTCTATTAAATTTCACAATCTTTTTTACTAATTACATATAGCAATATTGAGATGAAATTCTAAAGATAATAAATAATTAAGTATTTATCTAATGGCTCACTAATATTAATTTATAACATAAATTATGATTAATAAGAAAAATGAAGGTTTGTTAAACATTTGAAGTGACTTGATTTATATTATATTTTTTCATTTTGGTCTAAAAGTCAATATATCATAATTATGTTAGAATTTTATGAGTAATATTACCACGACGAAAGACGATTACAAAAGAAATACAATAAAATAATATATTAAATTATAATTAATTAATTTTTCATCATACATTGGTGTTAAACATTTTATATTCAACTTTTTGTAATCATCTTTTGGTACCGTCCGTAGCATTACTCAAGTTTTTTACTGCCTTGACCAAAATTATCATGCAGTAAGTTTTATAAATTTAAACGCAACAAGCTTAAATTTAAACCCGAATATTTAGATTGAGCAATATTGAACCCGCACATGACCCAATTTACAAGAAAAAAAAATATAGTTTTAATCCTCTATAGGAAAAAATCTTACGAGATTTTGCTGTGAGGTTAACAACACATTAAAATGGAGATCTAATAGCTCACAAAATTTTTTTTGTCTGTGTATCAAAACGACGTCGTTTTGATAGGAATTTTTTTTACAAGTTGATAGAAAATTTGAAAGCACCAATCGTCGTTTATTTTTACCAAACAAACGAAGTAAAGTAAAAATAGTACATTTAAAATAGTATTTAAGTTGTGATGGTGATTGTCTCCGTTGAGCAGTGGATTCAGAGAGATAAAGTAAAACGATTATTAATAATAAAAAAAAGATATAAAGAAATATGTAAATAATAATAATTGATAGGTGTGAAACCCCAGATTTTATGAATAAAGATTTATCTCGAAATATTTTTTTAGTATTATGGTGTGGATTTGAGATAAGTATGCAAGTTGTCATATTATATTCGATTGGTCGGGAAATATTTATTTTATCAGGGAATGTTCGTGCAACGACACGATCATTGTAGGACCCTGCAACAGAATTATTGTCGGAATGAGAAAACGAAAAAAATATTTTATTAAAAATAACGGCGGAAGTTTTACCGTTAATAATGTTGAACTACTCGGTAGTAAAAGTACAGTAATACGCGTGGTTGCATAGTAGCACACGGTATTGATTATTGATGTTTATGTGATAAATCACTCAGTTTTGTTTTATTGATATTATTAATGTAATAAAACAGAATACTTTTATAAAGTTATTTTATAAATAGAATATATTATATTCTATTATGCATAGTGTCTGTATAGTATTTTGCATAGTAAAATCTTTTTATATAAAACAAAATACTTTTATAAAGTTATTCTATAAATAGAATATATTATATTTTATTGTACATATTGTTGCATAGTGTTTGTATAGTATTTTGCATAGTAAAATCTTTTTATATAAAACAAAATACTTTTATAAAGTTATTCTATAAATAGAATATATTATATTTTATTGTACATATTGTTGCATAGTATTTGCATAGTATTTTGCATAGTAAAATCTTTTTATATAAAATAAAATACTTTTATAAAGTTATTTATTTTATTAGACAATAATTAGAATATATTATATTTTATTATGCATAGTATTTGCATAGTGTCTGCATAGTAAAATCTTTTATAAAGTTATTCGTTTTATTAGATTATAAATATAATATATTATATTTTATTTAAAAGATTTTGCTTTAAATATGGACCGTCAGATTAAAGTAAATCAATCTAGACCGTTCATGAGTTAGTTACTATGCAGTCTATTTTTCTATAAATAGAAGCTCATTCATTCATTATTTCTTACGAATTCACTGAAACTCTAGAGAGATAAACTATAGAGAGAAAGAAGAAAAATATTCTGCTACTTCACTACTTCTATATCCAGTACTCTTCTTCTTAAAGTAAGAAATATTATTTGTTGTACTCGTAAGGGGTACTCTTTCTTTCTTATTTATGAAGAGAACTTCTGTTATTCCATTCTTTATTATTCTGTTGGAATAATCTGTATACGCGGGCTACCCTATACTTGGTGAAATTCTTCTGTTATTCCATTCTTTATTATTATGTTGGAATAACCTATCTATGCAAAGTCCTGCCTACATGGTGAAATTCTTCTAATATTCCTTTCTTTATTATTCTGTTGGAATATCCTGTCTATGCGTTTTACGCCGGACCTGATTCCGTTATTTATTATTCTGTTGGAATATCATGTCGGTGCGAATTTCGTCTGACCTGGTTTCGTTATTATTATTCTGTTGGAATAACATATCTATGCGAAATACCGCATGCATGGTAATTTTTTTTGTTATTCCATTTTTTATTATACTCAGTTGGTTAAAGTTTTGACTTCTATACTCCATAAAATTAGTGGAATATCCTTGATATTTGTGCTTCATCAAGTATCTTTTCATGAAAATATTCTTCTGAGCATTCATAAATTTTATTCTACAAAGTAGTATCATGTTGACAATTTGGACGTTATCAGTTCCTAGATAAATTAATTCTTGAACTTGTTTTATTGAATTCTTATATCATTGTCATCATTCTCATGTTTATATTTTTTTTGAAAGTCATCTGTGGCCTGTAGTGCATAGATGGACTTGGTATGATTATGACCAGAGATTATTCGGTGTAATCATAACCGTAATGTTATAAATGATGTGAAAAAAGTCTTTATTGGCTCGTAGTGCATTGATGGACAGTTTTTGATATGATTATGGCTATGGATTCTCTTTGGCCGTAGTGCAAAGATGAATTATTTTATGGCATGATCAGGACCGTTGATGAAAACATGATTATCTTTAGCCGTAGTGCATGAATAATTCGTGGTCGTGATACTAAAGAATATCATTAGCCTGTAGTGCAGGGATGATTTGATGATGTGGATTATTTATTAAGCTGAGTCTCAGCGATAAAAGTGATGAAAAAATCTTTTAAATCATAGAAGATAGTAGATTTTATTCCATACTTGACTCTTCTAATGGATTGCTTGTTCCGCTGGAGTTAAACTTGATAGTTTAACACTGTTGAAGGCTAACGATAAATTATTCTGCATTATCTTAGTCATAATATTTGTTACTGGGCTAGTTGAGCTCACCCTTTCTTTCACTGTTCTCTTCAGGAAATGAGAATATAGCTGGGACGAGTCGGGGAACGGAGTGATGGTCCTAGATGGTGCATTAGTAGTCCTCACTATTCTGTGAAATAGTGTGATAATAATTGTAATGAGGACTCCTTTTGAGTTTGTATACTCTCTAGTAGACAATATTTGTATTCAAACTCACAGTTTATGTTTTATCGTATTGTACACGACAATTGTATTTGAATTCTGTACCATGTATCTGTTGACTCCAGATGGGTGATGTATACCTAATTTTAGAGGCGTCACAATAGTCTAGAATATTTTTTTTGTCGACCCAGACGGCCCAATGGTTAGAGTAAATAATAATAATATTTTCAATGGTGAGAGTAAACTCTTTTTATGGAATATATAAATACAAATTATAATAATAATAATAATAAATAATAATATAAATAAACAATCAAAAACAATAATAAACGAAAAATAACTAAAGTCACATTGAAAAAATTAACGATAATTATAACCGATATATTTATTTTTTTTGAGTCAAATTTGTAGTTATTCTAATATTAATAGCAAGCTAAGTTATTAAATAAATAAAAAATCATATACAAAATAATCAAGAAATTTAAAATAATTATATGTAAAAATAAATGGCATTTGGTGGCTTCTAATTTTTTATCAATTTGTAAAAAAAATCATATCAAAACGACGTCGTTTTGATACACAAATAAAAAAAAAAAATTATGAGTCATTAAATCTCCTTTTTAATATGTTATCAACCCTATAATAAAACCCTCACAAAATCGTAACAAAAAAAATCTTGATAGAGGACCCGGATCCAATTTCTCCACCACTATCAGACACTAATTACATGTGTGTTGTATTACACGTTGTGAATAATTAATCAACTATTATTTCTTAAATGATTATACCTCTCCGTTCGGAGAGATAATGTTATTTTATGAGCTCTTATACGTGAATATGAAAATTGAATATAAATAAATAAAATTTAAATATATTTATGTTTTATTTTTATGTTTAAATAAATTTTTTATTATTTTATTTATTAATATGAATATTTTTTTCATATGACACAATCAAATACTTTTTTCAATAAATAAATAAAATTATTATACGACAATTACATCTAAAATGCAATATAAGCAAATAAAGCTAATAAAATAAATGAGATTATATATTTTGGATAGAGATGGTACATTTTAACATAAAAAAAAATCTTCTTCTTATTTTTAATAACAAACCAGTAGTGATGCATATATACAAATGATAAAAAATAATTTTATAAAAGCACAAATACATGATTAAATAAGCATAAAAAGAAAAAAAAATCATGTTTTTTTTCCAGTTAATTTAAGACCAAATTTAAATTCACACACTATTTTGTTACTGCAGTTAACTGAGAAGATGTCTTCATCACATTATGATTGGCATTTTATGCACTTTAATAGCAGAGAAACTCATTTAAGAATTAAGTTAAGAATTTAATTTAATTTCATGTTACATATGTTTTATTTAGAAATATTTTATGTCAAAAATGAGCATGACTAATTGATTCACTTTTTAGTTAAAATAGGCATAAATAAATATTAATCTTTCAGCTCTCTTGGTCTATTGTATAATTGAAGAGAGCCATTTACTGTGTTATACTTGTTTGAACATACATAAGAGTTAATTTTAACAATCAACTATGAAGTGGAGAGATTTGAAATTTTCTGATTTCTTCATTTTAAGGATGCTACTACAAATGGTGTTATATGTAATGTCTTCTTCTTCTTTGGAGGTAAAAAATACTACTTAGTACCACTTTAAAATGAATGGAGAAGAGGACAATTTTTTTGAAAAAAGCAAATATTTTAACTTTTCAACTCAATTTTGTTTGATTAGCCTTGTATATATATATAAGTATAATACATGTATAGGTAGGTTGGTGAGGATATATATATATATATATATAAATATTATTTAATGGTATAATAATTATTTTCTCTTGCAGGGGGGAGGGTGTCTTCATGCCTTGGCAACCTAATTTCACTTTTCCCAACTATAAATATTTTTTAATTTCCTTTCCACCGGACTCCAACCATTTCTTAACCAAAATACATAATTTCTCTACTTTAATAGTAGTTGATAATTAAAGACTCAATATTTTATACCTATTTTTTTTCTTTTACCAAAATTTTGTTGATTTAATAATTCGGACAGCCTGAGGAAAGTTAGGAACCAAATTAGCTTTCACACCAAAACTCCAAATTTCCTCCTTTTTCTTATCAACAGAGTAAAATAAAATTCAAATCTTTCTCTTTTCTAACTCACCCCTTTAACAAAATAATTAAACTAATATACTTCTTAATTTCAGATCAACACCATTAAAGCTCTGTCTTTAGTGTATTCTGCCCTCTAACATCTACAAATTTGAAAATGAACAGGCTCAGCTTTTTCCTAGTTTGAATTTTTTAAGTTTTTTCTTGGACTTGTTAGTTTGATCTTTACTTTACTTAAATCCTCATTTTAAATTCCCTGTCCAACTTTCTCAGCTTTAACAATACTTGCTAAGCTTCCTTAGCTTTTAAATTCAAGCTCTTCTTTTTATTTATTATTTTCTGGGTTTTGGGTTTTATGCTCTGAGGAGTTTACTAATTTTTTTACTAGAAATTTTCTTGGACTTCTTATTTTAAAGAATCTTGAAGTTTTGGGTGTTTCATATTGAGGAAAATGATGGGGTTTTCAGAAAAAAGTTAAAAATTTTAATTAATTTATTTTTTTCTTTTTGGGGTTTTTGAGTATGGAAGGTATGAATAGTAGTGGGGTTACAGTAGTTGGATCAGATGCTCCGTCGGACTACCATGTTGCTCCAAGAACTGAAATATCTAGCCAGGTTACTGGATCAACCCCTGTTGTGACCCCCCCGGTGGGTCTCTCCCCTCCGGCTGTGGCGCTTCCGGGGATGTTGGCGCCGCCGGGAATGGTGGCGAAGAAGAAGAGAGGTAGGCCGAGGAAGTACGGTCCGGATGGGTCAGTGACCAAGGCCTTGTCTCCGAAGCCCATTTCGTCTTCGGCACCGCCGCCGGTGATTGACTTCTCGTCGGGGAAGAAGGGAAAAGTGCGGCCTGCTGGGTCAGCTAGTAAGCATCATCAACCCAAGATGGAGATGGAGAGTTTAGGTAACTGTAATACCATTTATTTTGTTTTTTGTGAGATTTTAAATGGTGATTCATTGGTTTAGTGTGTTGAAAGTTTTGATTTTTCTGCATGCATGTTTATCCTTTTTGTTTTGAAGTTGTGGGTGTTTGGATTTATGTTTGATCTGATTTTGTAGTGGAAGTAATGTTTGGTGTTTGAATTTAAGTGATTAATTAGATGTGGGACCTGTGAATATATGAATAGATGCCCCAACTTAGATCTTGATGTTAATGGGTTGTTCAAAAGTCACAGTTAGGATTCTTGAATTGGTATGTTAACGAGGAAAACTCGAACTTATGGCAGTCATTTGGCACTTGCCAGTTCTCACCCCTTAGGAAGATAAATGAAGAAGACAGGAAGAGTGTAAACTGTGGAATGTCTCGTCTTGGGGGAACTGGTTCACCTCTGCGGGTTAGTGTTTGGGAACAGGGGGAAACCGTTGCTTGCTGTTTTTGGTTGTTATACAGCTAGCTGATGGAGTATTATATCTTGTAACATGACTAAATTAGCAGAAGTTCACTGTTATGACATTTTGTGTCTAACAACTTATGTTGATGCTTTGTAGTAACCTATCTCAAGGGTAAGATTTATGTTGTTACCTATCTTGTAGTCTGTCTTAGCTGGTCTTCAATGAGAGTTCCAATCCTTGTGCTTTGCCTTTGAACTTTCTGTTTCTTGTGGTGTGTGAATTTTTTTTATTTGCTGAAACAACGTCTCGTTTAGCAGTGGGTTTCTTGCACTTTCCTTATTGTGGGAAGAGCAGATCCAATGTTACTCGGATCGCGATTCGATATGATATGTGGGACAAAAATGGGAACGGAAAATGTCACTTGTCATAGTATGGAGTATTGTAGGGTTAAGTTTCTTTAGGTCATTTTGGTACAAATACGTTTATGTGAAATGTAGTGCGTTAGGATAACTTTCTTAAAGATATAGTTAAATCTAGTCAAGTTAGTGTCGCAACATGCACATTTTTAAGAGGCTACACCATGTTACCCTTATTTGACACCCGCAAGGTGTTCACTTGGTGACACTAGTGGATATTTTTTAGGGGTTGCTTATAAATACTAGGGTTTTTGGTAGACCGTCATAGATTTATGCAGATTTCCTAGATATGTTGGAGTAATGTTATAGACATGCGATCTTTGCCCACAAAATAAAACTTTCAGTCTACTATATAAGAAGTTTTGGATCGGAACGATAGTGTTCCATGTTTTTTGAAAGTTCTTTCCAAAATGCAATTCGCTAATATATTCTTAGGTAACATTGAGCGGAACTTTCTTTTGAGGATTTAATTGTCATTATATTTGGCCCCTCATAAGCAAGAAATAGTTTTTGTATGGGGAACTTACAAATAGAATCTTTGTCCTTTCTTGCGAGGAAACTATGAATCTCGAGTTTGGAAAGATTATTTTATGATATTCGATGTTATTTGAAAACAAACCATTGTTGTGGTTATTGTTCTTCAAATAAAGGGTGGAGATCCGGAAACTCACCTTCACTCGATATTTTTCATAAAACATGGTTAAAACATGGTTAGATTAAACTTGGGATTCCCATCTTCTATGGGGAGGATGAGATGGCCATACTTGGATTTGGAGCAACATTCTAACAGGACACTTTAACTTTGTTAGAAAATTTAAGTACTCTTCACCCCTTGCTTCTAAGTTAAATTCTTCTTCGATCTTAGATGTAGGTTTAGACATTCAGATACCATGTATATGTGAACCTAGGTTAAGGAAAGGATGGGAAGAGAAGAATGAAGGCTTTGAAATTCAAAAGTAAGATGAATGATTTAGAAATTTGGGTTGCATGCAAGAGGAGCAAAATTTGGGCAAAATATAGCCGTTAGAATATTAAATTATATACATTTCTAGCACATTATATACTAGATACATATATTAATATAACTATATTTAATTTTCAATTTAGTAATGATGAAATGATAATTGATTATGATAAGTTAATTGAGGATATTCATATACCATGTTCTTTAACACTAGCTAGATATGATTAATTTTAAAAATACTATAATTGACTTTAAAAGCTAAGAACTCATATGTTACAATAGATTTTTGTCGTTTTGGCTGTACATATGTGTGTGTTATGTATAGATGCATGTATGTATTATAATTAGAATTAAAACATGTCATACACAAACATAACTAGGAACTTAATCTTAATTTTGTTTTTTTTGTATTATATGTTTTAAATAAATACACTAAAATTTTGAATAAATAATTGTTAAACGAGTCTGTTTCAAATGAGTTGGGTTTGAGTCGGGCCTAAACGAGCCAGACTACAGTCAAAACACCACATTGTTCGAGCTCGGCTCGTTTAATTAAACGGGCCAAAGGTCTTGTTCGAACTCGACTCGTTAACGAGCTCAAGTCGAGAGTAAGACTTTTCTACTACTTAACATCAAATGTCTTGTGTTGTTTAAA
The DNA here is from genome assembly GCA_020205505.1 of Panax japonicus. Classification (NCBI taxonomy): domain Eukaryota; kingdom Viridiplantae; phylum Streptophyta; class Magnoliopsida; order Apiales; family Araliaceae; genus Panax; species Panax japonicus. Next base: position 79,663,597 of record CM035101.1, read on the forward strand.
CTGGTAGATGTATATTTTAAGCACAAGTGAGAAGGATACGTATCATGTTTACGATCTTTTTGATGTTTTGTGTAGGTGAATGGGTTTCATGCTCAGTTGGTGCCAATTTTACACCCCATATCATCACAGTTAATACTGGAGAGGTAAAATAGTCATATATTATCTTTGGCTTTTGCTGAAACTGTTCATTCTCGGTTTATCGGGCTTCAAAATTTCATGTCCTCTGTTTATATCACTATTTTATTTTTATGTAATTTGTAGAAGAGTGAAACATTATATTATATTGGTCGTAATTGGCCTTTAATTGAAACATTATATGAAAGACTAAAGTTGTGTTAAGAGGGATTAATTTGGAGGAACTGTAATAAGAGTGAAAGATTTTCTTACGAAAGTTGTCACCTTGTGGCATCTTTCTTCCTGAGATTTCCCATGTGGAAACCGTAATGATTTGGTACTTAATTGTATCCTACGAGATTATTGGATACAGATCGAATGATTCGAAAGTGTGACCATAATAACTAATTTTCATCAAGGGAGATAGTCAAGAAGATATTTTAGCTTGCATCTACGACCTTTCATCCTTATTAACTGGTATCAACATGTTTTGTGTATCTAAGGACAGTTTCACAATAAGGTAACAGTTGTAATTTTCTTTTGGTTGTTTAGGATGTCACGATGAAGGTAATATCATTTTCTCAGCAAGGACCTCGAGCGATATGCATTCTATCTGCAAATGGTGTAATTTCAAGTGTTACACTTCGTCAACCTGATTCTTCTGGGGGTACATTGACTTATGAGGTACATCATTCCATTAATTCTTATTGCTGATGGCTAATTCTCAGCATTAATTGTGTTCAGGAACATGTTTGCAGTGCTATGGTTGTAATGTCATAGATCTTACCTGTCCAGGAAACAGAAACTGGATGTTATATGTATAGATCTTCTACATGATGTTCTGCATCTGATTTTCTCCACATCATCTTAAAATAGTATAGATAATGCCTGTATTGTTTGATTCTTCTGGGATTATTAGTAAACATGGTTTGATATATTTTTTTCACAACTCCTTTGAGATTTGAATAATTCAAGAAAAAAATATGTATATGTTGTCTTTCTTATGTTAGTTAAGGGGATTAAGAAGTTTTGTGACAGCTGTGATGCGAGTGTAAAAAATGAAATAAGTTGTACATTTCCTTTTGAGTGTTTTCTATAATACTAACAGCCCTGTGTGTATATATTTTCTTTCATGCTTCAATCTGCACTGTTATGTAGTTCCTTTGCCTGGAGAAAATGTGATGTCTAAATAATTTCTCTCCGAGTATTATGAAGGAGATCCATATACGTGCCAGCTGTTTTGAATACTTGATGTTTTCATAGTTATACTATAAAATTCCCATAAGCTTTGAACGTAACCACTAACCAACATATCAAGAAAAAATTCAATGTACAATGGAGCTAAATGCTTCAAATAGACAATTTGTTAAGTCCAGTCTAATATCATACTTTCCTCGTATTAATCCTTTAAGTTGCTTAAATTTATCTTGTTCACTGGATTGTTTTGAAGATTTGTTTGAAGAAAAGGAGATTTGTCATTTAAATCGCCTTGACGACTTAAAAGTCTCAACTGTACAGTTCATATATCTTCAGCATGATACTTTGTTTATGCTTGTCATTCTTTGAAAGCATATATTGTTAATAATTAACGGAAATTTGACCTCTAACTGCCATTCTTTCAGGGCCGTTTTGAGATACTTTCCTTGACGGGATCATTCATGCCATCTGAAAATGGAGGAATAAGGAATAGGTCTGGCGGAATGAGTGTTTCCTTAGCAAGCCCAGATGGACGTGTTGTTGGTGGTGGTGTTGCTGGTCTACTTGTAGCTGCCAGTCCTGTGCAGGTTTAGCTTCTGAGTAATTTATGCCATTATAGAGTTTTACGTCTGTTATGAATAATGACTGATATAATTTTAAAAACTTGCTTTTCTGAGGTCTGTCTGTGTGTGCGTATATGAAATTGATTATTTTCCCCTTCTTTCTTGATGAAAATCAGATTGTCGTTGGCAGTTTTTTAACTGGGAATCAGCATGAGCAGAAGACAAAGAAGCAGAAGATGGTCTCTATAAGTATTGCTGCACCGACAGCTGCCATTCCCATTTCTAGTAGTGCCGAAATGGAAGATCCTTATGGCCAGCGCACTTCAGCTACCACGAAACAAAATCTGTCCTCCCCTTCCTTCCGTGGAGATAACTGGTCTGCGTACCCCATCGACTCAAGGAATAAGCCAACTGACATTAATGTAACTCTGCCCGGTTAATGTTCAATATGAGGTTTGTTCTGTTACTGACCCCATTGGCTCGTGACATCAATTTATGAAATTCTCATTTCCCCTTGTTTGTTTGTCTGTAAACTCAGTTATCGGCATGGTCATTTCAGGCAGAGGGTTTAAGTTAAATATGTGTAATAGTTTGATTAGTTAGTGCAATTAGGTCAGCGCTATCATCAGGTGTCTGTCTTGTAGATGATTTGGATGTATCATTTATCCCCCAAGCTGGCTTTTAGCCCGAGTTAAATGCATTTTGTGGACCTGAGTACTGGTGTTTTGTAATACAGTATTTTCCCCCCCTTGAAAGTTATTGCTCTCACCCATTTTGTTATATCCTTTTTTCCGGTTTATCTACTTGAACCAAACCTCAAAAGTGCTCTTTATTTAATGAAACTGGACAGGGTTGGATTGATGCACTATATGCCAAGAACCTTGGGTACCAACCCCCTACCCATGTGAGCCCAACTTTATTAAAAAATAATCGTCACTCTTGTGCTACCTTCCAATGCCACTGCCTACCCATTAGATCTATGAAATTTAAATATTACTATAATTTAGAACACTTTTGGTACTGCTGAATTTAAAGTATAAAGGTCCGAACTTTATTTTTTAAGAAAGACTGATAAAGCCTTTGCTTGTTTCCCATAAGTCAGTCTGACATGTCTCCAAATTTGTTTCAAGTTGGAGAGTACAATGTGCTATTTTCCACGATTGGTTCAGGCAAATACATTTTCTAACCATTTGGTATAAAATATTATCCCAACTTTTCTTGTTATATATGTCCTTGAAGGGAGTTGATGTTTTTATAAGTAAATTTAATAATTTCATTCAAGTTCCACAACATAAATACTAAGTTGGGTCTACTCTCATGTAAGAAAATATTTTCTGAAACTAACCATTTTATTTGTGAAAATATCAATTCTCTTCCTTAAATTTCAAAATATTAACAAATAAAGAAGATTCTCTAAATTTTTAATTTGTATTTTATAAATATATATACTAATTCATATCTAACGTTGTAAGGATAAAATTATCTATACAACAGATTTCAGTCCTCTATCCGCGGATAAAACACTAAGAAGGATCTCCAATTCGCAGTTTAATATGGGGATTTCGTAATATAGAATTGTGGATTGGATGATGTCTAAAATACCCTTCTAAATTCAATTTTTTTAAGTTTTTTAATTTTCGCAGTATTAAATTGTGGATGCCAAATTTAAATTTTTTTTAAAAAAAATTCAGCCTCCATAGTATTAAACTGCGAATGTCAAATTCAAATCCCACAATTCCACATTCCCCTTATCATGCAAGGTCGCCGACTTGACCCCAACAAGATCATGCAAGGTTTTTCCGATGTAAACACAACTATATTATTTTAAGGAGTGGTTAGCATGAAGTTAATTTTGATCAATTAACTAATACAGTGTTGACACGCAGACGGGATGTGATCTCTCTCTGCGTGTCAGCACTGTATTATTCAATTGACCAATTTACCATTAAATTAACTTCATGACTGTAAGACCCCAAATAATTAATAAATGAAATTTAATTTCCTTTAATTATTATTTTGAATAGTAAGGGTTGATTTGAATAATGTGGATAGTTATGGGTAAAATACGCAAACATTTCAAAATAAGCAAGTGGTTATAAAATATTCATTGTTGTCGGGGAATATTCGTTTGGTCGTGGAATATTCGTACTGTCGGGGAATATTCGTACGACGGCGCAGCCATGTGTGGGCCCCATAACGGAAAGCGATTGGAGGAAGAAAACGACAAATATAAGCTGTTTAAAAATAACGGCGTAGTTGTTACCGTTTACAGTGTTGGAATACCCGGTGGTTAAAATACAGTAATACGCGTTGTTGCACAGTGGCACACGGTATTGCACAGTATTTTGAATTATTGATCCTTACGTAAGAAGGCACTACTCAATAATTGCTACAGGAGTTACTGTTCATTACTTTATTGATTCAATAATTGCTGCGTTGATATTTATATTATTATTGTTTTAATAATTGTCATTGCACAGTATTTTCCATTATCAGATCAATAATTCATATTATTTAAATAATATTATCAGATAACATTATTGGCAATGTCTAGAAAGTTCTGTCAAGGAGAGGTTTGGTCATCTAATTGCGCGCCAGTAAGGAGAAATCCTTATTGGAAAGCCCCCTCTATCCTGGGAACGGCCTGGTTGTCAGTACTGTGATTCTGTAATATTATTTTTGAATAATTAATTATTGATTATTATGATAAAGAAAATATTTATTTTATGTGGATATAGATGGAGAAAATTTTTAATGTGACAATTGTTGAAAATTAATATTTTATTTTTTTTCTGATAAAATAATTCATTTAAATATATTATTTTAATAATATATTAACGGTGATATTTTACAATGAATGTGGGATATATGAGTATAGGATGAGAAAAAGTATTTTTGTGGTATTAAAAGTTTAACACATGTTTTGTGTGTCGGTGGACACAATTTTTGACCGAAAATTTATTATAGACTGTAAAATCGTCCGTTTGTAGATTTTGGTCAATTTCTGTTTGGAATTTGGAAAAATTTTCTTCTGCAAAGTTGTAGAGAATGGAATTTCCCATGGAAAGTCGCGAGTTTCGAATTTTTCTGATAAACGAGCTATTTTCTTTGAATTGTTGAAGTTTCGGAAAATAAAATAATTTTTATTAATTTATGGGTGGGACCCACTTTTGTATTTCTTTGACACATGTGGGCTGCTGGAATTTTCAGCATTGAGGGGCTGGTTTGGTCTATTTTGCATGCGTAGAAGATTTGGTTAATAATATTAATATTTTATTAATTTAGTCTCCTTTGGCGTTCTAGCATTTTCCTATAAATAGAGGGCTAAGTTAGAATTGAAAATCACACCAGAAACAAAGTTTTCTCTCTTTCTCTCTCTATATTATCGAGCGTATTCTTGTGAGTATACTTTGAGTGTTGCTATACGGTGCGAGTTTCTGTCAGCACTATACCGAAATTAAGTCAGAAGTACGGCTATTTTGAGGTAAGGGATGTTATTTTCTTCTTAAATGATAATATTTTCTTCAATATCATTATACCGAAATATTGGTGAACGTTTTTATCAAATTTGGAACTTTTTGTGCCGGAGTTACTATTCACGTATACGGTACTATTCACGTATACGGCACTATTCACGAATACGGCACTATTCACAGAAAAATTATTTTTTTTCCTTTTCGTCCAAAATATCTATTGTGGATACTAGCTTTGATTGTATCCATGTTTTGATCATTCTTGAATTTTACACCACTATGATTATTTTTGAGGTATTTTTGGACATGGACAAAACAAAGTACGAATCCTTAATCCTTAATCCTTGTCATTTTGTTTCACTGGATTCGTTTCTTTAAAAATATTTTTATCATCTTCAGTCTTAAAGGATGTTATTATTGAATATCTTTGGCCTGTAGTGCAAAGATGAATGATTTCTGATGAATATCTTTGGCCCGTAGTGCAAAGATGAACAGGTGTTTAGATGAACATGACCAACAGATGAATATCCTTGGCCTGTAGTGTAAGGATGAATATATGATTCAAGATGTGCATTGATTGATGTTACAGGGATAAAAATACTGTTGATGGACTGTTAAATTCATAGACATTAGTAGATTTCATCCTCTACGTAACTCTTCTATGAATTAATATTTTCCGCTGCGAATATTGATTTAAAACTTGTTGTCTATTGTATTCTATCAGATTTTTCCCTGTTGCAGACTAACGATAATTTGTTGTATATTATCTTAGTCATAATATTCTTTACTGAGCTAGTTGAGCTCACCCTTTTCCTTTTTGTTCCATTTTTCTTCTCAGGAGACGAGAATATAGCGGGTACGAGTCGGGGTATGAATTGATGGTTCTTGAGAGAGTTGTTTAGTAGTCCTCACCATTTTTGTAAAATAATATATCAATAATTGTATTGAGGACATAGTTGGGTATGTATAACAACGTTTGTATTTAAACTCACAGTTTATGGGTTGTAAAAGTTGTGGTTGTTTCTGTACCATGTATTTGGCGACTCAAAATGGGTTGGATGGAATGGACCTATTTTGGGGGCGTCACAGTTGGTATCAGAGCTTAGGGATATGATCTCTGGCGGAGATCGGGGAATAGAACTAGGAGGGGAGAGACGAGTAATTCCTTCGCTAGTGTGTCCTACCTAAGCTTATTTGTTAGTTGGTCAGTATATAGGGATATTATGTGATATGTGATTTGCTTAATTAACCCTTATTTTATGGCAGTATTTAAGAATGGCAACCGAGAATGTTAACAATGGAGTTAATGAGACCGTGGAGATGCCTGTACTTACTAACGAGGAGAACGTGCAACAGGCTGGCAATGTTCCTCCTGTGAACAACACCACTGATCAGACGATGAACGACGCAATGTTTAGAAGCTTTTTGCAGTTCATGCAAAATCAGACGAGGGAGACTCGTGTTCAAAATACAGGAGGAAATGATAACAATTCACGGGTTGTCACAGCCAAGCAGTTCAAAGAGTTGGGACCACCAGAATTTAAGGGAAAGCCAGATCCGATCATGGCGGAGACATGGGTCAAGCAAATTACCAAGATATTCGATGTCTTGGGATGCACGGAGGAACATAAGGTTCCATTCGCCACCTTTATGTTCCGTGGCGAGGCAGACTACTGGTGGGAGTCTGTGAAGCGTACCCATCCAGCCGCACTCAGCATGTCTTGGGAGACGTTTCAGAAACTATTTAATGACAAATACTTTCCTGAAAGTGTTCGTCATATGAAGGAAGTGGAGTTCATCAGATTAGAACAAAATAACATGACGGTGTCTCAGTACGAGGCAAAGTTTGCAGAGTTATCCAGGTTTGCACCTCATTTGGTGGAGAATGAGGAACGTATGACGCGGATGTTTCTGAGAGGTTTGAAACCCGGCATACGACAATATCTCATCTCTCATAAATTTTCTCTCTATTCAGATGTTGTTAACAGGGCTCAATTATTGGAGCGAGATAACGAGTACGGTCAACCGAGGTACCACAATCAGGATCATACTGAAGATAGCAGTCAGCAAAACAACAATAACCAGTGGAGAAAGAAAAAGACGGACAAAAATGGTAACCACTTTGGTGGTAATCATAGCCATGAAAATAGAAGAAGCGAGTCAGGAGGAGATTTTAAAAAGAGGAGATTTAACAACGACCATGTGAAGACGACAGTTCCGGCAGTGACTGGTTCTAAGGGAGGAGAAAGACCACCGGTTATATGCTATAAGTGCGGGAAAGAGGGACATATCAGTCCAAACTGCCCACAACAGTTCAAGGTATGCTATAATTGTGGAAAGGAAGGACATATCGCTCGAGATTGTACGGTAGCGAAACCTAGTTCAGCGGGGACGGTGACTCAAAAGACTGTCCCAGAAAAGCCAAAGTCAATGGTTCCTGGAAGAGCGTTTGTTGTGACTGGTCAACATGCAAGGAACCCAAACGAGGTGATCACGGGTAAGCTATTTATAAATTCTTGCGAAGTTTATACCTTACTTGATACCGGTGCTACCCATTCATTTATCTCTCCTGCTTGCGCTCAACGTTTAAACTTGACTCCGGAGAAATTAGACTTTGACCTATCTGTGGAAACTCCGTTAGGAGAAACTTTTATCACATCCACTGTTTATAAATCTTGTTTGATTCAAGTTGGCACCATCACCTTACCTGTTGACCTTATCTCTTTAAAGATACTTGCTTTTGATGTGATTTTAGGGATTGATTGGTTAACTACTCATCATGCCAAAATTGATTGTTTTCGTAAGGTTGTTAGTTTTCATATTCCTAATCAACCTGTTGTTCGAATTCAGGCAACTAAACCATTAAAATCAATCACTGTCATATCTAATCATAAAGCTATTCGTTTATTGAAAAACGGATGTCAAGCTTTCTTAGCCCATGTTATGGATTTGAATAAAGACACGTCAAAATTGAATAATATTCCTGTTGTTATTGACTTTCCTGACGTATTTCCTGAAGAACTTCCCGGTCTACCCCCAGAACGTGAAGTTGAATTCTTTATTGATCTTGAACCTGGTACAAAGCCCATTTCTAAAACCCCATATCGAATGGCTCCTATTGAACTTCAGGAGTTAAAAGTCCAACTACAGGAGTTATTGGACATTGGTTTCATTCGTCCTAGTACATCTCCTTGGGGTGCTCCTGTTTTATTCGTAAAAAAGAAAGACGGGAGTATGCGACTTTGTATTGATTATCGAGAATTAAACCATGTCACCATCAAGAATAGGTATCCTCTACCTCGTATTGATGACTTGTTTGACCAGTTGCAAGGAGCACAATTCTTTTCAAAAATCGATCTTCGTTCTGGATATCATCAGCTAAAAATTAGAACTGAGGATATTCCAAAGACTGCCTTCAGGACTCGGTATGGGCATTATGAATTCTTAGTCATGTCTTTTGGATTGACTAATGCTCCTGCTGCTTTCATGGATATGATGAACCGAGTATTCAAGGATTATTTGGATCAATTCGTTGTTGTCTTTATTGATGACATCCTCATATATTCCAAAAGCCGTGAAGATCATGAGCACCATTTGAAGCTGGTACTCCAAAGGCTTCGTGAAAACAAGTTATATGCTAAGTTGAAGAAATGCGAGTTCTGGCTTGAGGAAGTAGCATTCCTTGGGCACGTGGTGTCAAAAAATGGAGTATCTGTTGACCCGACGAAGATTGAAGCAATACAAAGTTGGGAGCAACCGAAGTCGGTCACTAAAGTACGTAGCTTTTTGGGCTTAGCTGGTTATTATCGGAGATTCGTGGAAGGGTTTTCTCGAATTGCTACTCCATTAACTCAACTAACTCGGAAGGATACAAAATTCGTATGGAGCGAGGAATGCGAGAAGGGTTTTCAAGAGCTTAAGAGGAGACTTATTTCGGCACCTGTTCTAACAATACCATCTGGTTCGGATGGATTTGTTATCTACAGCGATGCTTCGGGCAAAGGGTTAGGATGTGTTCTCATGCAACGTGGGAAAGTCATAGCCTATGCCTCGCGACAACTTAAAGAGTATGAGAGGAATTATCCTACTCATGATCTAGAGTTGGCAGCAGTCGTTTTCGCGCTAAAGATCTGGAGGCACTATCTATACGGGGAGAAAGTGGAGATATATTCAGATCATAAAAGCCTCAAATATTTCTTCACGCAGAAAGAACTCTACATGCGGCAACGACGTTGGCTCGAGTTGTTGAAAGATTACGACCACACTATTCAATACCATCCTGGAAAAGCAAACGTGGTAGCTGACGCATTGAGTAGAAGATCATATGCAGGAATGAGTGCAATGATGTCAAGTATACGCATAGAGCCAACTTTAATAGAAAAAGTTAAGGTTGCTCAAGCCACCGATCCGGAGCTGATGCATATGAAGACGAAAGTACAAGAAGGTGCCATTCCAGAAGCGAGAATTGATGAAGAAGGAATACTTCGAGTCCACTCCAGACTTTGTGTTCCTAACGATTCTGATTTGAAGTACAAGATCATGATGGAGGCACACAATACACCGTTTGCAATTCATCCTGGAAGTACCAAAATGTATCGTGACCTTCGACATACATTTTGGTGGAACAATATGAAGAGAGAGATTGCAAAGTTTATTTCAACGTGTTTAACTTGTCAACGTGTAAAGGCGGAGCATCAAGTGCCAAAGAGTCCATTGCAACCACTTGAGATTCCGAAATGGAAGTGGGAACACATTACTATGGATTTCGTTACGGGTCTTCCTACGGTTTCTCAAGGCATCAATGCTATTTGGGTTATTGTTGATAGATTAACCAAGTCTGCTCATTTCTTGCCGATACGGGAGACTTATTCCCTTGAACGTCTTGCTCAAATGTACGTAAATGAGATTGTAAGATTGCATGGCATGCCAGTATCCATAGTTTCGGATCGTGACCCAAGATTTACTTCAAGATTTTGGGTTAGCTTGCAAAAAGCTATGGGTACGGAGTTACGATTCAGTTCGGCATATCATCCTCAAACGGACGGACAATCAGAGAGGACTATTCAAACTCTTGAAGATTTATTAAGACTCTGTGTCCTAGACTTCAAGGGCAGTTGGGATAAATATTTACCATTGGTGGAATTCTCCTACAACAACAGTTATCAGGCAAGCATTGGTGTGGCCCCATTTGAAGCATTGTATGGACGAAAGTGTCGCTCTCCAGTATGTTGGGACGAGGTGGGTGAAGCAACATTGTTGGGACCCGAGTTAGTACGTATGACTACAGAGAAGATCCAAACGATTCGACAACGTATACAAACGGCACAAGATCGACAAAAGAGTTATGCGGATCTTCATCGAAAGGACGTAGAATTTAGTGTTGGGGATCATGTATTGTTGCGTGTTGCCCCATGGAAGGGAGTTACAAGATTCGGGAAGAGAGGAAAGCTTAATCCACGATTTATTGGTCCGTTTCAAATTCTTGATCGAGTAGGTAATGTAGCCTATAGACTCGCGTTACCTCCAAGTATGTCTCGTGTTCATAATGTTTTTCATATATCTGTGCTTCGTAAATATGTGAAAGACCCGAACCACGTCATTGAGTTAGAACCGGACGAGATAGCCGAAGATTTAACGTATGAGGAGGTACCTGTCAAGATCTTGGATAGGAAGGAGCATGTCCTACGCACGAAGGTAATACCACAAGTTAAAGTTTTGTGGAGGAATCATGCTATAGAGGAAATGACCTGGGAGTTGGAAACGGAAATGAAAGCGAGGTATCCTCACCTTTTCGAAACACCAGGTACGTATGTCAATTTCGAGGACGAAATTTCATAAGGAGGGGAGGTTGTAAGACCCCAAATAATTAATAAATGAAATTTAATTTCCTTTAATTATTATTTTGAATAGTAAGGGTTGATTTGAATAATGTGGATAGTTATGGGTAAAATACGCAAACATTTCAAAATAAGCAAGTGGTTATAAAATATTCATTGTTGTCGGGGAATATTCGTTTGGTCGTGGAATATTCGTACTGTCGGGGAATATTCGTACGACGGCGCAGCCATGTGTGGGCCCCATAACGGAAAGCGATTGGAGGAAGAAAACGACAAATATAAGCTGTTTAAAAATAACGGCGTAGTTGTTACCGTTTACACTGTTGGAATACCCGGTGGTTAAAATACAGTAATACGCGTTGTTGCACAGTGGCACACGGTATTGTACAGTATTTTGAATTATTGATCCTTACGTAAGAAGGCACTACTCAATAATTGCTACAGGAGTTACTGTTCATTACTTTATTGATTCAATAATTGCTGCGTTGATATTTATATTATTATTGTTTTAATAATTGTCATTGCACAGTATTTTCCATTATCAGATCAATAATTCATATTATTTAAATAATATTATCAGATAACATTATTGGCAATGTCTAGAAAGTTCTGTCAAGGAGAGGTTTGGTCATCTAATTGCGCGCCAGTAAGGAGAAATCCTTATTGGAAAGCCCCCTCTATCCTGGGAACGGCCTGGTTGTCAGTACTGTGATTCTGTAATATTATTTTTGAATAATTAATTATTGATTATTATGATAAAGAAAATATTTATTTTATGTGGATATAGATGGAGAAAATTTTTAATGTGACAATTGTTGAAAATTAATATTTTATTTTTTTTCTGATAAAATAATTCATTTAAATATATTATTTTAATAATATATTAACGGTGATATTTTACAATGAATGTGGGATATATGAGTATAGGATGAGAAAAAGTATTTTTGTGGTATTAAAAGTTTAACACATGTTTTGTGTGTCGGTGGACACAATTTTTGACCGAAAATTTATTATAGACTGTAAAATCGTCCGTTTGTAGATTTTGGTCAATTTCTGTTTGGAATTTGGAAAAATTTTCTTCTGCAAAGTTGTAGAGAATGGAATTTCCCATGGAAAGTCGCGAGTTTCGAATTTTTCTGATAAACGAGCTATTTTCTTTGAATTGTTGAAGTTTCGGAAAATAAAATAATTTTTATTAATTTATGGGTGGGACCCACTTTTGTATTTCTTTGACACATGTGGGCTGCTGGAATTTTCAGCATTGAGGGGCTGGTTTGGTCTATTTTGCATGCGTAGAAGATTTGGTTAATAATATTAATATTTTATTAATTTAGTCTCCTTTGACGTTCTAGCATTTTCCTATAAATAGAGGGCTAAGTTAGAATTGAAAATCACACCAGAAACAAAGTTTTCTCTCTTTCTCTCTCTATATTATCGAGCGTATTCTTGTGAGTATACTTTGAGTGTTGCTATACGGTGCGAGTTTCTGTCAGCACTATACCGAAATTAAGTCAGAAGTACGGCTATTTTGAGGTAAGGGATGTTATTTTCTTCTTAAATGATAATATTTTCTTCAATATCATTATACCGAAATATTGGTGAACGTTTTTATCAAATTTGGAACTTTTTGTGCCGGAGTTACTATTCACGTATACGGTACTATTCACGTATACGGCACTATTCACGAATACGGCACTATTCACAGAAAAATTATTTTTTTTCCTTTTCGTCCAAAATATCTATTGTGGATACTAGCTTTGATTGTATCCATGTTTTGATCATTCTTGAATTTTACACCACTATGATTATTTTTGAGGTATTTTTGGACATGGACAAAACAAAGTACGAATCCTTAATCCTTAATCCTTGTCATTTTGTTTCACTGGATTCGTTTCTTTAAAAATATTTTTATCATCTTCAGTCTTAAAGGATGTTATTATTGAATATCTTTGGCCTGTAGTGCAAAGATGAATGATTTCTGATGAATATCTTTGGCCCGTAGTGCAAAGATGAACAGGTGTTTAGATGAACATGACCAACAGATGAATATCCTTGGCCTGTAGTGCAAGGATGAATATATGATTCAAGATGTGCATTGATTGATGTTACAGGGATAAAAATACTGTTGATGGACTGTTAAATTCATAGACATTAGTAGATTTCATCCTCTACGTAACTCTTCTATGAATTAATATTTTCCGCTGCGAATATTGATTTAAAACTTGTTGTCTATTGTATTCTATCAGATTTTTCCCTGTTGCAGACTAACGATAATTTGTTGTATATTATCTTAGTCATAATATTCTTTACTGAGCTAGTTGAGCTCACCCTTTTCCTTTTTGTTCCATTTTTCTTCTCAGGAGACGAGAATATAGCGGGTACGAGTCGGGGTATGAATTGATGGTTCTTGAGAGAGTTGTTTAGTAGTCCTCACCATTTTTGTAAAATAATATATCAATAATTGTATTGAGGACATAGTTGGGTATGTATAACAACGTTTGTATTTAAACTCACAGTTTATGGGTTGTAAAAGTTGTGGTTGTTTCTGTACCATGTATTTGGCGACTCAAAATGGGTTGGATGGAATGGACCTATTTTGGGGGCGTCACAATGACAATCGGATCCATCATTTTAGTATGCGAGTTTGTTTAAATAAGAAAACAAATTAGCATTCCAACTTATGCTAAGCATGTTTTGGGAGGAAAAAACACAACAATATGAAGTAATTTCACATACAAAAATTCGAAAATGGTTAGCATGAAGTTTATTTTTGGGTAAGTTGGTCAATTGGCCAATAGAATGTTGACACGCAGGTGAGGTTTTATGTGTGTCAGCAGTATATTGGTCAATTGACCAACTTGCCAAAAATTAAACTTCATGTTAACCGGATCCCAAAAACTCTAAGTGGACATCAGTGTATTTGAATTGTACATATTTATATTCAATTGGAGTAAAAATATAAATATGTGCAATTCAAATACACTCATATCTAATTTTTATTCTCACCTAGAAGAACTCACACAAAACAGAACATGTTAACCATCAGTTGCCATTTCCATGACAAAAATCTCAAATCCTCACAAATATCAAAATAATAATTAAAACCAACTGTATATTAAATGACTTAAAGTACAGTAGAACCTCTATAAATTAATACTTGATAAATTAATAATCTCTTTAAAATAATATTTTTTTTCAGTCCTGACTTGGGCTAATGAGATAAATTAATAATTTCGATAAATTTATAAAATAATAAATTTTAAAAAGACCCTTATATAAATATATAGTCCCATCAGAATCATAAATTAATAATTCTTTTAAATTACAAATATATCTAGGGTAATCTTGTAAAATATGATTATATTCTCATTTGTTTTGTCTTGAAATTCAAATTTAATTGAATTTCATCCTTAATTTTTCTGATTGCGTCTAAAAGTTCAGGTGTTGCATTCTCGAATTGTAATAAAAACTTGTGAAGAGTTGTTGACGCCATGAGTACTTCCTTTCACGTTATTGACTTTAAAGGTATTGTATCATCCTCATAAGTCTGGTACATTAATTTAATAAATATGATACATTGCATCAAAAAAATATGATATAAATATTAATAAAATACAATAATTTTAATATAATTAAATTTATATTCACCGAATAAAAAAGTACTAGTTAATAAATTATTAATTTATCGATTAAATAATAACTCTCTAAATTAATGAAAAAAATTCAATCCCAACTGTATTAATTTATAAAGGTTCTAGTTTATATACCAATTTCAGTAGCCTTGCATCCCAGATATATACAAGGATGTTGGAGGCAAAAAGCCGCCTCATTATCTCACGGCCAAAAACGAGAGTTGTTTGCTGTGTAAATCCTAGGACTGAGCATTCGGTTAATAACCGAACCGGATCAGAATTTCGGTTATAACCGAAACCCGAAAACACCCTGTTTTAGCTATCCGAACAAGTAACCGAATTTTGTACTAACCGAATAACTGAATTAAAAAGAATTAGCAGCAACATAGTTCAATTCCTACAAATTACAATCCATAAAACATAACCCATAAACAACAACACAGTTCCTACAACAAAACCTTCACCGTAACCGCTGAAACCCTAATCCCGTTCCCAATCCCATCGATTCTTCTGTAAATGATACATCCAAGACAATAAACAATGGACGCCTCTTATCTGCAACAAATCAATTACATCTCATCTCCAATTCATTCCTCCACCAACCGTCCTCTCTCGGTTCTCTTCACAACTTCGGTATTTCTCACCAAAAAACCTAAAAATGGCAATCCATTTATGCAGAGACACATTTGCTTGGTTTCAAGCTCCGATACACAAGTAGCTGGGAAGCCTCGTAAGGCTGTGAGCAAGAAAAAAGATGAAATTGCGGACTTGAAATCTTGGATGCACGAAAATGGATTACCTCATTGTAAAGTCGTTTTTAAAGATAGGCCTTCTCATGATGCAAAGCTTCGCCCCATACATTATGTTGCTGCCAGTGACTCAGTGAGGATCTTCAGGTTTGTTCGGCGATGGCCGAAGGCGAAGGGGATGGAGATCAGAGTGATCTGGGTCTGTGACGATTTGAGATCTGTAGATCTGTAGAGATTTGGAATTTTCATGGGCTATTTAGTAATTTAGTAAAGTAATCTGTACTGTAGTGTAGTGTGCTTGTTCGGTTATGTAAATAGTTTACCTTTGTAAAGCTTTGTTTGGTTATTCGGTTAACCCGAATAACCCAAAAATAAAACCCATATAAACTAATCGAAAACCGTAATAAAATTCGGATATAACCGAAATGTTAAAAATAACTGAATTATCAGAAAATTTTGGTTAAATTAATTCGGTTCAGTTCTTCGGTTATATCCATTTTTTGCGCAGTCCTAGTAGATACTCATCAATATCAGATGAATTTCTATCGTTGTTATTACCGTTAAGACTCTTCCCTAAAGTACAGACGAACAAAATAACATATCCAGTTACCCTAATTAATCTAGAAGGGGATTAAATAGTAATTTATCCGAATGGAGATAGAGAGAGAATGCTTGCATTCTTTTTGTTCAACTCAAAAATACTTAATGTTTTAAAGCTCATGTTGAAAAATATTGAACTTAGCTTGATTCCAAAATCGTACAGTATAGTCTTGTAATAACTAGAGCTGAAAATTTGTTGAGTAAAGGTTGAAGTCACTCTGTTATCGCAAAGTAAAGAAGTGTTCAAAGAGAACTCTAAAATCGTTAAGTGGAATATCAGTTTGTAGAGTAAAAGTTGAAGTCACTCTACTATCGCAGAATGATTTAACTTAGATCGTAGAGTCATGACTTAACGATCTGGGTTTCACAGTATTAAACTGTGAATGTCAAATTTAACTCATGATAATATGGTTTCAATAGCTCCACATTATTTTCCAAGGGTGACAGGATCACATGCCAGTTATGTTCAATTAGGTTGACAATCTAGTCATTATTCTAGAGGAAAAGTATAACGACCCCAAAATAGGTCCATTCCATCCAACCCATTCAGAGTCGCCAAATACATGGTACAGAAAACAACTACAACTTTATTAATACAATTGTCGTGCAAGATACGACAACACTTAAACTGTGAGTTTAAATACAAATATATACTAACTGTGACTCATGTCCCAACCGTGGATAGCACCTCATAATGACACCTTACATAAAGGTATAGTCGAAAATTGTTTTAGAAATTAAAATCTTTGGGAAGTGGTCAAGGAAACTTTCGTACATGGAAGACCATGCTTTTAGGTTATGATAGATATCATATGACCACAGAATTATCATTGGTTGACCCAATAGACCCCAAAAAAAAACGAGAAGATTACTATCATATTCTTCCCAATTGTGAGTCTTCTCTTGACATATCATTATCTCCATTGTCTCTAATTGGGAATTATACTCCAAACAAACACCAAGATTATATAAGTAGTGCTTATACTTCACCCTCAACATCTATAGACCACCGTTCTATTCCCTTCTTATCCCCCGCTCGACCTAGCTACACTTTTATTACCTGAAAGGAATTGTAAAGCAAAAGGGTGAGCACAACTAGCTCAGTAAAGAATAACATGACTAAAGATAAATAAATTATCAATAGCTTTCAACGGTAATAAATCAGAGATTTAGAACATATGGTAGATGATAAAACTTTTTAACCATAGTTGCAGCGGAACGAGCAATCCATTAGAAGAGTCAGATAGACTATAAAGTCTATTATCTTCTCCATGTTAAAAAGTCCACCAACAATGTTTTATCCCTATAACATCAATTAACATCTCCTGTCCACAATCACATGTATAACTCATAATCGTAATTGTTGTTCTAAATTCTTTTTCTCATCCAGGACAAAGATAATTTTTATCACCTGTCTTTACCTGAAACATCAAAGATCATGGTTATACCAAATCACAGTTTCTGTTCATAATCATACTAATAAATTCATCTTTGCACTACGGGCCAAAGATATTCATCAACAGTTCATCTTTGCACTACAGGCCAAAGATATTCAACAACAGGTCATCTTTGCACTATAGGCCAAATACATTCATATATCAAAGAAATACATAATCATTTCAGAATTTATATAAACCATAATTATAACTATGTTGATCAATTCACCTTTCCACTTAAGCTAAAGATATTCAATTATAAATTCAATGGTCATGATCATACCAGTCAACAATTAAAATTTTCACTACTGGCCAAAGAGAACCCTAGTAATGATCATACCAATAATCTGCCCATCTTTACACTCTAGTGAAAGAGAATTTCAACATCAGGGTTATAAAAATGTTATATATGATAATAAAATTAATATAATCAATATATAGTTTTAATCTCCAGAGTAATATTCATAAATCAACTATAATTTGGTTAGAAAAAGAAACCAATTTTGTAGTGAATAGTACCCGTAAATAGTAACTCGTGAATAGTAATTCATAAATAGTAACTCATCAATAGTAACCCGTCGTGAATAGTAACTCGTGAATAGTAAATCGTGAATAATAACTCGTAAATAGTAACTTGTGAATAGTAACCCCGACATGAAAAATTTCCAAATTTGATAAAAAGTTCAAAACAATATTTCGGCATAATGATATTGAAGAAATAATATCATTTTAAAAAAATAATATCTCTTACAATCCCTTACCTCAAAAGAGCAGTACTTCTGACTGGAATAACGCTGAACGAACTTGCACCGTATAACAACACTCAAAATATCAAAATACTCACAAGAATACACTCGATAATATAGAGAGAGAAATAGAGAGAAAACTTCAATTTCTGGTGTGATTTTTAATTCTAACCTAAGCACCCTATTTATAGGAAATTGCTTAGAACACCAAAGCAGAAAATTTAATAAATTAATAATATAATTATAAATTTTTCTTACGCACACCAAAGAAATCTGAATTCAGCATCTAACATGTGCAAGTGGGGCCCACCCACTTGTTAAAAACCTTTTTCTTAATTTAAATAATTAAAACTTTCAAAAATCAATTATTTCAGAATTATGGAACTTCAATAATTCATAATAAATAGCCCTTTTATCAGAAAATTCGAATCTCGCGTCTTTTTATAGGAAATTCAATTATCTACAACTTTGCAGAAGAAAGTTTTTCCAAATTCCAAACAGAAATTGACCGAAATCCACATACGAACGATTATACAGGCTATAATCAAATTTCAGTCAAGAAATGGGGTCCACCGAAACACAAAATATGTGTTAATTATTTAATGCAACAAAAATACTCTTCCTCCTAATATACTCATATATCCACATTCATTGTAAAAATATCACTATTATTATATTATTAAAATATAATAATAAATTATTTTATCAAAAAAGATAAAATATCGATTTTTAACAATTGTCACTTTAAAAATTTTCCCCATCTATATCCACATAAAATCAATATTTTCCTCATCATATAAATTAATAATTAATTATTCACAAATAATATTACAGAATCATAGTACTGGCAACTAGGCTGTTCCTAGGAAAAAGGGGGCTTTCCAATAAGAATTTCTCCTTACTGGCCCGCAATTAGGTGACCAAACCTCTCCTTAGACAGAACTTTCTAGACATTGCCAATAATGTTATCTAATAATATTATTCAGATAATATGAATTATTGCTTCGGTAATGGAAAATACTGTGTAGTGACAATTATTAAAACAACAGTAATATAAAATATCAACACAGCAATTATTGAATCAATAAAATATAATACTGAACAGTAATTACTGTAACAATTATTGAGTAGTGCCTTCTTACGTAATAATCAATAATTCAAAAATACTGTGCAATACCGTGTGCTACTGTGCAACAACGCGTATTACTTTACTTTACCCAACGGGTATTCCAACAGTGTTAACAGTAACCACTACGCCGTTATTTATAAAAACTTTAATTTGTCTTTTTCTTCATCCGACAGTTATTCTGTTATGGGGCCCACAAATGACTGCGCCGTGGTACGAATATTCCCCAACAGAAAGAATATTCCACGACCAAACGAATATTCCCCGACAATAATGAATATTTTATAACCACTTGCGTATTTTTGAAAAAAATTCATATATCACCCTTAACTTTAACTTTTTATCAATTTAACCATTTACTGAATTGTAATTATAAGAAAAATTGAATATTTTTATTTCATAAAATTCAGGGTCTTACAAAAAAGTGTTCTTTCAACCACCTGAAATGAATAATTTTCAGGTAAGAAGAAAGTAACTTTTCTAGAACAATTAAGGATCACAAATAAGAGATTATTATGCACCATAATTTATGGCAAAGTAAGAATCAGTATGCCATGATAATTGTTATAGAATGCATATTCAATGAATTAAAAGGAGTTAAAGCCCCAAGTCACAAAATGGCACATTGAAATCAAATCTAAAACACATGAACTATCCTACTTTGAAAAGAATATAACATTCCCACAAATTTCAGCTCATATTAATTTTATCATGAGATGTGGAAGATGGGACTCAAGGCCCATCCAAGAAAAAATTCGACGTCGATAATGGGAGAAGTGCTTTAAATAGATCTCTTCAAATTCTAGATCGCTACTGCGACAATGAGATGAGATACAAAAGTATCATATTGACGAAGGATCCTCCTTACCGCTCAATTCTCAGATAGATGACTTAAATTTTACATAACTTTATTCTTACAACGTCGGCTATAGATCAGTCTCATATTACTATTACTATGGCTCAGATGGCCATGATGATGACAATGATGGTGATGATGGCGAGATTGGTTGTATTGATGATGACGAAGAATTTGACAGACTTGGAGAACAGAGTCGAGGAGTCCATCTCTAAGGTCATAAATGGAAGGGGGGAAGGAAGAATCAGTAAGGGATAAAATCTACATTAAAAACTAAAGTATTAGATATCATAATCATGTTTTAGATGCTTCATTCATCTTCACTGCCTATGATGCTAGAGAACGGTTAACAATGTAAATCATGTTTCAACAAACATGCTCCCCCTATATATGAAGTTAGCCACATCAAAAGCCAAGGACAAGATGAGAAGAAAGTAGGCACATCTTTTGGTACAAAAAAGATGTTGCAATACTACTTTATTATTATTTATAGATAACAAACAAATGACAATGCAGTGAGAGGAATGATAACAACAGAAACATTTCAAGGCATCAAGGTTAAAGATATAGAACCTAAGATTTGGATATACACTACATGATCAAGAGTACTAATAAGCCAACCTGAATATTATTTTCTTGCAATTTTCATATAAATCAAATGCTTACAAACAATCACTAGGAAACACCATATCAAACATCGCCTCTCTTGCCACTTCCAAGGGAAGGGTAGGATAACTAGGATCATTATTCTTTAAAAAAACTGCAAGCAAGATGGACTGTTTTTTGTGTACGTTTGTTCCACTTTATGGTGCCCGAGAAACTCAGCTAAAAGTCTCAGACTTTCCTGAGCAACATTCAAGGGTTGAGATTTAGGTTCTTTCTTCCAAGTGCTTCTTGAGCATGAAATCGTTTCATCCGGCTCAAGTCCTTGTGCATCTGCAATATGTATTAAGAAATGCTTACATTTTACTCATACACATATTTACTAACTGAAGAATCTAGATGTACACACAGTTAGCAAAATATAATAAAATAAAAGCGAATGAAGACTCAAAAGAATATGCTTTAATATTATTTTTTGTTGGCAAGAATCAAACGCGGAAATTCTTAAGCTTTTGCTGTGTGAAAGGCCGATACTTGTCAAGCTAATGCAAAGAAGAATTATAGAGTTCAGTGAGCATTTTACTACACCTTCTCAGCAGGTCCGTCTTACCTTCAACCAAAATACTCTGAACCTGCCTCCGTGTAGAAATGAGACCTACTGAGAAGTCATCCAATCAATCAATATAGCTTATGGCCTCAAGCTATGAGCTTCTGGTAATGCCAATTTGTAACTTTAGTCAAACATGTCCCATCCAACTACTACCAGGTATCTTGGCCATATTCTTTTCCTGAATAGCCTTTCTCAACTTCTTGGCATCATCCCACCTCCCAGCAGAGGAATAAATATTGGCAAGAAGTGAACCATAACCAGTAGTATCAGGTTCCAATTCAAAACAATGCTTAGCTGCAACCTCCCCAAGCTCAACATTGTTATGTAAATTGCAAGCAGAAAGCAATGCTCCCCAAACCCCAGCATGAGGATGCATGGGCATGCTTTTTATTAATTCGTGAGCTTCTACTAATCGCCCTGCTCGACCAAGGAGATCAACCATCAGACTGTAATGATCAGCAGATGGAACAACTCCATACTTTTTCATGGAATTGAAGCAACTGAAACCTTCTTCCACCAAACCAACATGATTGAAGGCAGTTAATAGTCCCGTGAAAGTAACTAAATTTGGGGAAACTCCAGAGTTTATCATCTCCTCAAATAACTTGATGACGTCACTTTCCCGGCCATTTACGCCACATCCCAAAATCATAGCTGTATAAGCAACCACATCCTTCCTTCGCAAGCCATGAAATAACTCAACAGCTTTATCGATGTTTCCACACTTGGCATGCAAGTCAATTAAAGCAGTGGCCAGATGATCATCCATTCCAATTCCAAGGTGGCTCATATATGATTCAATCCAAGTACCAAACCGCAAATCTCCCAATTGAGAGCAAGCAGATATAACACTACCCAATGTCATTTTATCTGGTTGAATATTCAAATGTGGCTGAATCATCTCGTTGAATAGTTCAAGTGCCTCTTGTGGTCTGCTATTTTGGGAATAACAAGCTATCATGGAATTGTACAAGAGTTGATCTTTTTCACCCATTTGATCAAAGAGCTCATTAGCAGATTCAACATTCCCACATTTTGAGTACCCAGTAATCATGGTAATACAAGAAATATTGTTTCTTTGGGGCATTGCATCATAAAACCCCCGTGCTAATTCTATTTTTCCATGATCTACATATCCACTGATCATTGAATTCCAGGAAGCTGAATTTCTCTTCGGCATTTGTTTAAATAAAGAATATGCATAGTCCATATTCCCTGTCCTCATATATCCCATAACCATTGAATTCCAAGATATAACATCCTTCTTTGGAATCTCATCGAACAAGCTCTGAGCCATAGACAAATCCCCATTTTTTAAGTACCCAGATAGTAATGAATTCCAGGAGACCACATTTTTTCCATCCATTTCATCAAACAACTTACGAGCTGTCTCGATATTAGCAAGTTTTGAATAGAAATCCACAAGAGCTGTTTGCACATAAACATCCCCGCAGAATGCATATTTGTGAACTTGAGCATGAATTGAAAGCCCACCCCATGAATCTAAAATCCTTGCACATGCCTTAAGAGCAGACGATACAGCAAATGTGCTCGGCAACGGTCCTGATCTCTGCATACGTACATATTGAACAAATGCCTCAACAAACTGGCCATGTCCAGAGAGAAACCGAATACTGCATGCCCACGAATAAACATCTGGATTTTGCATATGGTGAAGAATTAATTGGACATACTGAAAGGTAATCCGACAATAACTGCATTTAGAATTGATAAGTTGGCGGAACACTTGTGACTCCAGACGATTAAGACCATGGATGAGTATTAGTGCATGGATTTGCGTTGCTTGTTTAAAGGTTAAAGTGTTATTCAATAAGGCTGTTAGTTTTGAAACCACCATCCGCATAACATGTGTGTTTTGAGGTAAACTATCTTTGTACTTATGTGTCAGTTTACTATTTCATGAGCTCTATAATCAAAGTAGCACACATCAATGTCCGTGGTACAGGTGCTATTTTCACTGATAATAGTGAGCATGTTTCCCCCTGTATGGCTGCCCGAATTCTGATGCCCATTAGTAATGAGCCAAATAAGCTATCAGAATTCAGAGCCGTAAATGTACTCGAAAATGCACTGAAAGATAGAAAATAGATCAATGAATATGATAGAGCAAATAGAAGACAAAAAGAGAAAGTGTTAACTAGAATAAGTATTAGTAGCAGAAGAAAAATTGTTATAACATCTCTATAATATCATAAGATATAATTAAAATTTGTGCATGAAAGATGAAAATCTGAAGAGTTAGTAAAGCATGAAGTTAAGGAATAATGAAAAAGCCAATGCAATTCCTTCAAAAAAAATAGATGGAAAAACAAGAACTACTAACAGTAATATGAACTTCCCTAATCACAAGGACCTTACTTTTTCCACTGAAAGTCGAACTAAATTCTGGAAGAAGCAATATGTCAAACACAGTACATGAAAATATGGGTTTCAGGCTGAACGACATAAAAACTGACCTAATTTGAGACCTTGAATCTCGCTTTCAATGTCTGAGCTTCTTCCTTGTCACGGGAGTTGAACTCAACTCCGATGGAGTCTTGTGAATAAATGTTTATGATGAAAATGAGAAGACCAAGTAGTAACAATAATCTCAAAAACAAATTTGCATACCGAATTCAAGGCCTACACTCGAGATTACTTTCTGAATAGTTTGAATTGATCAACTGTAGATAGCCAGAGCAGGAGGAAGAAGTGACCCGTGAGCATACAAATGAGCTCTGGTTTTAGTAGTGGTTGTGGGGGCTGGGCCGACCCAGTATTGTTGTATATGTGTTGTTATATATGACTAACTCAACCCAGCCCAGTCCTTCTGGACCACCAAAAATCACTTGGTACAATTTACGATAAAATAAGATCACAAGAGGAGTTCATTTTTTTTTATTTAGTGATAATTGTATAAAATGACACATTACTCTTAAATTTATTATCATAATTTTATTATTATATCACATTATTAAACTTATAATTAATTACTTTTAGGGGTATACACAAAACAAAAAGATATCATTAATATTTCCAAATTAATATAATTCGTTTTGTAGAATTGATAGTATCATTTTTGTAAATTTAAGGCTATGTTTGTTTACCATTATATTACATGAGATTGGAGTATTTTAATTTTTTTATATAATAATTTAATACCTTTAAACATTTCTTATATTTAGATTAGTCCTAACATGACAATTTCGTAAAAAAATATATTTAAAAAAAGTTATTTATAAGAGACTATTTAATTCAAGTAGGAAGATGAGATTAAATAGTGTCACTTTTGAAGTATCAACGACTTATGATAAATAATTAAATTTCATGCAATATAATTACTAAGAGACATAATTGTCTCAAAATTCCATCATCTGATGTATATTATTTATATTTATATATTTAATACAAAATTACATTAAACTTAACAAACAAAAAAAATAGAGTTCAAAGTACCCTGTCAAATGTATGAGAGAGCTATCAAAAAATAGAATTATGTTTACGTATTCAACTAACAATTTAGTTTGCTCACATATTGTGAGAGACATTATGAAAATATTAATTTTTATTTGTGAAAATAATAATTCCCAATAATAAATCTTATAATAAGTAATTGACTAAAGTTAAAGAAAAATTATATCAATTTTAAATTTAAAAATGTCTCAAGTTGACTTTAAAAAATATATAATATTCTTATATTTTAAAACAGAAATACTACCTTTTTTCTTCTTTTTTTGTTATTTCTCTCATAAAATATTTTATAAAATATCAAAGGTCATATAACTAAAAATGGTTAGTGATGTGATAAAAATATGTACTGCAAGTGCAGAATGTCTAATTGAAGAACTGGCAAGTACAGGTCGAACCCACAGAGACTAGATTAATTTTAATGTTTCTTTAATATTTATTTTAGGCGAATTAGAAATAAAGATTGAGAATTAATTAACTAGAATATGAAAACAATTAACGAGAATGCAATTTAGGAATCTGAATCCACTAAATAATAAACATAACATATAATTCAATCTCTTCTATTTTTATAACTCAAATTATGATTTTGATCTCTCTTCCCTTTAATTTAGTAATTTACAATTAACGTGGGCAAACATAGACTATAAAAATTTAAGGATTAACTATAACCCATCAAAACTTCTGTGAGCAAGCATGGATTATGAAAAACTCATATCTTAACAATAATCTATCAAAACCTCTTAATTAATTTAAAATCACATAAGAACTATAAAACGAATGTATTTCAATAACGAAACATGAAGGCAAAATCAATTAAATATAAAAGCATAAATAATAGAAGAGATAAAAAATATTATTAGGAATAATTATTTAATTTCATCTTCATCCTAGATTAAAGAAATTAACTAGACATGAAAATAAATAAATTAACTAAAATAAAAAAGAAGTAGAAGATTGAAAATAAATAAGAAAACTCCCTTCATTCACGATCCTCCAACAAGCGTTGAAACATAATTTAATTTACTCCTACTCCTAACCTAAAGTAATACAATACTTAATTCATTCATTCTCTCTAAAACAAGAGACCTATTTATAAGGAAAATAACTTTAACCCTAATTTAGATTCATTGAACTTGGACACTTTGATTCCCTTTCCATGTAGGATTCAACTTCCTAGTAGCAATCAACTTCTCAAAAAGATCTTCTAAATAGACTTTTCTTTCTCTTGTTGGATTTGAATTGCACTAAGATTGTTCCACCTCTTTCCTTCTCCTTGTAGGATTTTTCTTGGACATTCCTTATATGAATAAGAGCATTAAATATTGCTTGATCACCAAGATTTTGACTTTATTGCAACAACTATTAAATCCTACAAAATAAAATAAAACATATTAATTTAATAAACTAATATAATTAAAAGGACAAAATTAGGGATAACAAAATGTATGAATTACGTTTCTATCAGTTAGTAAGGCTACTTTCTGTATCATAGTACAATTAGGATAAAATATATATTTCCTAGCTAATAGTATAAAACAAAAGTATCATATCACTCCTTCGGACATCCACTAAAAGGCGAAGCTTTCCATCGCTGTCAGCTCCCTCTTGCATATGGATCTAAAAGGCGAAGCTCTCTCTCTCTCTTTGGCTGCAGACAAGGCGACCGGCGACGAGCAGACTTATGTCAGTCTCAGCTCCCCCTTGCATATGGATCTAAAAGGCGAAACTCTCTCTCTTTGGCTGCAGACGAGGCGACCGGCGACGAACAGTGACTCGATCTGGCCTCTGTGGCTGGCGCTCGCTGACTGTCCCCCTGCCGCCCCCACCCCCACTCCTAATTCCGCTTGGGATATATATATATATATATATATATATATATATATATATATATATATATGGGGAATGATCCATAGCATCTATATGCTATGGATCAAAAAATAGCATATAACATCATTATCGTCGGTGTAATTAATGAATGGCTGGGATATGATTTAGGATTACTCCGTCCGCTAGAATTACTAGCGGACGTGATTAATAAAAAAGTTGCCACTTTTACCCCAACCAACAATGGCGTCTCCAAAACCCCTTTTCGTCCATTTCTCTCTCATCCTCCTTTCTCTCTCCACCGCCGACGACGGCGCAGTGATGACAAACCTTGCCTCCTCCTTCACGCCCGCCCCATCCATCTGGACCGACAATTCCTACTGCGACTGGTCCGGCGTCAATTGCGACAACTCGAACCAAGTAACCTCCATTAATCTCGCTTCCAAATCTCTATCCGGCACGCTCCCGGCAGAGCTGTCACAGATCTCTCATCTCAAAACCCTCGCCCTTCAAAGAAAATCACTCTCTGGATCCTTACCTTCTCTTGCCAATCTCTTCTCTTCAAAAAAAATTTCTAGATGCCAACGCTTTCACTTTAATCCCCAAAGATTTCCTTCTTGGTTGCAAACTCTGAGCATTACCGATAAACCAAAACTTTCCCCATGGCAAATTCCTCTATTTTTTGACAGAAAGTAGTAGTTTGGACACATTCACAGCTAGTAATTCAAGCATTGTTGGGTCAATCCCGAATTTCTTCGATTCATTCCCAAACTTACAGAATCTGGGGCTTTCTTACAATACTCTAACTGGGATTTTACCCAAATCATTAGGGGGCTCGGAAATTCAGAATCTTTGGCTGAACAATCAGATAATGGGTTATCTAGTTCGATTGATGCGTTATCTTCCATGTCTCAGCTTTCTCAAGTTTGGCTTCACGACAATGCTTTCACCGATCCGGTCCCGGACCTGTCCAAATGTATAAATCTGTTCGATTTGCAGCTGAGGGATAATCGTGCAATGCAATACCTGCTAGTGTTTGCTCTGGTCTCTTCTAAATTATTCCAAGTCTTACTGATTGGAATGCGAGTGTCTACTCATTGAGCATAAGCTTGAATCCTGGATGGATAAAATCATCTGGGAGATTCTAAATGTGTCCTTTTAATGAGAATAACATTATCATTAAATACTTTAGTGTCTGGATAATTTTCAGTTCAGTTAATGGGGCTCAGTGTGGGCTATGTACTAACTGTTGATGTTGCTATGTACTGTAAATTGCAGTGTTGTAATTGAATTGATGTAGGTATGCAAAATTGATGTTGCTATGTACTGTAAATTGCAGATATGCAATTGAATCGATGTAGATATATACTTGAAATGTACTTTAAATTGCATGTTGTAATTGAGTTTAGGTGTAGGTATATTGTAGCGACCCAAAATTTTTAGATAAATAAAATAAGAATTTAATAAAATAAATTTCTTATTTTATTACGTGTTATATTATACTGCACTTAGTAATTATATGCGGTGTAATATGTGGGTATGTATGTGTTGTGGTGTATATATTTAAATATATTTACCACATTTTATTAAATTGTTAAAGTAATTTCTAAGGGGAAGGATATAAATTTTGGTAAATTAAAATAATTTATGGAAATAAATTATAACAGGTTTATTTATTAAATAAATTATTTTTATTTAATAAATAGTTTCCATTTTTATGAAAAGAATTTATGGATATTTTATGGAATATTTGAAGAATATTGTGTATATTTAATATACATAATTTGGAATGTGATATGTACTGAAGAAAATATAAATAAATGTATATGGGTATGCTGAACTTATTGTAATATAATATTAGATATGTATTACCTATATACGGGAATATATATGTATATATAAGTTACATATATAATGTGTGAAGTTGAGATTAGGAGCTGAGTTATTTTGGGTTAAGCTGGAGCTGTCAATATATTAGAAATAATAACACAAAGCTCAGCATGAGGTGTTTATTTGTGAAGCAGTAAAACGGAACACTAAGCAACAAACAAAGCATGAGCTGTAAAACTCTTGTATGATCAAAGAGGAAAGTTACTATTACTCCTCTGTTCCTTCTCCATCCCCCGATCCCTTCTATTCGCGAAAAAAAAAACTTCCATGGCCCTTCTATCCGTTCCAAATTTTCTTCTAAGCAATTATATTTCCAAGTCTTCAAGCTCTCTTGAGTTCGGTTGCAACCATTAAATTCATGAAGATGATGAAGCCATAAACTTGAGATGGGAAGAATTGAAAACAACAAGGAGACGATATAACTGTCTATTGTAAGCTATTCAAGAGGCTATAAGGTAACAATGAACTTTTGTTATGTTCATAGCGAATTAGTTAATCTATGGTTGAATTGCTATACTTATTGTGTAATTGAGTGGAATTGTTGGGATCTGTTAAGGAGGTTTTGTGCAGGGCACTTGGAGAGATAAGGAAAAATATGGGTTTAACCCTCCTTAAATGCCTATGAGTGAGTTCCGACTTTAAAACTATCGCACATGATGTGTTTGATGAAATTCCTCTTAGAGGTTGCAAAGCTTTAAAACTGAAAACTTCTTGTTACTGTGAGCAAGGTAGTTTATGTTTATAAAATATGATGCGTCCCAAGTGGCTTAACTGAATTAGAAATGGTTTAGAAACAAGGTTATGTGAATTGGACAACTAGTGACTGTTTTGAACCAATTTGTGTTGTGCTCTGAAACTGAAAAATTAAGTTCCGGAATGATGTGTGGTACTCTTATGAGTTATGAACACAACTCAATTGGATCGATTGAAACATCCTTTGTAACGAAATCATAACGGATTTCCTAGTAAAACATGTAAAACGAACTAATTAAAAATGTTTTTGGGGGCTGTTCTTGAGCCAAAATTTATGAGGGTATAGAACTGAAAATTTTAGTTTTGTAATGGTGGGTTGTGCTCCTATGAGTTATGGAAATAATCCAATTGGAATGAATCAAAAAGGAGCTAAAAAGAAATTATAGTGAAGAATTTTAATAAAACATATTAGAAACCGAAAAATCGTGGACTGCTGACCCTAAGGACAAATTCGGGACAAGCTAGACTTTCCAGAAAATTATGGGCTTCTGGGGATGTGTAGTACACTGAATAAGCTTTCCATAGACTCCGGAACGGACTGATTCCGACTTCGGAGCAAGGAGTTATGACAGTTCAAAGTAGTCGTGTCGAATCTGCCAAAATTCTGGGAAACAGATTCGAAGCAGCCCTTGGACGAATTTTCTGTAATTCTGTGTTTAGAATTTGAAAATGGTCAAAGAATAAAAGTTGTAGTCCCGGAAGTTAGCTTCGCGTGGGTTCAAGAATCGCTCAAAAATGTTTTGAAACGAAGAAGTTATGACTGTTTTAGCGCAACATGGTCAAGCTGGAAAACAATTAAAAACTGTTATGACAGAGCATTTTTGGAGCTTTGTTTGGACTGTTTAAAGTTTCTGAAATGGGTGGCTTATATTTTCTAAATATATTCTACTAGGGTGTTTTCAATATATCAAACATTGGTTGCAATCCGAACTACGAGCGAAAAGTTAAAAATGCGCAAACTAAGCATTTCGTTATGGAGGGCAGCAACCCAGCTGGGCACGCGAGGCCGAGCAAAGCGCACGCCGTGCGGCGTTGTGTTGGGTATTTCACCCAACTGATTTTTGGCTCGTTGTTTTGACAGTCTAGGTTGCTTGTAATGCTTGGATTATAATTTTTATAATTAGATGGATATACTACCTAAAACATATCCAAAATTCAAAGCATATGAACGAGTGGTTTAAAAGATATAACAACTTTATGTCATGAAAACTCATTTTTGAGCGTAAGGAAAACAATAAACATGTAATGTAAACATAAGTTTACATGTTTACGCAAACGTAAGCCGAGAAATAATATGCAAAATGGGTATTAAGCTAAATGAAATGCACGAAACCGTTTAAAATTATATTGGACATAAAAGTGTTAAAACGAAGGTGTCTAGAGTTCGAAACGGAGATTTTGAACACAAAATTACATAATGTTATACGTATGAATTTAAAGTACAAGCGCAATGTAAGTTATTCGCGGGAATAAATGCGATTACAAATAAAGCGAAGCATTCGCGTACGTGGTGATAACGTGATTTAACACGAACTATCGGAAAGGTATGAAAATTACCGAAATTAAAGAACTGATGTAGTAAGCCATGTTTGTGCAGTAAAAAAAAAACTATTCATAACTCATATGGTTCCAAATTTACTATAAAAGAGGAATATTCTTAAAATAGAATATAAGTGGTTTATGTTTCGAGATGTAAAGTATTTATACACTAAAGTCATGAGAGAACCTTATTATGTATAAAAAGGTTTAAATAAATAAAGTTTCTAAAGAAACCGAGAATGGTTATAAGACAAGAATAAAAGATTATAGGTTAAGGTAACTATTGATCATGACTTATATGATTATTTAATATGCACAGGTCATGTGACATAATTGGTTATCTAATATGCGTGTATGTGAACACAATTGTGTAGGATTCGCGAGAAGAAGTTAAAGTAAACTATAGCGGTAATCCTCAATTAAGGCAAGTTTTTCAGTTCTATTATGTTTGTGGATTAAATGTGATTATGTGGTGAGTTATATATCATGCTTTATGAATTGTTAAAGTCAAAATATGACTAAGTTAATTGGGTTATGGAACTCAATTTATATGTGATGTGATAGCACACGTTGTATGTTGTAACTTAATAAGTTAGAAATGTATAATGCATGAATGTATGCATTGCAAGGAATTATTGATGCATGTAGGATATGCATAGTAAAAGAAATATGGTGCATATTGATTTGTGTGCTATGTGAAACATGATAGACTGTTAAATTTGTTGGGCTGTCGAGCTCAATCTTGCAAACACAAACTTTTTGCAGGTTAACGATGTTATGCAATATTACTTGCTATACGGATGATGAAGATTGAACAACAGACGAAATGAATACATTTTCTTGAATTAGAAATTGTATAAAGCTATGATTGATGGTTTTGTTATTTATAACTGGCAGTTAAGTATAGTTTAAAATATTCTACGAAGAATATTTGCTCTAGATGAATTGTAATGAATATTTTATAAAAATAAAGTGATATAGTAACATTACTATATAAGAAAGAATTCGTGTTGAGGATTGAGTTGTATGAATATATGTATATAACTCTGGTTAAATAAATCATATAATAGATATGATTTCAGTATAAAGAAGAATCGTAAAGGTTGCGATTCAGGGAATGAATGAATGGAAAGAAAAAAAAAAAATTTATTCCGCATTTTTAGCTATTTTAACATTAAATAATGTTTTAAAGCTATAACAAGATAGTTTTAACGCACAAGATCGGGAAGGGAAATGGTCCCGATTTTGGGGGTGTTACATATATACTTGGTATTGCAGTCCAGGAAGTATAAGACAAACTGGGTATTGCAGTCCATTACATACTTGGTATTGCAGCGTGGTGTACTGAAAATATAACCATCCGCTAGTATGTCTAGCGGATGGTATTGTAATAGCTGCTTTAAAATGGGGGCAAGAGAGTCCAGAATTTTCACTTAATACGTCCGCTAGTAATTCTAGCGGACGGAGTAATCCTAAATCATATCCCAGCCATTCATTAATTACACGGACGATAATGATGCTATATGTCATTTTTTGATCCATAGCAAATAGTTGCTATGGATCACTCCCCTATATATATATATATATATATATATATATATATATATATATATATATATAGTACGGGAAGGAGAAGAAGGTCCTTCCTTGTTTATAGGGGAGGGGGAGTAATAATTTTCTTCTTTTAATAAAGAAATGAATGCATCTAGTATTATACAAACAAAAGGATTCACTAACTTTTACTACCATATACCCCTACCAAATCCCAGTCAAAATACATGAACATGTGGGATATTAGTTTTAATAACTCTGGCCTCGTATTAATTCCTTTGCTGTATGTAACAACAACATTCATCTGAAGTCCTCATCAATCATGTCCAAAAATTACCTTTTTTTTGTCTAAAAAGATAAACAAGAAAAGAAAAAGGAAGAGTTCATTAATCATTTAGAACTCAAACCCAAGAAGAAGAGGAACACAACAGTACTATGTCATGTGTTAATAGGTAATTTGATGGAAAAAGAGGCAAGGCCATCAATTCAACCACCAAGTACCAAACCTATTAGGGGGGTTGTTTGATTATAGATTTTGTCAACTTCATAATTTACTCAAGAAATAAAAATGAATTCATCCTAGGTTGTTACCCTTTGTTTGTTTGTTTTACCTAGAATTTATGTAGCTCATTGCAAAATAGGAGTAGAAAAATGAAGAAGAAAACAAACATCCCACACACACTCCCATAACAAGACTCCAATAACATATAACAAAAGATGTTCTAGGGTGACTAACCCACTACCTCTAACAGCAACTGACTTTCATTCTCTTGTCTCTCTAATAAGATTAAATTATTAAGAGTTCCCCATATATTATTTATAAAAATCATCAAGATTTAATGCTATTGTACTAACAAAAATTGTTAACATAAACTATTGCATTAATTAAATTTGAAGTATATACTCATCTCAAATTTTAGAAATTTCCAAATTGATTAGAAAATTAAATGATACCTTCTTTTTGAAATACAAGGAGTAGTAATTACTAGTTTTTTTCCCCCAAAAATTAAATTCATCCAAACAACATATAATTTTAAAAAGTCAAAGTTTAATTTATATTTCAAATGAAAGGAGTAACACCTTTATTTATTTTGAAAATCTTAAATATCATAACTTTATACTCTAATAAAAAAGGAACAAGGGAATGAATTTTAAAATTTTACAAATTAATTACAACATAATATGGAAACGTTTTTGAAATGAAAGGAGAAGGTTTATTTTAATTTTGGAATTCAAAATAACATTAATTTTGGAAAGATGAGAACTTTCTATTCAAATAAAAAAAAAAGGAAGAAGCGCGTGAATTAAGGTTTAGTAAGAAGAGCAGAACGACAGTCCGTCCTATTTGTCTCCCCCGTTTCTTTTTATCCCTCCCCTCTCTCTCTTCGATTACAAGCACCCGACGGAAAACGTGAAAACGACCTACCTCCGCTTCCATCACCGGAATCAGCCATGTACGTCCGGCATATCGGATTCTGGCCGCCATCGACAACCTTCCCCCGCTGAATTGCCACCAATACCTTTTAACAATCGAACGACGAGACGGGAAAGAATAAAATATCCGAGTATAACCCCGGATAAATAACTAATTCTTGTATTTCACCCATAACTTTTCCCCTTCTTTTCACTTGTACCCACAATTCAGCAGCAGAGAATCACACACTTTTCTTGCTCGTTAGTTGGTAATACAATGGCCACTGCAACTAGCAACACCACCACAGTCACTCAGCCACCCGTTGAGTCAAACTCGGTGCAACTCTCAACGGAGGAGCTGGCAGCAAAAGGAGTCCAAAAACGCTACGAAGGATTGGTAAAGGTACGGAACAAAGCCATTAATGGGAAAGGGGCTTGGTATTGGGCGCACCTTGAGCCCATTCTGGTTCACAATTCGGATACGGGTTTCGCCAAAGCAGTCAAGATTCGGTGTTCGCTCTGTGATTCCATCTTCTCGGCTTCTAATCCATCAAGAACTGCTACCGAGCATCTCAAAAGAGGCACTTGCCCCAATTTTAATTCCTTTCCCAAACCCATTTCCTCTATTTCTCCACCCACTTCGGGGCCGGGGCCGGGGCCGTACCCCACCCCACTTAGTTTAGCTTCTTCACACAGCCACAATCACCGGAAACGCAATTCTTGTTTTTCCGGTGGACGTGCCGGTGATATTGGTGGTGTGGGGAGTAATTCTTCTTCCTACCAACCTCCACCGCTTGGTATTGTAGATGTTTCAAGATTTTCAGTTGAGCTTGCTTATTCGCAGGTGGCGGCTGCGGCTAGTGGTGGTGGTGGGGTGTATGGGCAGCAGCATTTGGTGTTATCAGGTGGGAAAGAAGATTTAAGTGCATTGGCTATGTTTGAGGGCAGTGTAAAGAGGCTAAAGAGTCCAAAAGCTTCTCCCGGTTCAAGTTTAAGTAAGATTCAAATAGAGTCGGCACTTGATTGTCTTGCTGATTGGGTTTATGAATGTTATGGGTCAGTCTCATTTTCATGTTTAGAGCACCCTAAATTCAAAGCATTCCTTAACCAAGTTGGATTGCCACCCGTGTCCAGGCGAGAATTGGCTGGGGAAGGATTAGAGGCCAAGTATGAGGAAGCTAAGGCCGAGTCTGAGGCAAAAATTCGCGACGCGATGTTCTTTCAGATTGCGTCTAATGGATGTAAATCAAATAATTGTGGACATGATGGGGAGAAAAATATGGTTAATTTGGCTTTGAATCTTCCTAATGGAACTAGTGTGTTCCGCAGGGCAATTTTTACTAGTGGGTATTTACAGTCTAAGTATGCTGAGGAGGTTTTATGGGAGGAAATTTGGGATATTTGTGGGAATAATGTGCAACAGTGTGTAGGTATAGTTGCCGACAAGTTTAAGGCTAAGACATTGAAGAATTTAGAAAATCAGCATCGTTGGATGATTAACCTTTCTTGTCAGTTTCAAGGTTTCAATAGTTTGATTAAGGACTTGAGCAAGGAACTTCAGTTATTCAAAAATGTGGCTGAGAATTGTTCCAAACTAGCTAATTTCGTCAATGATAAGTCTCAAATTCGAAATAGTTTTCACAAGTATCAGTTGCAGGAATATGGGCATGCGGGGCTATTAAGGGTACCCTCTGGTGGTTATGAAAGATTGGATTTTGGAGCTGTCTACACTATGGTGGAAGATATATTGAGCTCTGCTAGAGCAATTAAGTTGGCATTGCTCGATGAATCGTATAAGATAGTGTCGATGGAAGAGCCACTCAAGCGAGAAATTGAGGAGATGATGAGGAATCCCCATTTTTGGAGTGAATTACAAGCAGTGCAATCACTGGTGAAACTGATCAAAGGAATGGCTCATGAAATAGAATTGGAGAGGCCTCGTGTGGGACAATGTCTTCCACTTTGGGAGGAGCTTAGAGTGAAAGTGAAGGACTGGTGTTCAAAATTTAGCATAAGTGAAGGATCAGTAGAAAGAGTAATTGAAAGGAGGTTCAAAAAGAATTATCACCCAGCTTGGGCTGCTGCATTTATACTTGATCCACTGTATTTGATTAGGGAAACTAGTGGGAAGTACTTACCACCGTTCAAATACTTGACACCAGAACAAGAAAAGGATGTGGACAAGCTCATAACCCGGCTTGTTTCTAGGGAGGAAGCTCACATAGCGCTGATGGAGCTTATGAAATGGAGAACAGAAGGGCTTGATCCAGTGTATGCCCAAGCTGTACAGTTGAAGCAGAGAGACCCCATTACTGGAAAGATGAAACTTGCCAACCCCCAGAGTAGTAGACTTGTTTGGGAAACTTACCTTACCGAGTTTAAGTCACTGGGGAGAGTTGCAGTAAGGCTTATCTTTCTTCATGCAACTTCATTTGGGTTCAAATGCAACTTCTCTTTCTTGAGATCGGTGAGTGCCAATGCCCATTCCAGGGTAGGAATGGACAGGGCTCAGAAACTGATATTTATTGCTGCCCATTCAAAGCTTGAGAGGCGGGATTTTTCACACGATGAAGATAAGGATGCAGAGCTCTTTAACATGGAAAATGGTGCGGATGATGTTCCAAATGAGGTTTTCGTTGATGCATCATTTGTGTAGCATTCATTCCACCCCTTACCCCGCCTAATTTTCCCTACTATAGAATTTTAAATTGTAGGATTTTTATTTTTAAATTGTTTCCAATACTTGGTGCTCGTTTAATTCATCTTTAGAAGATTTGGAGGTGGAAGAGAGGGAAAACCAAACATTCTGAATACGGTTGCTCCGTAGCCTCAAGATTTGAGCAATTGCTCATCTCTTTGAGTTATTAGTTTTCTGATAATCTTCTTGTGTGTAATGACAAAGAATGCAATTGAACAGAAGTTGCAGAACAACAAGAGTGTTGCAACATTTTTGTTCCTTCCATTACATAAATAATATCTATAAAGGAAAAGGTGTTTTTCCTTCCTTTTCCTGAAGATCATACTTTGAAATGCAGTTTCAATAAAGTTTATTGGATTTAAATAAGTGATCAGCATCTATTGAACATTTATTTTTCTCGTCAACATGATTATGGATGAAACTTCTCTCACTTCATTGGGCTTATAATGATTAAATTATGCTCTCTTGTGATTGATATTTTTTATCTGGATTCAATATTGCTTCATCATTATGATTTAGAATCGATCACTCTTTAGTCGATTATCTGTAGACCTGCTTGTTATGAGATATTTTTATGGACCACTCGTTTAAAATTTATCATGCATTTCTGATTGATGTAGGTTTAGAATTTGAGAAGTTCCTAATTATAACATATTTTTATGTATACTCCCACCTTTTTGAGAATGTCAACAATTGATCGATCATGTGCAAGTCTCAATTAACTCATTCTAATGTTCATCTTACATCTTTGAAATTGTAAAACATATGCACACTCAAGCTTCAAGTTCAAGATTAGACTGCTGTTTGGATCCGTTTTTTGAGCATTCTAGAGTTTCTTAGGTAACAACTAACAAGCATGCTCAATGCCTCTAGATGGTCCTTTTGTCTGCTCTTGATTTTACGTCTTGTATGGAACCATGGGAGAGTTATAAGAAGATTGTTGCTCAGCATTTTCTTCTAGTTCAGTCCCTATTTCTGGGAGATGTTTTGTGTTCGGTTCCTTTGTTCAAAAAAGGTATTTACAGTACTCATATTGGGACAGGGTTCCAAGTATAGGTTCTAAATCCACATCAAACTCTAGTACTTGTGGGAAGCTTGCAATCCCTACATCTACTACACTAATGATTCGGCCTGAGTCGGTTTATTATGCAAAGTTAACACTGGTAGCCTGGCAAATACATACTATTTATTTTCTGAAATCTACAAATTATTTTAGTTTATTAAAATATTTTCTTTGTGGTTGAAAGAAAAATATTGGAAAAGAGATTACATAAGATATTTTATTTGACAGTGATATTGGTGGACTGGTAAGGCTGATTGACTGGTTGGTAAGAGGATTGCGAGGTCATGATCAAAGAGGATTTTGTGGAAAGGATCCAAGAATGGACATGATTGAATTTTTCGCAGCAACTTGTTATCGCTACCTACAGGTATTGTCTTTAAAGAGAGTGGGAGTGGGAGGCCCATCAATAAATAAGGGGAAGTTTATTTCCCAGTAATTTTGGTTGTTATGTAGAAATGGGAGGAGCTTAAGTTAAATCATCTTCGGATAACTTGTCTTTAAAACATTCGGAAGCTTGTGATGTTCATGCAGAGTCATGAGCAGATGCTTGATTGTGATTTGGCAACGCATTTGAATTAATTAATTATGATGGTTCCAGACAGCTCAGAGGTCGGAAAAGCTACAAGTTGCCGGTTAAGTTTCGTCCGTCCGTCCGTCCATGTTTATTCATTTGACTAGTTATAATACATGAAAGAATTATATATACAGCCGATTACTTCAGAATTATCTAGTATTCATGTGTTTTTCAAGTATTGAACAAGCCTTTGTACAAATGAATAGCTTTGCTAACCGCAGGAATATGATGATGATAAGCATTCACATGGTTAGGCCGGAGTAATTTTAATTTCATTGTTTCATGCAAACAAACAAAAAAAAATTAAGGTTCAATTAACATGGAATTAATCTTGTCTGCAGAAGTTGGTTAAACTGACTGACTGCTCACCAAACTTTATAAAGAAAAGAAAAGAAAAAAGTAGGCGGTGGTATAATGATTAGCGTTCTAAAATGGATAGGAATAGAAAATGCCTTCTAATGATATGTTGTTAACGGTGATATGTTTAATTTTTTCACATTTTGACTCTCAGTCTTTATTCATTAATTATATAGGAATAGGAATAAGTATTATACTATAACATTAGATTGATTGATAGCAAGCATTACTCAAATAAAGCAAAAAGAAGCAAAGGCTTTAAGTCATTTTAGTATTTACATGCATGTCTTTCAATCATCAAAAACCCTCTACTTATTATCTACTGCAACCACACAAAAGACTCAGAGCTATTTAATGGGTGTATAGTTAACCTTGGCCCAGCCCAGCCCAGCCCAGCCCAGCCCAATATAATTAGGCTCATATTTTCCTTGAATGCCCAGAGCTAAATTATAGTAATTATATGGAACAATTACATATTATAGTACATTTTTAAAAGTAATTACAAAAATCATACATTCATAAAATAATTACAAAAATATGACACTTAATCATATATATTTACAATACTAATACAATTAAAGAGTCCTTAAATTAAGGGATTAATATTGAGTCCTTAAATTAAGGGATTAATATTAATGGGCTGACATAACAAATTAGTTTCCATCTTCATTCGGTCTCTCTCTCTATGCCCTTACTGTTTCTCTCTCTTCTCCCTTACTACTTCTCTCTCGCCTCTCTAAGCCACTCGTCGTCGTCCTCTTTCGCCGCCGCCGCCGCCGCAACACCATAGTCTCTCAACTCCGACAGAAAATTGAATGCGTGACTTTCAGGCTATGTTTTCAGGCTAATACGTGTTTTTCTCTCTCCAACTCTCTCACAACTGAAAGGATTCTGGTTTCTCTCTAAGGTATGCTTCTAATTTCTGTTAATTTTCATTCTACTAATTAATTGTCAATATGATCATACATATACACTATGTTTCTAACAGAATGAGGTATTGATAGTTTGGATTTGTGTTATTTTTATGTTTTGTATAGAATGGTTGATACAATGAAGAAGGATGAAAAGAAGAAAAGAATCACAAAGAGTGATTCTATTAAGGACTTGAAGAAATTTTTTAAAGGTTTGCTAATTTAAATTTTGTTATTGTTACTATCATATAACTGTTTGGTTACTTCTGCATTATGTTTTGGTTATTGTTAGCTTCTGATTCGGATACCATTTTTGTTACCTTGATTTGGTATTTTGGTTACTTTTTTATGTTGTTATGGTTACCATGTATTTGCTTAGTATACATAGTACTTGACTAAACTAGTTTTGGTGTACATGTTGTTTATGTATTGGTTACCATTAAAACATATTTTGGTTACTATCATATAAATATTTAGTTACTTCTTTAGTATGTTTTTGGTTATTGTTAATTTCTGATTTGGATTCTATTTTTGTTTCCTTGAGTTGGAATTTTGGTTTTTTGTTGTTCTGGTTACCCGTATTTTCTTAGTATATATGGGTTGACTAAACTGTGTTTGGTCTATATGTTATTTATGTATTGGTTACCATTAATATATGTTTTGGTTACTAACATATAACTGTTTTGTTACTTCATTAGTATATTTTTTTTGCTGGCTTATGATTTGGATACCATTTTTTTTTCTTAATTGGGATTTTGGTTACTTTTATATGTTGTTTTGGTTCCAATGTATTTGTTCAATATACATTGGTTAAGTAAGCTAGGTTTGGTATACATGTTGTTTATGTGTTGGTTACCATTAAAACATGGTTTGGTTACTATCATATAACTGTTTGGTTACTTCTTTAGTATATTTTTTGGTATACATGTTTTTGTTTTGGTGACCTTTAAATTATGTTTTGGTTAATATTATATATAACTATTTGTTTACTGCATAAAATGGTATGTACTACATGTTGTTTATATCTGATTACTAATAACTGTGTAAATCTGATTTTGTTTATTTGCAGTTATGAGATCTTTACTATGAGGAATGCAACAAAAAATTCACTGGAAAAATTATATATTGGTGTGACATGGAAGTCTCCAGCATTATTACCAAGAAATTGAACCCAAGTCAGTTGGAGAAGTTTAAGGCATCATTAGTTTGTGGATGTTTTATTTTTGTAAATAATAAACCCAAGTCATAATAAACCATGTATTTGCTTAGTATACATTGATGTATTATTTTTGTAAACTTGGTTGGACATACAGGTTGTTTCTGTTTTGGTTACCATTAAAACATGTTCTGGTTACTTTCATATAACTATTTGGTTACTTCTTAATTATGTTTTGGTTACTGTTACTTATGGTTTGGCTACTATTATTGTGTCCTCAATGTGAGATTTCAGATACTTTTATTTTTTATTCTGGTTAATATGTAATTATTTAGTATACATGGATTGTCTAAACTGGGTTTCATTACATGATGTTTCTGTTTTGGTTACCATTAAAACATGTTCTGATTATAATCATATAATTATGTGGTTACTGTTTTATTATGTTACAATATGGTTATTGTTATTAGTAACCAGATAGTTACAAGCTTGTATCAGGATAAACATCAATTGTTAAATGTATATGTGTGAGTGTCCTATTTATCTACAAGCTTGTTAGTAAAAATTGAAGTCCTATTCATTGGAAAAGTTATATATTGGTTACATGGAAGTCCCCAACATTATTACCAAAAAATTGAACTCAAGTCAGTTGGAGAAGTTTAAGGCATCATTAGTTTGTGGATGTATTATTATCATATGTATTTTAGTTATTATTTATTGTTTCTTTTAAGTTGTATTTGCTACATTGTTTGAGATGTACAGTTGGTAACCAAATATGTATATAAAGGTAACCAACTATTATTTTGATAGTAACCACAGAGTTACAAGCTTATTTCAGGACATATATCAAATGTGAAGTGTACATATCATAGTATAATTGGGTTGCCTAAACAAATAATATCACCTTCATTACAGGATGCTAGATACACAGGTTATTTTATATTTTGGTTACCATTAAAACATATTATGGTTACTGTTATGTAACTATTTGGTTACTTATTTATTATATTTGTTTTACTGTTATTTAATTATTTTTGACTGCTATTATTGTACAATCAATGAGGTATTTTAGTTATTATTTATTGTTTCTTTTAAGTTGTGTTTGCTACACTGTTTGAGATGTACAGTTGGTAACCAAATATGTATGTAAAGGTAACCAACTATTATTTTGATAGTAACCACAGAGTTACAAGCTTGTTTTAGGACATATATCAATTGTGAAATGTACATGTCTTAGTATAATTGGATTGCCTAAACAAACAATATCACCTTCATTACAAGATGCTGGATACACAAGTTGTTTTATGTTTTGGTTATCATTAAAACATATTATGATTACTGTTATGAAACTATTTGGTTACTTATTTATTATATTTGTTTTACTGTTATTTAATGGTTTTTGACTACTATTATTGTACAATCAATGAGGTATTTTAGTTATTATTTATTGTTTCTTTTAAGTTGTGTTTGCTACATTATTTGAGATGTACAGTTGGTAACCAAATATGTATATAAAGGTAACCAACTATTATTTTGATAGTAACCAGAGAGTTACAATCTTGTTTCATGACATATATCAATTATGAAATGTACATGTCATAGTATAATTGGGTTGCCTAAACAAACAATATCACCTTCATTACAGGATGCTGGATACACCGGTTGTTTTATGTTTTGATTACCATTAAAATATATTATGATTACTGTTATGTAACTATTTGGTTACTTATTTATTATATTTGTTTTACTATTATTTAATGGTGTTTGACTACTATTATTGTACAATCAGTGAGGGATTTTAGTTATTATTTTTTAAAATCAGTATATAGCAGCTATTTTGTATAATCAGAAATTAAAATATTAATCAATATCAATTTTGTTTACTGTACACAATAAAAAATGTTACCAACCACATGGATAATGGTTACTCATAGTAAACAATTATATATTCATGTATTTACACTCTTAATGTACAACAATTTATCAGGCCTTTTTTGGTCTTAAAATAGGTGGATTATTGCATGTTTTCCTGTTGTGTCATTTTTCTTGGCACCTGCAGCATGTTTGTTGAATTTTGATTTCAGACCCATGTTTGTACCTCCCTATTCTTGATCTTCCCATTGGTCTTCTTGTGTTCGGTGGTTTTACACTTATGTTTCTTACTTCCTCTTGTATATACCAATTTTTTTTGTCATCTAACGGCACGATGGAAGCTGAACAAATATAATATTAAACAACAATCAAACCAGCATTAGTCAGTAACCAAATATAATGTTAAACAGTAACCAAACCAGCATTAGTCAGTAACCAAGTCATCATTTTTCAGTAACCAAGTCAGCATTGTTCAGTAATAATATGCACTAACCATTATAATTTTACACAGTAACCAACTCAGCAATATTCAGTAACCATTATAATATTACACAGTAACCAAGACAACATTAAACAATACAATGTTACACAGTAAACAAGACAACATCAGACAGTAA
Organism: Panax japonicus; assembly: GCA_020205505.1. Taxonomy (NCBI): domain Eukaryota; kingdom Viridiplantae; phylum Streptophyta; class Magnoliopsida; order Apiales; family Araliaceae; genus Panax; species Panax japonicus. The sequence goes on from CM035101.1 coordinate 79,706,828, forward strand.
CTAGCAGTTTTAGGAAGTTAAACAATGTATTTAATGAGTAACCGAATCAGCATTAATCAGTAACCAAGACAACATTAGACAGTACAATGTTACACAGTAAACAAGACAACATCAGACAGTAACTAGCAGTTTCAGAAAGTTAAATAATGTATTTAATGAGTAACCATCAATATAATAAAATCAATATAAATCATTTAAAAATTATAAAGCAATCAAATAAATATTATTCAGAAACCAAATTTATAATAAACAACAACCAAATTATATATATTTAATAACTATAATATAAAACACATTTTCAAATGCATTTTTACAATCAAAACAGTCAGTATACTGACTTTGTGATAAATCAAAGAGCGAAAAACTTAAGAAAGGTAACCAATATACGAGTATACAGTAACCACGGGGTAACAAAATAAATATTTAAAGTATACAACAACCAAATAAATATTATACAGTAACCAAATCAATAATAAACCACATTTTTAATCAACATCAATTTTAGTTATTGTACACCATCAAAAATGTTACCAACCATGTGGTTAATGGTTACTAATAGTAAACAATTATATATTCTTGTAAACAATTAAATTTGTTGTATTAGTTACTGTCAGTCTTCATTGTCTGACAACTTAATAAATATTGTAAAGTAACCAAATCAATATTAGATAGTAACCAAATTACATAATGTTAGTAACCAGAAAATAAACTAATTTTTTACATACAATTTTGAAGGCCTAAATGATAGAATTTGACAAAAAAAACCATGCAGTTCACCAGCAAAGCTAGTGACTTTTGATCGTTGACCCGTTTCCAATGAAATTAGGCTTTAAAAATGCCAAAATACGACACTCTAATCTTGACAGTTATTGCCAAATTGCAACTGGATCAAATCTTTTTATAAAATGTATAATACATAACAACATTAGACAGACAATGTTACACAGTAACCAAGACAGTATTAGACAGTAACGAAATATTCAGTAACCATTATAATGTTACATAGTAACCGAATTAGCATTAATCAGTAACCATTATAATGTTACACAGTAACCGAATCAGCATTAATCAGTAACCAATATATTGTTACATAGTAACCAAGACAGCATTAGACAGTAACCAAGACATCATTAGACAGTAACCAAGACAACATTAGAGATTATAATGTTATTCAGTAACCAAGACAACAGTAGAGAGTAACCAATAGTTTCATGAAGGTAACCAAACTCATTTAAAAATTATAAAGCCATCAAATAAATATTATTTAGCAAACAAATGCACAATTATCAGTAACCAATTTATATATATTTAGTAACCATAATAAAAAAAATATATCAATGAATCATCCAATCGTTATAGGAATTTGTAGTAACCATTTTAAGTGTGAAAAACTTAAGAAAGGTAATCAATATAGGAATTCGTAGTAAGCATATGTAACTATATGTATATGAATTTTAATCTTACATACCTCAATATTCAGATTTGTATTGAAGTTGCTGTGATTTTGTATTCAACATTCACTGTCGTTCGATTGTGTTTCGTTACTGAACTTGAAGTTGCTGTTGATTTTGCTGTTGATTTTGTATGCTATTTTACTGAACTTGAAGTTTCGTCTTCTCCGATCTCAGAGGTGTGTCGTGACAGAAGATTTGGATTTCAGTCGCTTGAACCTCAGTTGCTTGAATTTTGGATCTCAGTTGCTTGAATTTAGGAGCGGTTAGTTGTAAATAGGAAAAGTGTGTAACTGACATATATACGTGATTTTAGGCGCGTTATATTGCTTATGTTTTATTTTTATAATTATTTTGTGTATGTTTCATTTTTGTAATTACTTTTTAAATGTTGTATGTTAGTGTAAAGAACCCTTATATGGAACAATTACATATTATAGTACATTTTTAAAAGTAATTACAAAAATCATACATTCATAAAATAATTACAAAAATATGACACTTCATCATATATATTTACAATACTAATACAATTAAAGAGTCCTTAAATTAAGGGATTAATATTGAGTCCTTAAATTAAGGGATTAATATTAATGGGCTGACATAACAAATTAGTTTCCATCTTCATTCGGTCTCTCTCTCTATGCCCTTACTGTTTCTCTCTCTTCTCCCTTACTACTTCTCTCTCGCCTCTCTAAGCCACTCGTCGTCGTCCTCTTTCGCCGCCGCCGCCGCCGCCGCAACACCATAGTCTCTCAACTCCGACAGAAAATTGAATGCGTGACTTTCAGGCTATGTTTTCAGGCTAATACGTGTTTTTCTCTCTCCAACTCTCTCACAACTGAAAGGATTCTGGTTTCTCTCTAAGGTATGCTTCTAATTTCTGTTAATTTTCATTCTACTAATTAATTGTCAATATGATCATACATATACACTATGTTTCTAACAGAATGAGGTATTGATAGTTTGGATTTGTGTTATTTTTATGTTTTGTATAGAATGGTTGATACAATGAAGAAGGATGAAAAGAAGAAAAGAATCACAAAGAGTGATTCTATTAAGGACTTGAAGAAATTTTTTAAAGGTTTGCTAATTTAAATTTTGTTATTGTTACTATCATATAACTGTTTGGTTACTTCTGCATTATGTTTTGGTTATTGTTAGCTTGTGATTCGGATACCATTTTTGTTACCTTGATTTGGTATTTTGGTTACTTTTTTATGTTGTTATGGTTACCATGTATTTGCTTAGTATACATAGTACTTGACTAAACTAGTTTTGGTGTACATGTTGTTTATGTATTGGTTACCATTAAAACATATTTTGGTTACTATCATATAAATATTTGGTTACTTCTTTAGTATGTTTTTGGTTATTGTTAATTTCTGATTTGGATTCTATTTTTGTTTCCTTGAGTTGGAATTTTGGTTTTTTGTTGTTCTGGTTACCCGTATTTTCTTAGTATATATGGGTTGACTAAACTGTGTTTGGTCTATATGTTATTTATGTATTGGTTACCATTAATATATGTTTTGGTTACTAACATATAACTGTTTGGTTACTTCATTAGTATATTTTTTTTGCTGGCTTATGATTTGGATACCATTTTTTTTTCTTAATTGGGATTTTGGTTACTTTTATATGTTGTTTTGGTTCCAATGTATTTGTTTAATATACATTGGTTAAGTAAGCTAGGTTTGGTATACATGTTGTTTATGTGTTGGTTACCATTAAAACATGGTTTGGTTACTATCATATAACTGTTTGGTTACTTCTTTAGTATATTTTTTGGTATACATGTTTTTGTTTTGGTGACCTTTAAATTATGTTTTGGTTAATATTATATATAACTATTTGTTTACTGCATAAAATGGTATATACTACATGTTGTTTATATCTGTTTACTAATGACTGTGTAAATCTGATTTTGTTTATTTGCAGTTATGAGATCTTTACTATGAGGAATGCAACAAAAAATTCACTGGAAAAATTATATATTGGTGTGACATGGAAGTCTCCAGCATTATTACCAAGAAATTGAACCCAAGTCAGTTGGAGAAGTTTAAGGCATCATTAGTTTGTGGATGTTTTATTTTTGTAAATAATAAACCCAAGTCATAATAAACCATGTATTTGCTTAGTATACATTGATGTATTATTTTTGTAAACTTGGTTGGACATACAGGTTGTTTCTGTTTTGGTTACCATTAAAACATGTTCTGGTTACTTTCATATAACTATTTGGTTACTTCTTAATTATGTTTTGGTTACTGTTACTTATGGTTTGGCTACTATTATTGTGTCCTCAATGTGAGATTTCAGATACTTTTATTTTTTATTCTGGTTAATATGTAATTATTTAGTATACATGGATTGTCTAAACTGGGTTTCATTACATGATGTTTCTGTTTTGGTTACCATTAAAACATGTTCTGATTATAATCATATAATTATGTGGTTACTGTTTTATTATGTTACAATATGGTTATTGTTATTAGTAACCAGATAGTTACAAGCTTGTATCAGGATAAACATCAATTGTTAAATGTATATGTGTGAGTGTCCTATTTATCTACAAGCTTGTTAGTAAAAATTGAAGTCCTATTCATTGGAAAAGTTATATATTGGTTACATGGAAGTCCCCAACATTATTACCAAAAAATTGAACTCAAGTCAGTTGGAGAAGTTTAAGGCATCATTAGTTTGTGGATGTATTATTATCATATGTATTTTAGTTATTATTTATTGTTTCTTTTAAGTTGTATTTGCTACATTGTTTGAGATGTACAGTTGGTAACCAAATATGTATATAAAGGTAACCAACTATTATTTTGATAGTAACCACAGAGTTACAAGCTTATTTCAGGACATATATCAAATGTGAAGTGTACATATCATAGTATAATTGGGTTGCCTAAACAAATAATATCACCTTCATTACAGGATGCTGGATACACAGGTTATTTTATATTTTGGTTACCATTAAAACATATTATGGTTACTGTTATGTAACTATTTGGTTACTTATTTATTATATTTGTTTTACTGTTATTTAATTATTTTTGACTGCTATTATTGTACAATCAATGAGGTATTTTAGTTATTATTTATTGTTTCTTTTAAGTTGTGTTTGCTACACTGTTTGAGATGTACAGTTGGTAACCAAATATGTATGTAAAGGTAACCAACTATTATTTTGATAGTAACCACAGAGTTACAAGCTTGTTTTAGGACATATATCAATTGTGAAATGTACATGTCTTAGTATAATTGGATTGCCTAAACAAACAATATCACCTTCATTACAAGATGCTGGATACACAAGTTGTTTTATGTTTTGGTTATCATTAAAACATATTATGATTACTGTTATGAAACTATTTGGTTACTTATTTATTATATTTGTTTTACTGTTATTTAATGGTTTTTGACTACTATTATTGTACAATCAATGAGGTATTTTAGTTATTATTTATTGTTTCTTTTAAGTTGTGTTTGCTACATTATTTGAGATGTACAGTTGGTAACCAAATATGTATATAAAGGTAACCAACTATTATTTTGATAGTAACCAGAGAGTTACTGTGACGCCCCCAAAATTAGGTATACATCACCCATCTTGAGTCGCCAGATACATGGTACAGAATTCAAATACAACTTACTAATACAACTGTCGTGTACAATACGACAAAACATAACTGTGAGTTTGAATACAATTATTGTCTACTAGAGAGCATACAAACTCAAAAGATGTCCTCAATACAATTATTGTCACACTATTTAACAGAATAGTGAGGACTACTAATACTATTCTCTGGTCCATCACTCCGTTCCCCGACTCGTCCCAGCTATATTCTCATTCCCTGAAGAGAACAGTGAAAGAAAGGGTGAGCTCAACTAGCCCAGTAAGAAATATTATGACTAAGATAATGCAGAATAAATTATCATTAGCCTTCAACAGTGTTAAACTGATAAAATACAATAAACATCAAGTTTAACTACAGCGGAACCAGCAATCCATTAAAAGAGTCAAGTAGAAAATAAAATCTACTATCTTTTATGATTTAAAAGGTTTTTCATCATCGTTATAGCTGAGACTCAGCTTAATAAATATTCCACATCATCGAATCACCCCCGCACTACGGCCAAGGATATTCTTTAGTATCACGACCACAATTATTCATGCACTACAGCCAAGAATATTTGTGTATTCATCAATGGTCATGATCATGCCAACAACTGTCCATCAATGCACTACGGGCCAATGAGGATTTTTAATTTTTACATCATTTGTAACATTACGGTCATGATTACACCGAATAATCCCTGGTCATAATCATACCAAGTCCATCTATGCACTACAGGCCACAGATGACTTTCGACAAAATATAAACATGAGGATGATGACAATGATATAAGAATTCAATAAAACAAGTTCAAGAATTATTTTATCCAGGAATTATTAACGTTCAAATTTGTCAACACGATACTGTTTTGTGGTGTAAAATTCAAGAATGGTCAGAAGAATATTTCTATGAAAGGATACTGGATGAAGCGCAAATATCAAGGATATTCCACTAATTTCATGGAGCATAGAAGTCAAAGTTTTATCCAACTGAGTATAATAAAGAATGGAATAACAAAAGAAATCACCATGCATGCGATAGACCGCACAGACAGGTTATTCCAGCAGAATAATAATAACGGAACCAGGTCAGGTGAAATTCACACCGACAGGATGTTCCAACAGAATAATAAAGAATGGAACCAGGTCCGGTGTAAAACACACAGACAGGATATTCCAACAGAATAATAAAGAATGGAACCAGGTCCGGTGTAAAACACACAGACAGGATATTCCAACAGAATAATAAAGAATGGAACCAGGTCCGGTGTAAAACACACAGACAGGATATTCCGACAGAAATATAAAGACAGGATAGTAAATGGATATCACCAAGTATAGGGTATTCCGCGTATACCGGTTATTCCAACAGAATAATAATGAATGGAATAACATAAGGATTTCACCAAGTATAGGGTGTACCGCGTATACAGGTCATGTATAGGGTATGCCACTTTTACAGGTTATTCCAACAGAATAACAAAGAACGGAAGAACATAAGTTCTCTTCAAGAAGAAAGAATAACACCCCTTACCGTATTAAGAGATTGAATACTGCAGTCGTGTAATAACCGAATACTCTTCTTCTTTCTCTCTTACTCTCTCTATACTTTCTCTCTCTATAGCTTGAACGAATTCGTGAAAAATAATGAAGCCCTAGGCCTCTATTTATAGAAGATTTATTACTATTTACGAAAGTATTTACTATTTACGAAGGTAATTACTATTGACGAAGGTAATTACTATTTACGAAAATAATTACTATTTACGAAGGTAATTACTATTGACGAAGGTAATTACTATTTACGAAGGTAATTACTATTTACGAAAGTAATTACTATTTACGAAAGTAATTACTATTTATGAAAGAGACTCTTAGATGATGACATATGGCCCCCCATAAATAATTCAACTTACCACAAACGTCTAATAATAGACTCTTTATATACATCAAGGATTGAATAAAAATTACCAAAAATCATTTTAACACATATTTAATCTTCCAACAATTATTAATCATTTATAACTTGTCGTCTCAATTATTGTTTAAATAATATAACATATTATACAGATGATACTGTGACAATAATTGAATCAATAATATAAGAGATATGATGCAGCAATTACTGTAGCAATAATTGAGTATAGCTGAGTGACTTCTCACGTAAGCATCAATAATCAATACCGTGTGCTACTATGCAACAACGCGTATTACTGTACTTTTACTACCGAGTAGTTCAACAGTTTTTAACGGTAACACCTCCGCCGTTATTTTATAGAAAGATAATTTTGTCGTTTTCTAACTATGACAATACTTCCGTTGTGGGGTCCACCAATGATTGTGCCGTCGTACGAATATTCCCCGACAAAAAGAATATTCCCCGACCAAACGAATATTTTATAACAACTTGCGTACTTTGCAAAATTTATAAATATTACCCACAACTATAAAATTATATCAAATTTATTCCATAATATTCCAAAAATAATAATTATGAAAATTCATCTTTATTTATAAAAACTGGGGTCTTACAGTTACAATCTTGTTTCATGACATATATCAATTATGAAATGTACATGTCATAGTATAATTGGGTTGCCTAAACAAACAATATCACCTTCATTACAGGATGCTGGATACACCGGTTGTTTTATGTTTTGATTACCATTAAAATATATTATGATTACTGTTATGTAACTATTTGGTTACTTATTTATTATATTTGTTTTACTATTATTTAATGGTGTTTGACTACTATTATTGTACAATCAGTGAGGGATTTTAGTTATTATTTTTTAAAATCAGTATATAGCAGCTATTTTGTATAATCAGAAATTAAAATATTAATCAATATCAATTTTGTTTACTGTACACAATAAAAAATGTTACCAACCACATGGATAATGGTTACTCATAGTAAACAATTATATATTCATGTATTTACACTCTTAATGTACAACAATTTATCAGGCCTTTTTTGGTCTTAAAATAGGTGGATTATTGCATGTTTTCCTGTTGTGTCATTTTTCTTGGCACCTGCAGCATGTTTGTTGAATTTTGATTTCAGACCCATGTTTGTACCTCCCTATTCTTGATCTTCCCATTGGTCTTCTTGTGTTCGGTGGTTTTACACTTATGTTTCTTACTTCCTCTTGTATATACCAATTTTTTTTGTCATCTAACGCCACGATGGAAGCTGAACAAATATAATATTAAACAACAATCAAACCAGCATTAGTCAGTAACCAAATATAATGTTAAACAGTAACCAAACCAGCATTAGTCAGTAACCAAGTCATCATTTTTCAGTAACCAAGTCAGCATTGTTCAGTAATAATATGCACTAACCATTATAATTTTACATAGTAACCAACTCAGCAATATTCAGTAACCATTATAATATTACACAGTAACCAAGACAACATTAAACAATACAATGTTACACAGTAAACAAGACAACATCAGACAGTAACTAGCAGTTTTAGGAAGTTAAACAATGTATTTAATGAGTAACCGAATCAGCATTAATCAGTAACCAAGACAACATTAGACAGTACAATGTTACACAGTAAACAAGACAACATCAGACAGTAACTAGCAGTTTCAGAAAGTTAAATAATGTATTTAATGAGTAACCATCAATATAATAAAATCAATATAAATCATTTAAAAATTATAAAGCAATCAAATAAATATTATTCAGAAACCAAATTTATAATAAACAACAACCAAATTATATATATTTAATAACTATAATATAAAACACATTTTCAAATGCATTTTTACAATCAAAACAGTCAGTATACTGACTTTGTGATAAATCAAAGAGCGAAAAACTTAAGAAAGGTAACCAATATACGAGTATACAGTAACCACGGGGTAACAAAATAAATATTTAAAGTATACAACAACCAAATAAATATTATACAGTAACCAAATCAATAATAAACCACATTTTTAATCAACATCAATTTTAGTTATTGTACACCATCAAAAATGTTACCAACCATGTGGTTAATGGTTACTAATAGTAAACAATTATATATTCTTGTAAACAATTAAATTTGTTGTATTAGTTACTGTCAGTCTTCATTGTCTGACAACTTAATAAATATTGTAAAGTAACCAAATCAATATTAGATAGTAACCAAATTACATAATGTTAGTAACCAGAAAATAAACTAATTTTTTACATACAATTTTGAAGGCCTAAATGATAGAATTTGACAAAAAAAACCATGCAGTTCACCAGCAAAGCTAGTGACTTTTGATCGTTGACCCGTTTCCAATGAAATTAGGCTCTAAAAATGCCAAAATACGACACTCTAATCTTGACAGTTATTGCCAAATTGCAACTGGATCAAATCTTTTTATAAAATGTATAATACATAACAACATTAGACAGACAATGTTACACAGTAACCAAGACAGTATTAGACAGTAACGAAATATTCAGTAACCATTATAATGTTACATAGTAACCGAATTAGCATTAATCAGTAACCATTATAATGTTACACAGTAACCGAATCAGCATTAATCAGTAACCAATATATTGTTACATAGTAACCAAGACAGCATTAGACAGTAACCAAGACAACATTAGACAGTAACCAAGACAACATTAGACAGTAACCAAGACAACATTAGAGATTATAATGTTATTCAGTAACCAAGACAACATTAGAGAGTAACCAATAGTTTCATGAAGGTAACCAAACTCATTTAAAAATTATAAAGCCATCAAATAAATATTATTTAGCAAACAAATGCACAATTATCAGTAACCAATTTATATATATTTAGTAACCATAATAAAAAAATATATCAATGAATCATCCAATCGTTATAGGAATTTGTAGTAACCATTTTAAGTGTGAAAAACTTAAGAAAGGTAATCAATATAGGAATTCGTAGTAAGCATATGTAACTATATGTATATGAATTTTAATCTTACATACCTCAATATTCAGATTTGTATTGAAGTTGCTGTGATTTTGTATTCAACATTCACTGTCGTTCGATTGTGTTTCGTTACTGAACTTGAAGTTGCTGTTGATTTTGCTGTTGATTTTGTATGCTATTTTACTGAACTTGAAGTTTCGTCTTCTCCGATCTCAGAGGTGTGTCGTGACAGAAGATTTGGATTTCAGTCGCTTGAACCTCAGTTGCTTGAATTTTGGATCTCAGTTGCTTGAATTTAGGAGCGGTTAGTTGTAAATAGGAAAAGTGTGTAACTGACATATATACGTGATTTTAGGCGCGTTATATTGCTTATGTTTTATTTTTGTAATTATTTTGTGTATATTTTATTTTTGTAATTACTTTTTAAATGTTGTATATTAGTGTAAAGAACCCTAATTATATTCTGAATTCAAAGGCCAGTAGGCCGCGTATACGTGTTTCTATTTCAAACCATAACTTTAATCCTTTACTTTCCCCCCCTCCCCCTCCCCCATTTTCTCTCTCTTCTTCCTTCAACCTACGCACTACGCACCATCCATCCTGCCTTCCGTCAATTCCCTCCCAACGTTATAATATTCTCCTCAACTCAATGGCTACTCCTCCATCTACATTTCAATCAACCAGTGTTCAACCAGGTAGAATTAGGCTACTTAAGAATGCGTCATCGCCGTCGGATCAGATGCTTGGACCGGTTGTTTACTGGATGTTCAGAGATCAACGGTTGACAGATAACTGGGCGTTCATCCACGCCCTTCATCAGGCGAATAAAGCAAATGTCCCGATAGCAATAGCGTTCAATCTTTTTCCTCACTTCTTAGGAGCCAAAGCTCGTCAATTAGGTTTTATGTTGAGAGGTTTGCAGCAGCTGTATCGTGAAATCGAACAAAATCTTCACATTCCATTCTTCTTGTTTCAGGCGAGATTCTCTCTCCCTCTCTCTCTCTAATTATGCTGGTTAATTTTAGTATGTTATATATGTTTGTGTGCTTTTTCTTAATAGTTTTTGCTAATGTTATCTATTGTTTGCTAATTAGTTGTTAATAATAGGACCAGTTATGTGCGGGGTTGATTATTCAGGATCTTTTCAGTGTAATGTTTATTTTACTCGGGCATCATATAATTGAACATTTTAGATTGAGATAGTTCTTTACATTTATTGGCCAACAGTAAGAGCATTGCTCATTGGATTCGGGGATTCATTCTTTGTCAGTTGATTTATGTAGGGAGAAGCTGTGGAGACAATTCCCAATTTCTTAAGAGAATGCGGGGCTTCACTTTTGGTTACTGATTTTTCACCTTTAAGACAAGTACGGAGTTGGAAAGAGGAGATTTGCAAGAGGGTGAGTGATTCAGTGTCAATTCATGAAATTGATGCTCACAATGTAGTACCACTCTGGGTGGCATCGGATAAGTTGGAGTACAGTGCTAGGACTATAAGGGGAAAGATTAACAAACTACTTCCTGAGTATCTTATTGATTTCCCAACACTGGGGCCTCCAAATAGAAATTGGGAGGGCACAAATCCGTTAGTAGATTGGGAAAACCTTATTTCAGATGTTGTAAGGTAAGATTTTGCTCCATTTATTCGACTCATTTTAGTTTTATGATTTAAATTTAGAGATCATTTTAGTTTAGGGTAGATGGCATTGTAACATATTTGACTTATATTGATATCTTCAGTAAAGGTGCTGAAGTTCCCGAAATAGATTGGTGTCAACCAGGAGAACATGCTGCATTGGAAGCATTAAAGGGGACCAAGGATGGGTTCTTGACAACCAGATGGAAGAACTATTCTACGGACCGTAATAACCCATTGAAACCCAAAGGACTCTCTGGTCTTTCTCCATATTTGCATTTTGGACAGATAGCAGCGCAGCGGTGTGCCTTAGAGGCATGTACGCTAAGGAAGATTTCTCCCCAGGTTCGTGATCACAAATTGCTTGCCGGTATAGTTAAATTAATTCAAGTAACAAATATTCAACTTCTGCAACATGGACCACCAGATGGGTAAATAAAATGATATCTTGTCTTTGAAAATAAATAAAATCCCACTTCTGTTAAATTACTTTGCAGTTTCTGCTGATTTCTGCATTCTAAGCTCACATTTCATATTCTCCTTGGTTAAATATTTCTGAACTTTAGCCTTTTGCCTTTACATGAAGGCAGCTGATTCTTTCTTAGAGGAGTTGATTGTACGGAGGGAACTTGCTGATAACTTTTGCTACTACCAGCCTAAATATGATTCATTACAGGGGGCATGGGAGTGGGCACGGAAGACCCTGATGGACCATGCCTCAGATAAACGAGAACATATTTACACGTGAGTGAGACTGCTTTAGTATTTCTTTTATTTATTTTTATTTTTTTGAGGGTGAGGGTGGTGGTGAGGGTGGGGAAGAGGGATTTACTGGATTATTAATTGTTTTCACTATTTCTGACTAATGCTGTCCAATATTCTCACTTTTTAAGTGGTTGGCAAGTTTTCAGGAGGGAGCAGTTGGAGAAGGCACAAACTGCAGATCCTGTAAGCTACGTTCTGTTCTGTTGATTATTGTGATAAATATTAGTAAAATAGTTATAGTATTGTATTTATGTTTTGGAGGATAGCATTTATTTGGTTTTCGTTTGTTAATAGATATATAGTCGAGTCTCCCTGTTTGGGTTGATAATGAATTGATGTATGCCTGCTCTGTTTAATTATATACTTGAGGAAATATTCTTAATGCACACACGCAAACACCTTGGTCCATGATGGCCTTCTGATTTAGAACTGGAAGAGGAGGAAAAAAAAATAGCTTATGATGACCATTTATTTGAGTCGAGAATTTTGTATATCTAATTCGAATTCCCGTGTTCTTGTTCGTGTATGGATTTTGCTTGTCCTATTTTATCTATTTCTATTTGGCCCCGCTACCACAACTGTTCTAATCAGTGGGGACATATATACATGTGAATGCGTGTGTAATACCAGTGGTGTCGTCCACTTATAGAGGTTCTTTTGTTGCAACTTTCAGCTTTGGAATGCTTCTCAGTTAGAGATGGTTCATTATGGAAAGATGCATGGTTTTATGCGGCAAGTAACTTCTTGATAACCCCATTTTTTTCCATTCCCACAAGTCAATTTCTGTAATTCTTTTGTGTTAGGAAAATTATTGTTTTTTTGTCTGTGATATGCTAAGTTTCATGTGATTTATGAGTTATGACTATGAAATGCTAATTGTGCTGCTCATTTGGATATGTTCACATAATACTCAACAATTAATTGGAAACACCACAAGAAAATGATATTTCTTCTCTTGGAATAAATTTTCTTTGTTACTTCTTAGTAACATTCAAGTGCATGATCTAATTTCATATATAGTTTTCCAACATCATTTGTAGGCTGCTAGGCACTAGTTAATGCATGTTTTTAAACTCTTAGTTGCTAATGTGGCATTTAGCATGTCTTTATATGAGCAAGTTGTTTCATTTCTAATTTCAAGTGGAATTGTCATTCGTGTTGGAATGCTTTCTGAAGTGTAGGATTTCACATTGCGGTAATACTATCAAAAGGCTTAGACTTCGTCTGGATATGTTGTTGACAATCAATTCTCTGACATGACTTATCTTTTTGGGATGGGGTCCACTATAACGTCTTCCCTTTTTGCATGATCATGAGACCGTTTCTTTTCCTTTTCCTTTTCCTTTTCCTTTTCCTTTTCATTGTCATTTTGTTTGTTTCTTTAACTAGTTTATTGATTTGCATATGTAAGAACTACAAAGAACTGTTTTCCAATTTTAAAATCAACAACAGTAGACATGATATGAACAATAGTGCAAATCATTGTTTGTTGTAACAAGCTACACAATAGCTCAAGTAAGTTGTCTAATGAACAATTGCAGCTTGGGATGTTGTTTAAATTTACAAACTGTAAATATGGAAACAGGATGTATTGGGCAAAAAAGATTCTTGAATGGACGAGTGGGCCTGTAGAAGCTCTCGCTATATCAATATATCTGAATGATAAGGTATTCGATGTCAGTTTCTATCATGAATTATATAGTGAATGCATCTAATTAATTTTAATCTTGAATGAGATGCAGTATGAAATTGACGGGAGAGATCCTAATGGATATGTTGGCTGCATGTGGTCAATCTGCGGTGTACATGATCAGGTGTGGATGCACTCTTGTTTTTGATTAATTGTCAAGGGTGATTGAGTGATATAGTAGTATTCACTATTATCATTCATTTACATGCATAGGTGCTCTGTGGTTATCGGATTTACTATAATTTGGTTATCATCCGAAGTGAAATTTTATTAGACATAGTAGGCTAGAGTGTAATTCTGAGGTGTATTGTTGATGCATTTCAGGGGTGGAAAGAGCGAGCAGTATTTGGGAAAATACGCTACATGAACTTTGCAGGTTGCAAGAGGAAATTTGATGTTGACGGATACATTGCATATGTTAAGAGGCTAGTAGGTGATATCAAGAAAAGGAAAGGAGAAACCTTGCTGAATAACAAGGCAAAGGAACTTCGCGGATTTTAGCTACTACCAAATTCGCTGAACCGCCACTTGTACATCAGAGCCTACAAGTTCAAACTGGCTGCAAGTTTTGATGCCATGCTTGCCGAGTTCAAGTTGTACTTTTATACCTTTCAGGCCATCATTAAGTGGTTGCTTTATTTAACTCTCACACTCATTTAGAACCAAGAAACTACAGAACTAAGTAATTTTAAAAATTCTGTATTGTTAAATAGTATATATATTTCTATTTAAAGAATAAGTATGTAGCTTAACAATTAACATGACACTTAATTGGAACTGAAGAACCTGTGATTTTGAATGCATAGCCCATAGGCATAGGAATAGCATATAAGTATTACAGAGACTTATTTCTGACCCCACACTTCCAATTAATAATGTCTTGGCATGGGGAGAAATTTATTTGTTATAATTATTTTTTAAAGTTGTAGAGTTACAATAAGTATATTATTTTTATTATAATATTAAGTCTCACATAAAACAGGAAAAAAATAAAATTATAAACAAACTTTACTACATAAAAAAAATACACACTTTACATCAGGTAAAAAAATAAATTCACACAAATAAAAATTACAAAACATATTTAAAATTCAGAAAATTAGAAATTAAAGCATCAATAATTCTTCTATTGTTTCCAATTCGCCACAAATTATTTTTTGTTTGTTTTATAGGAAAATTCAGTCAATTGGAGGCCGTGAAGTGGTGGTCGAGTACTGCTCAGTTTCATTCCGAACGAACAATTATTAGGGTTTTGACGATTGAAGCCGGTAAAAATGGCTGCAATCAGAGCAACAACCAGCATGATTGTCAGAGATATCTTCCATCCATCCTTGTCCTTGGCATCTCTGCCCATGTTCCGTTCAATGTTGCCAAGCTTCGGCATCAACCTTCGCCTCGTGTCACGTGCCATGATGATTAGCTACAGTCCAGCTGTCCGGTGCGCCGCCGGCGAAGGAGGACGTACGAAGGCGTCATCAAGGTTGTCTCAGATTCAGCAGATATTGCATGAAGCTCAGGAAAGAGCTCTTTCTGCGGGCAACGAACCTATCCCCAAAATCACTATAGGTACTTCAGTAAAATTTATGGCTCTCTTATTTTACATTTTACTGTCGAATTAAAATGATTTTTTTTGCTAATATTAGTTGGATGAACTGTTAAAGGGTAATAATTGTTTAATTGCTTGAGTCATGTGATATGTCTGATGGTAAACATTTATACTATCTGTTGAAAGATTGAATATTGCATTTACTTTCATTTTAGGTTCATCAGCAAAATAATATTCCCTGTCTTAAGTTGGTATGAGTGATTTTTCTAAGGTGGGCTTCCATTTGGGTTGGTGTAATTAATTTGTTGGCTTTAAATGCCTGGAAACATGATACAGCTTTGAAACTAAACAGTGCTGGACATGATTTATAATCTTGAGTTAAGACTAGATGTTATTGTGCTTATGATTCAGGAGTAATTTCTTGTTCTCTTCAGTCGTGCTCGAGTTCTGGTATATGATGGGCCCATCTCTTTAACCCTGAAATTCTTTTCTGGACAATTAATGGATTATTTTTAAACCTGAAAATCTTTTTGGTCTAGTAATTTCCTCTCTGAATGGATGGTAGCTTTAGCACCTGTTGAATTCATCCTGATAGTGTAGTTGAAGGTTTAGCTTCTGGAATGATATTTGTTTAGCCACTCCAATTCCTAAAGTTTCTTCCCACTATATTTTCCTGGAAACCCACACTTCCCTTCAAAATAATACTTCGTGACCACACCTAAGCCCCTCCAAATTCAAGCTTCCTGGAAAACCAAAACTTTCCTTCAAGATAGTTCTTGGTGACTTCACCTAAGCCCTTCAAGTTAAACCTCTGCAAAGCTTTTGCCTTTTGACTCTCTTCAACTTTTTCTTGATTCCTTTTCTACTTTTCCCCATCTTTTTTATGATAGCATTCAGGGTGTTTCTTGAAATATACTGATAGGTTTCCACAGAGTTAGCATGCATCAAGTAATAATGTGATATTGATGCCGATTAGTATACCAAAAGTTATAGTTGAATGTGTAATTAATTGTATTTGTTCTAGACTTTGATCTTATTGGCTAGTTCTGGCCTTTGAATAGTTAAAAGTATATGTACCGAAATGACAAGTTATTCAGTTAATTGTATCAACTACCGTTCCCTCTTATCTCCTTCTTTGCTTTTGTTAACTTTAGTGAGTTTCTTGCTTTATATGATGACTGCTTACGATGCATTATAGGTCTTTCTTGGCCATATCGTGTGCCATGTTCTAGTACGTGTTCTATGGCTGGGCAGTTAGTTTCTGCTCGAAAACTTGTGGGCCTTGTGGCAGTGTGAAAAGATTTAAATTTTGAGGGCACGTTCTTTGATAAATTTGTTGTGTGTGTATGCAAACCCAAGAGAGAAGTAGCAAAAATTTAGTTTTTCACTTTTGGATTATAAATTGGACAACATTCGTAATTGAAGATGGTTGGGGAAATTTTGCAATTGTGTTTTTGGGTAGTTAGTAGAAAATGCTTTGTTTTTGAACTCTATCTCTGATGTTAATAATAGTGGTGCTTTAATTTTTTTTATTACCAGTGGCTACTAGGGGTGCTCATCGGTAAAAAACCGAACCGGTACCGAACCGAAAACCCCGAAAAATCAAAAACCGGTACCGGTAGTGAATAACCGATTTCGGTACCAGTTCGGTACAAAGTCGGTGTCGGTTTTTTCGGTTCGGTTTTTCGGTTATACCGCAATAATTAAATAATTATTCTTTATATTAAATTTTTTTTTAAAACTAAGAAATGAGACTAGTAAATTACATTTTTACAAATACTAATTACAATTGTTAGTCTAAGAGTATTTAACTATCACAGTTGTAGTAAATAGTAATTGTAGTTTGAAATTTTTGGTTAATTCTTTTGATGATTGTTAATTTGTTACCTTCTCTTTTTTCCAGTTATTGAAGTCTTGCCTACTGCAACGGCAATGTGAGATTGTCCGTAAGAATTTTTTTACATTTAGACTGTCCCACATTATAAATAATGACAGGAGATAATAAATCACTCCCCATATATATATATATATATATATATATATATATATATATATATAACAGTAGTTGCATGAGATGAGGAATTGACACTTGGAGCAACACGTATATATTATACTATATGGGTATGCATGAGAGATAGTCATAGAAGGACGTTGTTGTTGTTGTTGTTGTTGGCACTGGTCTCAAGGTTCTCATCAAATCCCTAGCAAGCCACAACTTTTAAACAGTACCACAAAGGAATAAAATAGTACCACAACTGTTCAACTTTTCAGCAAGGAACAAAGGAATTTTTCAACTTTTCAACTTTTCGGGTTTTTTCGGTATTTATCAAATTCAAAATTTTTATTACCGGTACCGAAAAATATAAAAAAATCGAAAAAGCGGTACCGAAAACAAAAAAAACCGGTACCGGTTTCAACCGGTTCGGTAAAAAACCGAAAAAAATGAATTTTTTGAGCACCCCTAGTGGCTACTGCAGCAGCATGTTTTGTAATATAGATATAATATTTATTTGAGCTCAATGTGCTTCTAATAAATGCAAACTTTGTTTTATCATTTAGACCATGTTACTGTGAGCTTTGCCAGAAGTGGGGGTCCGGGAGGTCAAAATGTCAATAAAGGTTTGTGGAATCTGTCTTCTAAACAAATTAAAGAATGGCGCCTCACTTACTGTGATGATTTAGGGTTTTTGATTTCCTCTTTCCCTTCAATTTTTCAAAGATTATGTATTCTTTTTCGTTATATCTTTGATCTACAGTAAACACAAAGGTGGATATGCGATTTAATGTTAAAGATGCACAATGGTTAAGTGAGAGGGTCAGGGACAGGATTATGCAAGCGGTTAGTTACTGGCATTTCTGCTCATGTTTTCTTATTAAGAATCTGATATATGATTTTATTTTGGAGAATTGGGTAGAATTTACCTACCTTCGGTTTTCAGGCATATTTTAACAAGTGATGCACGCTCTAGAAAGTTCAGATGGGTTGCTTTATTCTCAAAGTGATGACTTATGACACTAGAAAAATGATTATTTTTTCGTTGTAACTTGAATCCATGAAGGAACAATCTTGTAGCATTTGGACATCATCAATTAACATGTCATCTCGTTATTCAATTATTTTTTTATGTCATGAACAGGAAAAGAATCGGATAAACAAAGATGGGGAGATAGTGATTTCTTCGACGAAGACTAGAACACAGAAGTAAACTTCTGCCCTCTACCTCTCTTGTTCTGTGTTTCTGTGTTGCGAAGGTTATTAGTTACATGCTTCTATTCTTCTCCAGGGGTAACATTGAAGATGCTTTGGGGAAACTACAGGTACTAATATAAAAAACTAAAGGTATTAGTGGATGCATATCTGCTTTATACATTCGTGTGCGATATGATACCAATGACATCATCATACTCAAATTTTATCCGAGTGATATGCACGCTTCAGTTAAAAAGAACTGCATCATGTTCAGTCTTTGTTGTTTTTCATTATGTGGTGATCATGTTTTATTGATTCATTTTTGCCTGTGCATACTTGTTCAGTATTTTTCTTAACTTTCTTAGAATTGATAAAAACAGACAATTATTGATGCTGCTTCCTATGTCCCACCACCTCCTTCAGAAGAGCAAGTTAAGAAAATTGCCAAAATGTAAGATCTTATTGAATAGTGTATTCTTTTGGTTTCCTATTCTAGTCTTGGTGCTTTGGGACCTTTGCCTAACTTCTCAAAACACTATTTGTAATTTCACAGCGACATCTGATAGGGTTATAGTATTATAAAAGATGAAATTAATATGTACTTATGTTTTATCTTTATCCAAAAGAGCCGCTATTGGAGAGCAGAAAAGACTACAGAACAAGAAGGTCATTTCCCAAAAGAAAGCTTTCAGAAGAGGCCGAGGCAGTTACGACTGAGCTAGCCAGCCAGCCAGCGCATGAGTACATTTTCTACTCTACATTGTTAGTAAGCTTCACGACCGTGACTTGTAATTAAAGTTTCTTGTCTTTGGAAGACTATGATGGTATGGATGAGTGAGTAACTGGTGACAACATTCACAATTACTGGGTATGACAACTGAAGGGATCTACTCTACTGGTTTTGGAAAGCAGAATTTGGGAAGGAAGGAAGGTAAAACTGCCATGTTATAATTGTTATCATAGAATTAGGAAACATCTCATACACTTGTTTATTATTACTGCACCAAATGCTAAAGAAGAAGAAATGTAATCAATGAATCAAACACAATTTTCAATTATTCTACTATCAACCAAGTCATTGCCATTTCATTATATTGTGAAACTATCTATATCTACATTCAATATCGGATGGTGATTTAAATTGACCTGTAAAACTATATCGTAGTGATTTTACATGCTTGTTTTTAAAATATTGTTACTATCACATAAAAAAAGGTTCACATAATGTTTATATACACACATGCATATTTTTGCGTTCCATATGTCAGACAGAGGATCACAGTATGCATGTGTGCATTATGTGACTTTTTTTATGTTATGTGATAGTAGCAAAATTTTGGACCGGTCGAAAGTTACCGATTGAAAGTTTCCGGTCCCCCTAGAAAGAAGGACCGTATCATAAAGCGGCTTTGTGTCACCTTCTTTTTCTTTCTACAACTTTAGTTATATTTACTAATTTATCCCTTTTATACTAGGTTTTTTTATTTTATTTAGCCTTTAAAGTTTTATAAAAAAAAATTATACACGTATCGGTTGTGCCACATTGTGTTGATTTGGTGTTGTATCACTTTTAAACTAGATAAAAAAATCATGTTGAGTAGTTAAAAAATAAACCTATTTTATTTAAAAATTAGTTTTAAAAAATCATGTTCAGTAGCTATTTTATAGTATAAAAATTAAGGAGGAGGAGAAATATTTAGCATGTTTTTAATGTAGAGTCAAACCCCTTTAATTTTGTACTAATCTAGTCTTGTACGGAATTAAATGTGGGCATTGTGATGTTTTAATGAGAAAAAGATCCAGAGAGATGTTGACATAATAATAAGAGGGAGGTTTTGTTGTAGCCAAATGGACTTTATATGTATCTAGCTAGTTAGTATGTACAGAAGTAAGAAAGAAAATAGTTGTTGGTAATAATTATTAATTTTTAAAAGTTAAATTAAAATTGAAATAATATATTAAAAAATATAAAATAATTCAATGAATAGTATTTTTTACATAGTGATGAATCGTTTAAAAGTAAAAAAATAATAATAGTTTAAAAAATCATTAATATTCTTGTATTTTGAAATGAGAGAGTATGGAGCAAGTGTTTTCCAGTTATGGGAATGCTTTTCATTAATGACCTGCCATGCCATTGCCAATACAACCAAAAGAAATTTGAAAGGTCAAAAATCCGGGACCTTCTTGATCTAACAAAATTGAATAAACTTCATTTCCTAATCACAAACTCTTCACCAGATTGCCTATCAATACGTTTAATCCATCTGCTCTCACCACCCTTTCTACCTGAACCTGAACTTTTAGCTCCTACATGTGCAATGTCAAGTCCCTTCCCTACCGGCAAAATCACGGACCGCACGAGCCGCAATCCCCCATCAACGACGCCACGCCATCGAAAGTAGTCTGACTTTGAGCTGCTAGCATTCTTGCACACTAAAACTGCGCCCCTGTGGCCTAATTTAGCCACCCTCAATATTCTTGTAAAGTCATCATCATTTTTACAATTCACCACTAAAAAATCTATGCCCATCAACTCCCCGAACGCTTCCTCCGGCTCCCCTACAATGACCTCCGGCGACATACCCGCCTTTTCCATGGCTTCCACGTATTCGGATCTTGACAGGTCATCCGGGACTATACACACGTGTCTTCCACACGTGTGCCGGCTTGCAATGGCAAGGCCTATGCTGCTTGTTGTCACGCCACCCCTTGACCATGTTTCTACCATTAATTTAGCGTTCCACCCTGCAGCCATGGCGGACAAGAGCTCTGCTACGCTTGATTCTTGGAAATTTTCACACTGCATAAGTAATTCAATAAAGAAAGATGATGATCAGATTGAAACACCAAAAAATATATCTGTTTGGCAACTCATTAATTCCAAACTTATTTTGGAACTGGAACTGGAACTAAAACAGCATTTACAATTCCAAATATATTAAAACATACAAACATAACTTGAATTAATTATTACTCACGGATTTAACGGTGTTGAAATAAGCTTTTGATGCTGTCTCCGGTGACCAAACTAGCTTCATTTTGGTGTTGTAAAAATATGTTTAAATTTGGTGGTGGGATAGAATGGGTTTTAAATGAGAGAAAGAGTGGGATAATTAAAGAGGGTGGGGTGTGTACATGCATCTGAGCGTTGGCAATCGAATCCGAGTAATTCCAACGTGTTGTGTGGATTGGGATTAAAATCAGTGGATTAGCACCAATGGTTTTTCCTTTTTCACACTAATTAAAAAGTCAACAATCAAACAGCTCATAAATACATGACTTAATTCGGCAACACTGCAAAAATAAATTTAATACTACTTCCGTTTCTAAAAAAAAAAAAAAAAAATTTGTTCCAATTTATTTGTCGTTTACAACTTTTTAGGAGAATAAATTATTTATTTTCCTATATCACTCTTACCTTCTCTTATTGTCACAAGAAATGTTCTTCTTTGTATTAATAGTTTTCAACTTCATCATAGTATTAAATGACTTTCTTAATTCATATATAAAAATTTTAAACGATAATATTTTAAGAACAGAGTTAGTATAACTTAAGTTGGACACTACGGGGTACAACCAGATACTACGCAGTTTACATAAATTAGTCCTCTTCTCTTTGTTTTGGTACACATTATGCGTGTGCAGAAACTAGTGTGTGCACGTTAAAATAAAAACTGTGAAATGATTTTTGGAAAATAAAAATAAAATATTCCATTTTTACATAGGTAGTGGGTGGAGTGGTTAGGTTCAGGCAAAAATAGGAACCCAAGTAGGTTGTGCTATAGAAATGACCATTTATTGTGAGCTTGACAGCCGCCAATTTGGTTGCCTGACCAAAAAGCACGAAGAAAATATATGTCCTCCCGGCCATTTTCTGTTTGACCATCTCTACCAGACAAATCCGCCACGTGATGCCCACCACCGGCAACAGAGCATATGAGCACACACATTCAAACAACAGCTTTGACTTTGACTTTAACTTTTAACTTGTTTTGCAAATAGTCATAACATGAATAAAAAATTAGAATTAAAGTATCTGTCACCTGCAACTGACAAAAAATAGGTTTAAGTTAATTTTGAAACCAAAATCATATTATCTATATTTAATTTATGTTATTTGGTTTAGATTTAAATGGTTATGTGTCGAATCCAGATCGACTTATTTTTTAAATTATAGTTTCACTAAAATCTTAATTTCTGTTATACTAAAAGAGTCTTATTTTAATTTTTTAGACCCAATTTTGAAACTAAAATATTTTAATTTATGTGACTAATTTGAGTATTTAAAATATTAATTTTGTGATTATAGGCAATTTAAAAAAAAGTACATTAATAATTAATATGTTAATTAAAATTAATGAAATTATTGAGTGGGAGTGGGAGTCGGGGTGGGGGTAATATTTACAAATTTTGCAAAGTACGCAAGTTGTTATATAATATTCGATTGGTCGGGGAATATTCGTTTTAACAGGAAATATTCGTACAACGACACAATTATTGGTGGACCCTCCACAACGGAATTATTGTCGGATTGAGAAAATGACAAAAATACTTTATGAAAATAACGGCGGAAGTTTTACCGTTAACTGTTGAAACACCAGGTGTTAAAAGTACAGTAATACGCGTGGTTGCATAATAGCACACGGTATTGATTATTGATGCTTACGTGAGAAGTCACTCAGTTATACTCAATTATTGCTACAGTAATTGATGCATCATATCTATCATATTATTGATTCAATTATTGTCACAGTATCATCTGCATAAAATGTTTTTTATTAAATCAATACTTGAGACGACAAAATTATTCATATTATAAATTGTAATATTTACAATGTCTAGATGTTCTGTCAAGGAGAGGTTTGGTCACCTAATTGCGCGCCAATAGGGAGAAATCCTTATTAGAAAGCCCCCTCTTTCCTGGGAACGACCTGGTTGATAAATATTGTGAGTTATAATATTAATGATGAATGTTGTTCGGAGTTGAATTTGGAGACGCGGACGTGATATTTGATTCCGGAACGATGAAATTAGTAAAAATAGTTTATAAACACAAAATTTTCCGGGATTCACTATTTGGTCAAAAAGTCAACAGTTGACTTTTTGGGGAAAAGTCAAACTTCGTAATTTCAAAATTTATATTTTTGATAAAAATAGTTTCATTATGTTGGAATTGTTTGTGTTAGTAAAAATTGACATTTATTCTGATGATAATTAATGTCTAGGGGTTATATTGATAAATCAGACAATTTATCGGATAAATGAGCAATTAATTGCTACTAATTCACATGCTTATATAACTATTTGTTCACATATGTATACTATTGAATCATATTATTTACTATTAAGGGAGTTGGTGCAAGATTGATAATACTTGCATGACTAAGTTAAAAATGAAGGTATAGATGGAGGTACTATACTGTAATTCGTATTTTTCACATGATTATACTATTGATTCACATAATTGAACTATTGATTCACATTATTTACTATTAGGGAAGTTGGTGCAAGATTGATAATACTTGCAGGATTAAATTAAAAATGAAAGAAAAGTTGGAGGTATTGTACTGTAATTTTTGAGTCCCAAAACGTACAATTATCAAAACTATATTTTTTTATAAATAAAAGCTTATTCTTCCTTCATTTCTCACCAATTCACAAAAACTTTAGAGCGATTATTATAGAGAGAATTTA
This sequence comes from Panax japonicus, assembly GCA_020205505.1. Lineage (NCBI taxonomy): Eukaryota > Viridiplantae > Streptophyta > Magnoliopsida > Apiales > Araliaceae > Panax > Panax japonicus. Next base: position 79,731,333 of record CM035101.1, read on the forward strand.
TAAAGAGAAAGAAGAAGAGAAATCTGATACCTCACTATTTCAATATCTAGTTTTTTCCAAGGTAGGGAGTATTATTTCTTTCTTATTCATGAAGAAAACTTCTGTTATTCCATTCTTTATTATTCTATTGGAATAATCTGTATACGCGGGCTACCCTATACTTGGTGAAATTCTTCTGTTATTCTATTCTTTATCATTTTGTTGAAACATCATGTCTGTGCGTTTACGCCGGACCTGGTTCCATTATTTATCATTCTGTTGGAACATCATGTCTGTGCGTTGTACGCTGGACCTGGTTCCGTCTTTATTATTCTGTTGGAATATTCTGTCTGTACGTTTTACGCCGGACCTGATTTCGTCTTTATTATTCTGTTGGAATATCCTACCTGTGCGGTCTATCGTATGCCTAGTGATTTCTTTTGTTATTCTATTCCTTATTATACTCAGTTGGTTAAAACTTTGACTTCTATACTCCATGAAATTAGTGGAATATCCTTGATATTTGCGCTTCATCCAGTATCTTTTTATGGAAATATTTTTCTGAGCATTCTTGAATTTTACTCTATAAAGCAGTATCATTTTGACAATTTGGACGTTATTAGTTCCTGGACAAATTAATTTTTGAACTTGTTTTATTGAATTCTTATATTATTGTCATCATCCTCATATTTATATTATGTTGAAAGTCATCTATGGCCTGTAGTGCATAGATAGACTTGGTATGATTATGACCAGGGAGGGATTATTCGGTGTAATCATGACCGTAATGTTTCAAATGATGTGGTAAAAGTCCTCATTGGCCCGTATTGCATTGATGGACAGTTGTTGGCATGATCATGACCATTATTGAATACACAAATATTCTTTGCCCGTAGTGCATGGATAATTATGGTCGTGATACTAAAGAATATCCTTGGCCGTAGTGCAGGGGTGATTCGATGATGTGGATTATTTATTAAGCTGAGTCCCAACGATAAAAGTGATGAAAAACCTTTTAAATTATAAAAGATAGTGGATTTTATTCTCTACTTGACTCTTTTAATGGATTGCTTGTTCCGCTGCAGTTAACCTTGATGGTTGTTATATTGTATCAGTTTAACACTGTTGAAGGCTAACGATAATATATTCTGCATTATCTTAGTCATAATATTTTTTACTGGGCTAATTGAGCTCACCCTTTTACTTTTATTGTTCTCTTAAGGAAATGAGAACGTAGCAGAGACTAGTAGGGGAACGGAGTGACGGACCAGATGATAGCATTAGTAGTCCTCACTATTCTGTGAAATAGTGTAATAATAATTGTAATAAGGACTTCTTTTGAGTTTGTATAATCACTAGTAGACAATATTTGTATTCAAACTCACAGTTTATATTTTGTCGTATTGTACACGACAGTTATATTATTAAGTTGTATTTGAATTTATGTACCATGTAAGTGGCGACCCAAGATGGGTGACGTATACCTAATTTTGGGGGCGTCACAATTACTCCCTCTGTTTCTAAAAGATTGTAGTTTAAGGTTTTGGCACATAGATTAAGAAAGTATCATTTACCAAGTAAAATTTGTTTGAAATTCCATCACTACCCCTCTATAAGAAATTGAAAACTATTAATACAAGAAAGAGAATTTTTTGGGACAATGAGAGAAGGTAGGGATAATATAGGAAAGTAAATAATTTATTCTCTTCGAAAGTTGTAAATGACAAACTTTTTACAACAATTTTTTTCTTCTAAAACGACTTTCTTTTAGACTAATATAAATTAAAAGTAGTTAAGCTAGATATAACCCATATTTATAATAATAATATAAATCCAAAATCAAATCAATCGATCACCTAAAAACTAGTTAACCAATCCACCCAATTGATTGAAAATGTGGGTCCAGTGGCCTCTCTCCTCAAGACCCGACACCTTCAGGGTCTGTTAACCAACGATGTACGGTACAGAGGCGAACCCGTGGGGTGAGAAGACTTAGGTCGTGTTTGTTTAGTTCTTAATGTCTCTGAATGGACCGCCTCTGATTCGGTCAGAGGCGGTGTGTTGTTTGTTTTTTTTACCTCTTAATGCCTCTAGATGGTTAAGCTATAAAATCAAGTCTGTAGGATTAAGAGGCGTGTCTGAATGAGAGTTGCTATTTTTTGGACAAAAATACCCTCATTAATATTATCATTTTCCTTTCCTATCCACCACCACCACTACCATATCTTACCACCACCGGCGCCACCGCCGTCGCCACCGTCGTCGCCACGGCCACCACCGCCACCACCTCCACCACCACTACCAGATCTACCACCACCATCGCCTTCTCGAACTGCTCCTTCCTTCTCTGAAAGATGCCGACACCATGAATGACGTCGGCGTCGCCTCACTCACCAGCAGCCGTGCATTGCCGCCATTATCACCGGCATAGAGCTCTGGCTCCACCGTCAGTCCACCTTCGTCGCCGGAAAAATCCGTCATCTCGGATCTGAACTCTTTGTGTCACATCAAAATACTTAAAACACCCTCCCTCCTAACGCAATCTCTAGGACTCCGACTTAATATATCCTTATGAATAGAAATACAGATAGACAGAGATTTGTTTTGTTTTTTTATTTTATTTTATAGTTTTGTTTAGAAGGTTAAAATAGTAAAATACTTTTATTCAGACATTTTGAAAAAAGTAATCATCAAAAAATATTTTTTCATTCAGATACAATTCTATTCAGATACTCAATATTATTCAGACGTCTAAACTATTTAGGTCTTAACACTAAATTTTATAAAACACCACCTTAGACTGTGCCTACGCCTAACATGTCCTCTGTTTCGATTCCGCCAATGTTGACACCTCAGGGAAAGTTTTTGTATGATATGTTTACATACAGACCCTCCTGGCCTGTAGAGAAGTTTGATAGATCCGGGTCTGGACCCAGTCCAAAACCCGAATGAATTCGAGTTGTTTGCTGATGTAGATGGGTCTGTATTGGATGAGCTATTGGACACCTTGAAGAAGTTATGTCTTTTAATCCTTCATATACATTGTTATGGATATGGTTGCTTAATGATTTTCCAATTGGCATCGAGAGTCTATCTAAATTTTGAATCTTTCTTTGATAGTATTGCATAATTTTCTAATTACAAGTATTCAAATAAAGCTTGATGTATATGAATTGTAAATATCTAAAATCCATGTATCATAAAGTTAGTTAATATTCCTAATTATATATGATAGTAAATATCTAAAATCCATGTATCATAAAGTCAGCTAATTGACAGGGAAGTGTGACTAGATATATCACCCGGGAGAGTCTTTTATCTTTTATTAAGAACTCTCTTTTTAGTGACTTGGTAAATGAACTTATCCAGCGGAGCTCCTACATGAATGCAGTCTACTTTGAGCAAGTTCATGATTTCACTGTTATAAGGGGAAATAAAGGTAACTGAATATGGCAAGATTATATAAAAAGTTTATGAACAAACTAAATTTTATATTAGTTTTTATACCGAGTTCAACTCGTTGTGAAAGAGGAGGAATATATAATACTGTCTGAACCTTCAAGTTGGTATTGCTAGAGAACAGTAGGTTTTGGTAGTGGTAGCCATTATACATGGATGATATGGTTTATGACCCAAGCGCTCTGGTCTGTTCATTTCTGTTAGCACTCTCTTACTCTCAAGTGGCAAGAATAGTGCAGCAAATATTGTAGACATGTAATATATTATACAAGGTATCCATAGGCCCTTATATATTAGCTTTGAGATTAATATGATTCATTCTGCTTTTTGTGAATTATTTTCATATTAGCTCTCACCACAATAACCAGGCTTAGAAAGATCATTTGGGACAATATTGCTTATCTAGCAGACTTCAAAAGCTGCTTTGACTTTCTATTAACTTATTGTTTGTGTTAATGTTTTAGATACCGGTTGAGGTCTAAGGTTGATATTGAGAGTGCAGCAGAGGAATTCTCTTGTTGGCAATGGTATGGTGGGAATCTAACTGAAAGCTTGTTAAGTGTAGAAGAACCAGAGGCTTCTGGCATCGGCTATGGTGGCACTGTGGATTGCTCATGCATTTCAGTTGTGTTGGGATATTTCACATGAATCCCACGTTGGAAAAATTTAAGAGTGTAGATAGGTTAATAAATATGTTAGAGCTTCAACATAATATGTTAACCTTTTAGGTAAGGAGGTGGTCCAACATGCTTATTGGGTCCGTCTACATAGGTGTGCGTTGCTAGGTGATGAATTGATGTGGGATGGATCGTACAATTTTGCTACAAAATGGTACCACAAGAACAACTCCAAGGTGCGAGGGGAGTGCGAGAGTAAATTCGCAGGCCTCGTGGGTGGAGCAAATAGAGTTGAATCAGGTGGAGCACGGAAGGGCTTAGGATGGCTGGAATGATTTGAGTCGGGTAGAGCGGGCTCAAAGGCGAAGTATTATAAATTCAAGAGTGTAGATGGGTTAATAAGTATGTTAGAATAAGTTAACCTTTTAGGTACGAAGGTGGTCCAACATGCTTATTGGGTCCGTCTACACAGGTGTGCGCTGTTGGGTGATGAATTGATGTGGAAATGGGATGGATCGTACAATTCCGCTACAAGCTGCATGAGGAATTAATCTTGGATGGCAATGGTACAAGGATCCCAGATTGGAATGCCTTGGATTTAGGGGCATCTTTCCATCCAATACGACGCGTGAGTTCCCATTACCTTGACTACCTGTGAGATCTTTTTGTATAAAATTTGGCACATTATATATAAGCTTGCAAGAACATAACAACTTAAGTTATAACTTTTTAACTGATCGTGTAAAACTGTTTTCTATCAGCACTTTGGTAGAGGCTGACAAGGAAACCGATGAACAAAATTACCTACTCTGGAGACTGGAGAAGGGAGTTGCTGAAGGATCTATTGAGATACCAAAAGGTGTATATTCATCTCCTATGTTGCTTGGATTTTATTTTATTTTTTCTTGGAGAGGCTTGTTAATGTGCACGATTATGCTTTCTGTACTGGAGTTTTTTGTATATGCAATGCAGTAGGTTTAAATTGTGAAAGATGAGATGTGTATCTTTAGTCTTGATTTAGAAAGCTTCTGTCTATTTAGATTAGATGTGTTACTGCATGGTGTCATATTGGTTACTCTTGACATAGCTTAGAACTGATCACTAACCAAAAGTGCAAAAGGCACTATTGATATGGAATTGGTATGCCTAGTTCCCAGAAATATAATAACTGAGCTCCAGCTTATGGGTCTGAAGTTTTTAACTTTCAATCTGAGTTTGTGATTAGTTTTTGTAGGTGAGGCAATTCCTCTAGAATACAATCTTTCTGGTCTGAATGCCATAAGCTTTGACAAGGGGTGCTACATTGGTCAAGAACTCATTGCTCGGGCACATCACCGTTGGATCATTCGAACGCTTGATTCCGTTGAAGTTTCTTTCCCCTGTTACAGAGTTGGAGCAGAAAGTTGCTCCTGGATCAGAAGTTGTGGTAGCTGCATCTGGTAAGAAGGCTGGGATTGTCACTACTGCACTTGGGTCTTGTGGGCTTGGTCCCTTGCACCTTGAAGAAGCCTTCAAAGAGTCAGGAACCTTGTTTATACAAGGACAGGAAGATGTGAAGGTTGAAGCCATTAGACCAGAGTGGTGGCCAGAGGAGTGGTCTCTAGATAATCAACTGCATAGCGCGGTTGCTTAGATGTTTATTTGGGGGAAGAGCCATCCCTTGTACACTAGAGTGCTCGTGCCATTTTTTGTGTTTATGCATGTAGGAACTCAGATAATTTATTTCCCTGTGAAGAAAATAATCAAACCCAGAAATGGTTCCAAAATAGTTGCGGTGTAACATTATTTAGCATTAGAATAGATGAAATAAAAATTGTGATTTCTGCCTAATTTGTGGGTTAGGTTCCTGGTGAATTTCATATTTGCAGTACTATTGGCTTTGTAGATTTTTCTTTCAGAGAAGCTTCCAAATAGAAATATCTATATATCACTTTCGTTGATAATATCTACTTAAAGTTTAGGAGAGAGCTGCAGAGTACTCAGCATCGCATGAATAGGGATCAAAATGCATGTCTAATTTGATGATAAAATTACAAAATTTATTCACAAGTGAAATGAGGTATGAGTTCACAATATTTCTCGCACCAGTATGACAATGTGGTGCTTTTAATATGTATCATAGTGTTCTATTATTATAAGAAGCAATCAAAAAAGATATTATTTGCTACTGATTTCCTCTACACCAGCTCTACTATACACGCTGTAAATCTCTTTTAATCTTCAATGTTGCCTAGATTTTGTATCACTGCCTTCATGGTTGGCCTGCATTCTGGAAGCTCATCAGTGCACACCAGTGCAATCTTTGTTAATTTAGCCGCCCCAGATTTAGAGAACTTGCCATTCATATTGGGATCAACGAAATCTTCGTATTTGCAGGATTCAGCTGCCTGTCGCATTGAGTTAGTGAGATTTGTCTTACCAGATAGAATCTGAAGGATGATCACCCCAAATGCGTAAACGTCACTCTTCTCTGTGAAACGGCCAGTGGTAATGTACTCGGGAGCCATGTATCCCAGGGCAGCACTGACCTTTAGGGCTGAGAATACAGTATCATCGGCAAGGATCTTTAGAAGTCCAGAATCCATGATTATTGGATTAAACTGCTGGTCAAGGAGAACTTTCTCAACAGATATGTTTTGGTGTACTATTGCAGGTCTGTTTGTTTCACTCCGGTGTAAATATGCAATACCTGGTCCGAAAAAGGTAAAAAAAAAAAAGAAAAAGGAAAAATTATTACAGGACTAATATTTCTTGAAAAGAATATTCACATCATCTTCATTTAACAAATTCCATTATGGCGGAATATGGTAAATGTACTAACCTTTTGCAATCCCAGTGATTATAGAAACCCTTCTCTGCCAGTCAAGAGTGTGGTTGCTTCCATCTGCCAAGTCCAGATATCGTGAAAGGTTTCCTCTAGTAGCAAAATCATAGATGAGAAAACATTCACCCCTGCCCATTGAGCAGCAAAAACCTCGCAGTCTAGTGAGGTTTTCATGTCTTAGGGAGGTCAATAAGCGCAACCCATTCATGAACTCAACTTCCTCCGATTTACAGCTGATCACATTAATGCTTTTTATCGCTGCAACTGACCCATCTTTTAATATCCCTTTGAACACAGCAGAGAATTTGCTCTTCCCTAACAAATTCACCTCGGAGAAGTATTGAGTGGCTGACTCAACCTCTTCCAAGTTGAACTTGAACCTTTGTAGAAACTCATCAGAATCCTCACTGCCAATTTGATAACTAACCATTGGATCCCATTTATTACTATACTCGAGAGTTATAAGTGGAGAGGCACTTCTTGAGTAAAAATCCTTGGTCTCGTTAGCACTAAGCCGATCATCAGAAATACCACTACCATCAGATGTGATCCCAATTTTATGTTTTCGCCTACGGTACTGAAATACACACAGAAACCCAACAACAATCAATATAATACTGGCTATAGTCACCCCAGCAACAATGGCAATTTGAGGGAGTTTTGATGATTTTGGGCAATGGGTTTGGTTGCAATGTGCATTAAACTTAGCACTCAGGGGGACATGTTTTGGAGCAGTACCATTTGCTATAGGTTGTGCAAAGGGTTCAATTTGGTTAATGCCTGTATCATCCCAAGAACTGCAAATTCTCAATGAAGTAAACCCAACACCGCATAAACCAGGATTGTTTTCACAGTTGAATCCTCCATATAATTTCTTTAAAGCTTCATAACCGAAAAGGGAAAAAAAAACTCCCATCAATATAGGTAGATAAGAACCAAAAAATGAAATGCCAAAAGAATATTTAAAGCTTAAACTTACCAGGAGGGACTAGTCCAGAGAGAGTGTTGTTTCGAACATCAAGAACCTTCAACTGAGGAGAATTAGCTAATTTAATAGGAATCTTACCAGATAGCTGATTAAAGCTCAAATTGAGCCATTTTAGCATCCCCAGGTTCCCTATGCTGGAGGGAATTGGACCAGTTAATCTATTATGTTGAAATGTAACAACACTTAGCTTCTTTAAGTACCCAATCTCCGTTGGTATGCTTCCATTCAACTGATTATAACATAGCTCCAGAACTAAAGAAACAACAAATTTACACTCTGTATAAGCTAACATTGCGGAAAACTTCAAATAGGGCAAATTACCAAAATCATGAAAGTTCTTTTTCTTTTCTTTTTTCCAAGGATTGCCAGTCAAGCTAATTTTACAATACAAAACCCATAAAATTGCTTAATATTTTGATTTTTAAAAAAAATTGATCTATTTGATTTTGTTGTTCAGTTTAAAACCAACCATTTCCTCAAAGTAGGGAAAACCATGAATTTTCAATTAAAATTTAAACTTTTGACTATACAGTTGATGCCCAAATCAAAATTTCAAGAAACCCGACTTAATTTTCACAAAAAAATCACTTCCAAAAAAACTAACAATGCTCAACACAGTGTATAAAAAGTTAAATTTTTTTTTTTAAAAAAACAATCTTTTGGGGGTACAATTACTTACCTTGAAGACTAGCCATGTTCCCAATCTGAGGAGGTATAATCCCTGTAAGATTATTCATATTGAGATAAAGATCAGTCAACTCAGTGAGATTGGAAATCTCTTTTGGTATCTCTCCAGACAAAGAGTTGAAGTGCAAATAAAGACCGGACAAGCACTTAAGTCTGGCCACCGCCGGCGAAAGCCTGCCGGTGAGACCTTTGGCCTGCAATGAAATGTTAGAAACCTTAAGATGCTCGTTGCAAACCACGCCCTCAAATGACCCAACATTACATGGGTCCCCCTCATTGGTCCATGATTTCAAGAACTTGTTATCTGGGTCTAGAGACAATTTTATCTCCATTAAAGCTCTCAGCTCTGCATTTCCATTAATGTGATTTGGAAGGTAAAGTGTGAGAAAAAGAAGGAAAGTGAAGAGAAAATTATGGGAAATGTTGTTCATCTCAGTTTTTTCTTTTTCCTTGCTGGAAGAAATTATGATACCTTCTCCATTAACATGATAGCTAAGTTTGAATTCTTGAGTTACAGGCCCTGAATTGAATTTTTAATGGGAACAGAGAGAAAGAGAGAGGGAGAGTTGTGGACTTTTATTTATGTACACCTACCTCCATAACTGAGGGGCTGAGGCTGCCACTGACATATGAAACTGATATTTCCGCATATATATGTCATATACTCTCCAAATATATACTCTCTCTTTATTTCTTCTTTCTTTAACGTGGATTTGCAACGAGATTGGGATGTGAGAAAGAAATCAAATTAGGAAATAAATTTAAGTTTCGAACCCATCTCTGGAAAATAAATTAATTTAAAAATTGCATGGACATATGTATTACTATGGTAAATAATATGAGCTGCTTTGCAAACTTTAATTAACAATATTTTATCCTTTTAGTGTAATTATATACTACTTAAGATATTCCATCCATCCATCCATCCATCCGTTCCAAATTATTATTATTATTAAAAAAATTTTGTGTGTTAAGTTGTAAAATTATAGATACATTTTATTTTTAAACTTTATGAATCGTTATTTAGATTTGTAGTTTTGAAGAAAATGAAAAATTATCCTAAAAGTAGAACCGATAAACTATTTCTTAGACTTGGAAATATTGTGGCACAGAGTTGGAAAGTCAGAGGATTGGAGACCTAACTAGGGTGGCAAATTGGCAATGGATAACATGGCAAAGGCCCAACTACAAGAATCTGGGGTTGCTTATTTATAGACATTTTCAAGAATTGAGGAGCTACCTAAAATCGACTTATAGTCGATCAGTTTTCAAGATTAGGACAATGTAATGAAGTTCATACAACTACTACTGATACAAAAAGTCTTGGTCCCCAAAGACAAAGACTCGCACGAATTGGCTTTTTGTTATTGTCCTCCATCAGCGCAAAGACATAACACCAATTGTTTTGCTAGTTGTACACTTAAATTATGCACTAATCATACTAATCATAGTATTAGTGATTTGTTAATTTTATTTGAGTCATCGCCCTAATATTTTGATTTTTTGCAACTTCAATATATATATATATATATATATATATATATATATATATATATATATATATATATATATATATACGGTCCGGATCAAGTGCATACCCCTTATCTTACTCACCCGTGCTCACCCCCCTTTAGGCGACGGTTTCGGTCATACAATCGTCGCCTATACTTTTAGCGACGCTATATGTTGTCCGTCGCTAAAAGTATAGGCGACGGTTGAATGACCGAAACCGTCGCCTAAAGGGGGGGTGAGCACAGGTGAGTAAGATAAGGGGTATGCACTTGATCCTTGCTCTATATATATATATATAGTTCGTTTCTGGTACATACCCCTTTATTTTACAAATCCTGCTTACCACCTTTAGTGACGGACCGGGCGACGGTTTGGTCTGTCGCTATAAACAGATAAACAGTTTATAAGTTATGGCGACGGTTTGATGTGTCGCTAAAAGCTAAGATGACCGTTCGCTAATATACGCGACGAACCGAACCGTCATCCGGTCCGTCGCTAAAAGTGGTGAACAAGGTATGTTAAATAAAGAGGTATACACTTAATACACTCCATGTGTGTGTGTGTGTGTGTATATATATATATATATATATATATATATATATATATATATATATATATATATATAGGGTCAGGATCAGGTAAGGACTCCCTTACTTTGTTAAAATGCGATTTTTTTTTTGTTTTTTTGGTTTTTTTTTAAAATAACTAAAAAAAGTTTAATATTTTATGGAACTGAAATTTTTTCATAATAGAGTGTTTTGAATGTGATTTGGATACGTATAACAAAACAGGTCTGTACAGTCTGTGCAGACTGTACCACCATTTTTGGTATAGGTATTCAAATCACGCCCAAAACATTATATTATAAAAAAATATCAGTTCCATAAAATATTAAATATATTTTTTAGTTGTTTTAAAAAAAAAGGTCCGTATTTTAGCAAAGTAAGAGAGCCCTCACCTTATCGGTTCTGTATATATATATATGATGACAAAATTAATTGCTGCCTCACCTAGCTTGAGTAACTCCTTTCATTCAAGACTGTATGGCCAAGGAATTATAAATACAGATTTATTTAACTATTGCCTCTCTCTCTCTCTCTCTCAAAACATCTTCACATTTCAAATTTGTGTTATTGAGGTTTTAGTTTTCATGACTAAGCCAACTATCATCAGAAGTTGTAGTGGAATTTTTTTATAAACTAAAATAAGAACTACCTGTTAATGATGCTTCTGCATATCAAGGAGCTTTTCGAATTTCCTCATTATGGAAAAATCAATAAAGAGTGGGTAAAATGAAATTAAAGAAAAAGTGGTAATAATCTCTTTTGAATCCACTTTTCCTGCCATGTTTGAATTATAGATTACAGAAAGTTTAGTCTTTACTCTTTAGACAGTCTAAAAGTTCAAAATTCAGTCTTCCTCAAGAATTTTATATGGGTCACTCCCTCTTACTGCCTCTGGCCTCTTAATTAAATGGATTGTAAAACAGAACCAGAAATCCAAGCCCACCATGCTGCAAAGTTAGAATCTACTTGCAATAGTAGTATATTAAATAAGAATTAAGGATTAAAACTTATATAAATTAGAGTTGGTATTAAATTCAACATAGTTACTTTATAGTTATAGTTTCTCCGCTTATTTTTACAAGAAAATAATATAAATTTTAACTACAAAAATGATCAATTTAACTGAAAAAAAAGTCAAATTAAGCCAATGAATAATACATTTTATGATATTCATCGTTCTATTGATTAAAATTAAAAGAATCAATGTTAATTTTAAAATTTAAAATTGACATTAAAAAGTTGACAATGGTCAAATAATACGGAATGAAAAGAGTATAATTTTATCGATCAAATCATAGTTGTTAATCTCATCAATAATTCATTTAAATAAACATATATAGCGCTGATGAATCAATAACACGTACCTAGTATGAAAAATGAAATTTTAATATTTTAATTTAACCAGGCTAATTAACAGTGGCGAAGCTAGGCTAGAATTGTGGGGTCAATTGATCCCACTCAATTTTTGAAATCAGTTAAATTTTTTTTTACTCCGTTCAATTTTTGACTCCCACTCAAAAGGCAAACTGTGAACCATTAAAATCTTTCGTGAGTGGTCGGAATGGGTATTCGTGACTGGCTAGCCGCGAGTGTGGAGACTGGAGTGCGATTCTATTCTACTGTGACTCTCTTGCAGCCTTGTGCCCTTGCAGGTAACAAAAATTACTCTTTCTTCAATTTCTCTAACCTCAGTTTTGTTTTCAAAATCAATTGTGATTTCCCCTTTTGTTAGTATTATTAAATTGGATATTTGGATGCATTTGTCTAATCCGAAAGTATAAAGTATTAAAAAAAATTGTCTCGGGGGCATTGCCCCCGAACCCCCGCCAAATTTTTTATAACTTACTAATAATTTTGACCCCAGTGCTATAACTTCCTGGCTTCGCCATTGCTAATTAACATAATTCCTTTTTTCTCTAAACTAACCGTAAAATTAAATTATTCTTACTAAAATCTTTAAATTCCATGTTAGCATCGTGTTAAGTTCTCATATATACAGCTTAATTACTAAACAGTGAAAGCACTTGAAATTATTATTGTTATTTTTCACTAGGTTTCAGTAATTAAAAAGCTATGACTTATAGACTAACTATAGATATTCTAGTTTTTGTGACTCTGTAATTTGAAAAAAAATAATTAAATAAGGGTAGTAAATATGGATGGAAAATGAATGAATACTTTCCGATACAGAATAATTTTAAAATTGATCATCTGGATCAGGATCACCATCACCATCACTCTCTAGAAAGAAAGCACAAGAAGATTCCAGCTTTTTAGTTTTGGCCTTTTGTATGTGAAGATTCCTCCACTACTAAAACTTTGTACCTTCACAATACGCGTACGTTACGTTACCGCAGTGGCCGGCGTTACCTTACGTTACCTTACCAGTTACCTCACCCTTATCTAACATATGAGTGGTTAGCATAAAATTTATTTTTGAATAAGTTGGTCAATTGACCAATAGAATATTGACATGCAGACGAAGTTCTATGTGTGTCCAAATTCGATCCTGTATTTTCTAAGGCTCAGGGCAAAAATTTTCAAATGTGCCCCTTTATAAAAATTAAATAAATAAATTATCAACTAAATATTTTTATTAAAATTATAAGAAATTACAAAAGATAAGGAAAAATACTTTAAAATGTCATCGAAACAAAGAATCATCATATGTACCTACAAAATAAAAATATCAATGAAATCGGTAAAACTAATGAAATACCCACAGTAGTTGGCAAGTTTTACTGATTACACCATTGAACTTTTAATTTTTCAAATTACCTAATTAAACTAATTAAAAATGATTATTTTAAATATTTTTAAAAATTATTTTTTTTATTTTAATTTCTATTTTTACTTTTTTAAAAAAAAATCTAATATTTAGAATGGGTCATTCTGTTAAAAAATTATGTAAATATTAATTTAATTTAAAATCACCTTAATTTTTTTGAATCTATATTTAATGAAACTCTACTCATTTTATGAAGAAAAAAAGTTTCTAATATTTTTTACTTAAAATAATTATTTTTTAATTAGTTTGATGAGGTAATTTGAAAAATTAAAAGTTCAATGGTATAATCTGTGAGACCCCAAATTTTATGAATAAAGATTTAATTTTCTCAAAATAATTTTTTTTTATATTATGGTGTTGATTTGATGTAATGTTATAGTTGTGGGTAATATTTATAAATTTCGCAAAATAAGCAAGTGGTTATATAATATTCGATTGGTCGGAGAATATTCTTTTTGTCAAGGAATATCCGTACGACGGTACAATCATTGGTGGACCTCACAACAGGATTATTGTCGAATAGAGAAAACGACAAAAATACTTTATAAAAATAACGGCGGAAGTTTTACCGTTAACTGTTGAAACACCCGGTGTTAAAAGTACAGTAATACGCGTGGTTGCACAGTAGCACACGGTATTGATTATTGATGCTTACGTGAGAAGTCACTCAGTTATACTCAATTATTACTACAGTAATTACTGCATCATATCTCTCATATTATTGATTAAATTATTGTTACAGTATCATCTGCATAATATGATATATTGTTCAATCGGGTATTCAGGACACTTTTCGTGTCGGAGTATTATTCATGAGTTACTATTCACGAGTTACTATTCAAGAGTTACTATTTACGAGTTACTATTCACGAGTTACTATTCACCCAGTTACTATTCACTCTAGTATTATGCATTCGGGTATTTGGGTACAATATTATTCCATGAGGAGATGTGTAACGACCCTAAAATAGGTCCATTATATCCAACCCATTCTGAGTTGTCAAATACATGGTACGAAAAACAACTACAACTTTATTACAACAATTGTCGTGCAAAATACAACAACACATATGCTGTGAGTTTGGATACAAATATATACCAACTGTAGCATGTCACAATGACACCTTACATAAAGGTATAGTCAAAAACTGTTTTAGAAATTAGAATCTTTGAAAAGTGCTCAAGGAAACCTTCGTACATGGGAGGCCATGCGTCTAGGTTATGATTAGGAGTAATCATTCGGTTATAACCGAACCGAATAAGCTATTCGGTTATAACCGAAAATCGAATTATTACTATTTTTACTATCCGAACTACTAACCGAAATTTGAAAATAACCGAATTACTGAATACCGAATTACCGAATAGTAATTTCAGATATTCGGATAAAAACCAAACCCAACTTAACTATGGGACCTTTCCCCTTTCTAAATCAAGTCTATGTACAAATTACAAAATGATACTAGATCAGTTGCATATCCATCATATTCCTTCATTCTCATTAGTTAACCTAAAGTGTAAATGGTAATACTATTTTAAAAGCTACTGAATTACTAGGATTATGAGATTATCCTCCAACAGTGTCGATTAATTGAGGACAACCCTCTGATATTTGGCATCTGTGTACCGTGTACGAATCAGAGCCTTCAGATCTATGGTGATGGGCACCGGCGGTGGCGGGATCTGGTGGGTGTCGAGTGGTGGCGCCACTGAGGAAGATGTCCAGCCAGAAGAAGGGTTTGAGGTCCAGCCAAAAGGTGAGACGGCGCAAGTGCGCGACAGACAGTGAAAGCCGAGAGGCGGAGGCCGGAGCAGAGATTGAGTCGGAGAGAGGCGGAGGCCGGAGCATAGATTAAACGGAGAGAGACGGAGGCCAGAGATGAGCAAGAAGAGAGGTAGTCATGTAGATCTTGGAATTGGGATTGGGACTTAGGAGCGACGACTGCTACTTGTTAGGACAATAATATAATATATTATATTATTTAGTAAACTGCTAGGCAAGAATAGCTGGCTCCAATATTTAGTATAGTACGTACATATATATTAGTATATTATTTAGTATAGTATTAGTACGTATATATATTAGTATTAGATAGTATTAGATATTATTATAAAATTATTATTATTTTAATATTAATGTTTGGATATTCGGGTACCCGAATTATCTGTTTTTTAAAATATAAACCGAAATCGAATAATGAGAAATAAATTGGATATAACCGAAATAAGGAAAAAAAAACCGAAAAATCGAAATAATTCGGTTAAAAAAGTTCAGTTCGGTTCGATAATTTGGTTTTATCCTTTTTTTGCTCACTCCTAGTTATGATAGATATCATATGGCCACAGAATTATCCTTGGTTGACCCAATAGACCCCAAAGAAAAACGAGAAGATTACTATCATATTCTTCCCAATGGTGAGTCTTCTCTTGACATATCATTATCTCCACTGTCTCTAATTGGGAATTAAACTCCAAACAAACACCAAGATTATATAGGTAGTGCTCATAAATATAGTCAGCAAGTAGATGAGTACAACCCTGTCTTATGATGACACGAGGTGGTATATCATTAGACATCTTGTATGATAGTGGCAAAACACCCTTCCAACGTTGGGTTCGCCTCACCCTAGTTGATTCACCAAATATAACTACTAAATGATGACCACCGTTCTATTCCCCTATTATCCCCCGCTCGACCCAGCTACACTTTTATTACCTGAAAGGAATTGTGAAGCAAAAGGGTGAGCACAACTAGCTCAGTAAAGAATATCATGACTAAAAATAAATAAATTATCAATAGCCTTCAACAATAATAAATCAGAGATTTAGAACATATAGTAGATGATAAAACTTTTCAACCATAGTTGCAGCGGAACGAGCAATCCATTAGAAGAGTCAAATAGACTATAAAGTCTATTATCTTCTCCATGTTAAAAGTCTACCAACAATGTTTTATCCTTGTAACATCAATCAGCAATTCCTGTCCACAATCACATGTATAACTCATAATCGTAATTGTAGTTCTAAATTCCTTTTTTCATCCAGGACAAAGATAATTTTCATCACCTGAAACATCAAAGATTATGGTTATATCAAATCACAGTTTATGTCCATAATCCTACTAATAAATTCATCTTTGCACTACGACCAAAGATATTCATCAACAAGTCATCTTTTTACTACAGGCCAAAGATATTCATCAACAAGTTATCTTTGCAAAACAGGCCAAAGATATTTATCAGTTAGTCATGTTCATCTAAACACATGTTCATCTTTGCACTACGGGCCAAAGATATTCATCAAAAATCATTCATCATTGCACTACATGCCAAAGATACTGAGTTATATCATCATTTAGGACTGAGGATGATGAAAAATATTTTAAAGAAAACGAATCCAATGAAACAAAAGAACAAATATTAAGGATTCGTACTTTAAACAATTCCTGTTCAAAAATACTTTATAAATATCCAGAGTGGAGTAAAATTCAAGAATGAAGACCAAAACATAGATCCAATCAAAGTTAGTATCCAGAATAGATATTTTGGACAAAAAGAAGAAGTTTTATTTTTTGGTGAATAGTGTCGTATTCGTGAATAGTGCCGTATACGTAAATAGTAACCCCGACACCAAAAGATAGAAATTTCACAAAAAACATCATCACGTTTCGTGAATAGTAACTCGTGAATAGTAATTTATGAATAGTAATTCGTGAATAGTAACTCATGAATAGTAACTTTGACATAAAAAAGTTCCAAATTTGATAAAAATTTTCAACCAACATTCTAGCATAATGATATTGAAAAAATAATATCATTTTAGAAAAAAATAACATCCCTTACCTTAGAAAGACTAGTACTTCTAACTGGAATACTGGATATAGTGCTAAAAGAACTTGCACCGTATAGCAATACTCGAAGTACTAAAATACTAACAAAAATACGCTCGATATTATAGAGAGAAAAAGAAAGAGAAATCTGTAGTTTCTCGTGTGATTTTCAATTCTAACCTAAGCACCCTATTTATAGGAAAATGCTTAGAACACCAAAGCAGAAAATTTAATAAAATATTAATATATATATATATATATATATATATATATATATATATTAAATTCTTACGCACATTTGACTTCTGAATTTCAGCATCTAACAACACATGGGCCAACAATAAAAACGTTTTTTTAACAAAAAATATTTAAAACTTCCAAAAAATGATAATCAATTAATCTAGAACTTCAATAATTTATAATAAATAGCCCTTTTATCAGAAAATTCGAATCTCGTGAATTTTTATAGGAAATTCATTTCTCTACAACTTTACAGCAGAAAGTTTTTCCAAATTTTAAACAGAAATTGACCGAAAACCATAAACGGACGATTTTACGGGCTATAATCAAATTTCAGTCAAGAAATGGGCCCACAGACATGTTTAACATGTTTTAAACAACTTTTGCAACAAAAATACTCTTCCTCCTCATATATTCATATATCCCACATTCATTATAAAAATATCATCATTATTATATTATAATAATATAATAAAATATTATTTTATCATAAAAGATAAAATATCGATTTTCAACAATTGTCACTTTTAAAATTTTCTCCATATATATCTACATAAAATTAATATTTTTCTCATCATATAAATTAATAATTAATTATTCACAAATAATATTACAGAATCACAATAATGATAACCAGGCCATTCCCAGGAAAGAGGGGGCTTTTCAATAAGAATTTCTCCTTACTGGCGCGCAATTAGGTGACCAAACCTCTCCTTAGACAGAACTTTCTAGACATTGCCAATAATACTATCTAATAATATTATTCAAATAATATGAATTATTGATTTGATAATAAAAAAAATTGTGCAGTGACAATTATTAAAACAACAATAATATAAAATAACAACGAAGCAATTATTGAATCAAAAATAAAATATTGAACAGTAATTACTGTAACAATTATTGAGTAGTGCCTTCTTACGTAAGAATTAATAATTTAAAAATACTGTGCAATACCGTGTGCTACTGTGCAACAACGCGTATTACTTTACTTTACCCACCGGGTATTGCAACAGTGTTAACGGTAACAATTACGCCGTTATTTATAAAAAAATTTAATTTGTCGTTTTCTTCATCCGACAGTTATTCTGTTATGGGGCCCACAAAAGGCTGCGCCGTCGTATGAATATTCCCCGACAGAAAGAATATTTCACGACCAAACGAATATTACCCGACAAAAATGAGTATTTTATAACCACTTGCTTATTTTGAAGAAAAAAAAATCATATATCACCCTTAACTTTAACCTTTTATCAATTTAACCATTTACTGAATTATAATTATAAGTAAAATTGAATACTTTTATTTCATAAAATTCGGGGTCTTACAAGATGTGCTAATTTTTCAGACCGTTGGTTGAAGATATAATAATAAGTCAATATGGACCGTTGGTGGAGTTATAATAGTAAATCAATATGGATCGCTGGTTTAAAGTTTTAATAGTAAATCAGTATAGACAGTTGTTTTAAGTTTTAATAATAAACCAATATGGACCGTCCGTTTAATAGTAAATCAATCTGGACTGTTCATGAATTAGTTACTATTCATTCCATTTTCCTATAAATAAAAGCTTATTCCTTCATTATTTCTTACGAATTCACGGAAAATCTAGAGAGAGAAATTATAGAAAAGCTATAGAAAATTATTCTGCTACTTCCCTACTCTTATATTCAGTTTTTTTTACGGTAAGGGATGTTATTTGTTGTACTCATGAAAAAAACTTCTATTATTCCATTATTTATTATTCTGTTGGAATAACCTGTATACGCGGGCTACCCTATACATGGTGACATTCTTCTAATATTTCGTTCTTTATTATTCTGTTGGAATATTCTGTTTGTGCGTTTACGCCAGACCTAGTTCCATTATTTATTATTCTGTCAGAATATCATGTCTGTGCGTTTACGCCGGACCTGGTTCTATTATTTATTATTCTATCGAAATATCTTGTCTGTGCATTTACGCCGGACCTGGTTCCATCCTTTATTATTCTGTTGGAATAACCTGCATGTGCGGTCTATCGCATGCATGGTGATTTCTTTTGTTATTCCATTCTTTATTATACTCAGTTGGTTAAAACTTTGACTTCTATACCCATGAAATTAGTGGAATATCTTTGATATTTGCGCTTCATCCAGTATCTTTTCATAGAAATATTCTTCTGAACATTCTTGAATTTTACTATACAAAACAGTATCATGTTGACAATTTGAAGGTTATCAGTTCATGGATAAATTAATTCTTGAACTTGTTTTATTTAATTCTTATATCATTGTCATCATCCCCATGTTTATATTATGTTGAAAGTCATCTGTCGCCTGTAGTGCATAGATGGACTTGGTATGATTATGACCAGGGATTATTCGGTATAATCATAACCGTAATGTTACAAATGATGCGGAAAAAGTCCTCATTGACCCGTAGTGCATTGATGGACAGTTTTACCACATCATTTGTAATATTACGGTCATGATTACACCGAATAATCCCTGGTCATAATCATACCAAGTCCATCTATGCACTACAGGCCACAGATGACTTTCAACATAATCTAAACATGAGGATGATGACAATGATATAAGAATTCAATAAAACAAGTTCAAGAATTAATTTATCCAGGAACTGATAACGTTCAAATTGTCAACATGATATTGCATTGTAGAGTAAAATTCAAGAATGTTCAGAAAAATATTTCCATGAAAAGATACTGGATGAAACATAAATATCAAAGATATTCCACTAATTTCATGGGTATAGAAGTCAAAGTTTTAACCAACTGAGTATAATAAAGAATGGAATAACAAAAGAAATCACCATGCATGCGATAGACCGCACATGCAGGTTATTCTAACAGAATAATAAAGGATGGAATCAGGTCCGGCGTAAACGCACAGACAGGATATTCCGATAGAATAATAAATAATGGGACCAGGTCCAGTGTAAACGCACAGACAGGATATTCCGACAGAATAATAAATAATGGAACCAGGTCCGCCGTAAACGCACAGATATGATATTCTGACAGAATAATAAATAATGGAACCAGGTCGGGCCTAAACGCACAGACAAGATATTCCGACAGAATAATAAAGAACAAAATATTAGAAGAATGTCACCATGTATAGGGTAACCTGCGTATACAGGTTATTCCAATAGAATAATAAATAATGAAATAACAAAAGTTCTCTTCATGAATACAATAAATAACATCTCTTACCGTAAAAAAAACTGAATATAAGAGTAGGGAATGAGCATAATACTTTTCTATATGTTCTCTTATAATTCTCTCTCTAGAGTTTCAGTGAATTCGTAAGAAATAATGAAGGAATGAGCTTCTATTTATAGAAAAATGGAATGAATAGTAACTAATTCATGAACGGTCCAGATTGATTTACTATTAAACGAACGGTTCATATTGGTTTACTATTAAAACTTAAAACAACAGTCCATACTGATTTACTATTAAAACTTTAAACCAGCGATCCATATTGATTTACTATTATAACTCCACCAACGGTGATTCACTAATATAACTTCAACCAACGGTTTAAAAATTAGCACATCTCCTCATGGAATAATATTGTACCCAAATACCCGAATGCACAATACTAGAGTGAATAGTAACTGGGTGAATAGTAACTCGTGAATAATAACTCACGAATAGTAACTCATGAATAGTAACTTGTGAATAGTAACTGTAAAACCCCAACTTTTTGAATAAAGATGAATTTTCTATAAATATTATTTTTGAATATTATGGAGTGAAATTGATATAATAGTTGTGGGTAATATTTATAAATTTTACAAAGTACGCAAGTTGTTATATAATATTCGATTAGTCGGGGAATATTCGTTTTAACGGGGAATATTCGTACAACGACACAATCATTGGTGGAACCCAATGATTGTGCCGTTTTCTATGCAGTCCATTTTCTATAAATAGAAGCTCATTCCTTAATTATTTTCTTACGAATTCACTGAAACTCTAGAGAGAGAAAATTATAGAGAGAAAGAATAAAAGATTTCTGCTACTTAACTACTCTTATATTCAGTTCTTTTACGATAAGGGATGTTATTCTTTCTTATTCATAAAGAGAACTGTTGTTATTCCATTGCTTATTATTCTGTTAGAATAACCTGTATACGCGGTTTACCCTATACTTGGTGATATTCTTCTATCATTCTGTCTTTACTATTCTGTTGAAATATCCTGTCTGTGCTTTTTACGCCGGACCTGATTCCGTCTTTATTATTCTGCTGGAATATCATGTCTTTATTATTATTCTGTTGGAATATCCTGTCTGTACGTTTTACGCAGGACCTGATTCCGTCCTTATTAGTATTCTGTTGGAATAACCTATCTATACGAAGTACCGCATGCATGGTGATTTCTGTTGTTATTCTATTCTTTATTATTCTGTTGGAATATCCTGTCGGTGCCAATTTCGCCTAACCTGGTTCCGTTATTTAGTATTTTGTTGGAATAACCTGTCTATGCGAAGTACCGCATGCATGGTGATTTCTTTTATTATTCCATTCTTTATAATACTCAGTTGGTTAAAGTTTTGACTTCTATACTCCATGAAATTAGTAGAATATCCTTGATATTTGCGTTAAAGTATTGACTTCTATACTCGATGATGTGGAATATTTATTAAGCCGAGTCTCAGCGATAACAGTGATGTAAAACCTTTTTAATCATAAAAGATAGTAGATTTTATTTTCTACTTGACTAATTTAATGGATTGCTTATTCCGCTGCAGTTAAACTTGATGTCTATTATATTTTATCAGTTTAACATTGTTGGAGACTAATGATAATTTATTCTGCATTATCTTAGTCATAATATTTCTTATTGGGCTAGTTGAGCTCACCCTTTCTTTCACTGTTCTCTTCAGGAAATGAGAATATAGCTGGGACGAGTCAGGGAACGGAGTGATGGTCCAAAGGATAGCATTAGTAGTCCTCATTATTCTGTGAAATAGTGTGATAATAATTGTAATGAGGACTCCTTTTGAGTTTGTATAATCTCTAGTAGATAATATTTGTATTCAAACTCACAGTTTATGTTTTGTCGTATTGTACACGACAGTTGTATTAGTAAGTTGTATTTGAATTCTGTACCATGTATCTGGCGACCCAAGATGGGTGATGTATACCTAATTTTGGGGGTGTTATAGTTGGTATCAAAGCTTAGGGATATAATCTCTGGCTAAGATGTAAGACTAGAACTAGAAGGGGAGAGACGGGGAATTCCTTCGCTAGTATGACCTACTTAAATTTATCTTGTATTTAAATTGGTTGGTCAGAGTTTAGAGATATTATGTTACATGTCAATTAACCTTTGTTTTGTGGCAGTATCTGAAAATGTTGAGAATAGCAATAGAGCACAAGAGACCGTTGAGTATCCACATATCAATAATCAGGAGAATGTGAATCAGGAAGGCGACAATCCTCATCCAAACAACAACACTGACCAAATGATGAATGATGGATTGTTCAGAGGCTTTATGCAATTCATACAACAGCAGGCGAGAGCGGCTCCTGTCCAAAATATAGGTGGAAACACTGGAAACTCTCGGGCGATCACCGCTAAACAGTTCAAGGAGATGGGACCACCGGAGTTTAAGGGAGAGCCAAAACCACTTATAGTGGAAGCATGGATAAAGCAGATCACCAAGATATTTGATGTCTTGGGATGCTCCAAGGAGCAAAAGGTTCCCTTTGCCGCCTTTATATTACGCGGAGAGGTAGATTACTGGTGGGAATCGGTAAAACGTACTCAACCTTCCGTACTGAAGATGTCTTGGGAGAAGTTCCAAGAGCCGTTCAACGACAAATATTTTTCCGAAAGTATTCGTCACATGAAGGAGGTGGAGTATATCAAATTGGAGCAAAACAATATGACCGTATCGCAATACGAGGCAAAATTTGCGGAGTTATCAAGGTTTGCATCTCACTTGGTGGATAATGAAGAGAGAATGGCGCGAATATTTATAAGAGGTTTGAAGTCGGAGATACGTCAACATCTTATTTCTCATAAACTGTGTTTGTATTCAGATATTGTAAATAGGGCTTAGTTGGTGGAGCGCGATAATGAGTCAACGCAACTAAAAGAGAGCATCCGACAAAATGATAATACCAGTGAGAGCAGTCATCGAAGTGGTGACAATAAGCGTGAAGGGAATCAACAAGCCAGAAATTGTAACCACTTCGGTGGTAATCAGGACCAAAATAATAAGAATGGACATTTCAAGAAGAGGAGATTCAACAATGATGGAAAGATGTCAGCACCAGCACCCATTGTTAAAGAAGGAGAAAGACCATCTATCATATGCTTCAAATGCGGAGGGGAGGGACACATCAGTCCAAATTGCGCGATATCGTCCAAAACATGTTATAATTGTGGAAGAGAAGGTCACTTAGCCCGATTTTATCGTTCACTGAAGATAAATTCAGTTAGTATGGAGGCACCAAAGGCTGTCCCAGAAAAGTCAAAGCCGGTAGTGCAAGGGAGAGCGTTTGTTGTGACCTCCCAGAAAGCAAGGAACTCGAATGAGGTCATCACGGGTAAGCTTATCATAAACTCTACCGAACTCTACACTTTATTTGATACCGGTTCTATCCATTCTTTTATTTCTCCTACTTGCGTTTAACGATTAAATTTGACTCCGGAGAAATTAGACTTTGACTTATCTATGGAAACTCCGTTAGGAGAAACCTTCATTACATCCACGGTTTATAAGTCTTGTTTGGTTCAAGTTGGCACCCACACATTACCTGTCAATCTTATTGCATTAAAAATACTTGCATTTGATGTAATTCTAGGGATTGATTGGTTAACTACTCATCATGCAAAAATTGATTGTTTTCGTAAGATTGTTAGCTTTCATATTCCTAATCGACCTATTATACGAATTCAAGCATCCAAACCATTAAAATCAATCACTGTCATCTCAAGCCATAAAGCTATTCGTTTATTAAAAAATGGATGTCAAACTTTCTTAGCTCATGTCACAGATCTAAACAAAAATACGTCAGTTTTGAATAATATTTCTATTGTTAATGAATTTCCTGACGTATTCCCTGAAGAACTTCCTGGCCTACCCCCAAAGCGTGAAATTGAATTTTGTATCGACCTTGAACCCGGTACAAAATCCATTTCTAAATCCCCATATCGAATGGCTCCTATTGAACTTCAGGAGTTAAAAACTCAACTACAATAATTGTTAGACATTGACTTTATTCGTCCTAGTACTTCTCCTTGGGGTGCTCCTATTCTATTCGTGAAGAAGAAAGATGGGAGTACGCGACTTTGTATTGATTATCGGGAGTTGAATCATGTCACCATCAAAAATAGGTACCCATTGCCACGTATTGATAACCTATTTGACCAGTTGCAAGGAGATAAATTCTTTTCAAAGATTGATCTTCATTCCGGATATCACCAATTGAAGATTAGAACCGATGACATTCCAAAGACGACTTTCAGAACTCGGTACGGGCATTATGAATTCCTAGTCATGTCCTTTGGATTGACTAATGCTCCTGCTTCCTTCATGGATATGATGAACCGAGAATTCAAGAAATATTTGGATCACTTTGTGGTCGTCTTTATTGATGACATCCTTATATATTTCAAAACCCGTGAAGACCATTAGCAACACTTGAGGCTGATACTCCAAAAGCTTTGTGAATATAAGCTTTATGCCAAGTTGAAGAAATGCGAGTTCTGACTTGAGGAAGTAGCATTCCTTGAGCACGTGGTATCAAGTCATGGAATATCTGTTGACCCAGCAAAGATTGAAGCTATTCAAAGCTGGGAGCAACCTAAATCAGTGACCGAAGTATGTAGCTTTCTCGGCTTAGCTGGTTATTATCGGAGATTCGTAGAAGGGTTTTCTCGAATCGCTACTCCACTAACTCAACTAACTCGGAAAGATACAAAGTTTGGTTGGAGCGAAGAATGTGAGAAGAGTTTTCAAGAACTCAAGAGGAGACTCATTTTAGCACCTGTTCTGACAATACCATTTGGTTCGGAGGGATTTGTCATCTACAGTGATGCTTCGGGCAAAGGGTTAGGATGTGTTCTCATGCAACATGGGAAAGTCATAGCCTATACCTCACGACAACTCAAAGAATATGATAGGAATTAACCTACTCATGATCTAGAGTTGGCAGCTGTTGTCTTCACACTAAAAATTTGGAGGCATTACTTGTATGGGGAGAAAGTGGAGATCTTTACGGATCATAAAAGCCTCAAATATTTCTTCACTCAAAAGGAACTCAACATGCGAAAACGACGTTGGCTTGAACTGTTGAAAGATTATGATCATACCATCCAATACCATCCTGGAAAAGAGAACGTGGTAGCTGACGCATTGAGTAGAAGATCATATGCAAGTACGAGTGCGATATTGTCAACGCAAAGGCCCATTTTGTATGACTTGCAAAGGATGGAGATAGAGATAAAAACTCCAGGGACCCATGTGATGATGACAAATATACGAGTAGAACCGACTTTAATTGATAAAATTAAAACTGTTCAAGTTACAGATCCGGAGCTGATGCGTATGAGGAAGAAAGTGCAAGAAGGTGCAATGCCGGAAGCAAGAATCGATGAAAAAGGAATACTTCGAGTCAACTCCAGACTTTGTGTTCCTAACAAACCTGATTTAAAGTATAAAATCATGATGGAGGCGCACAACACACCGTTTGCAATCCATCCTTGGAGTACCAAAATGTATTATAATCTTCGACATACATTTTGGTGGGGCAATATGAAGAGAGAGATAACGCTGTTTATCTCAAGGTGTCTAACGTGTCAACGAGTCAAGGTGGAGCATCAAGTACCTAAAGGTCCATTGTAACCACTTGAAATTACAGAATGGAAGTGGGAGCACATTACCATAGATTTCGTTACTGGTCTTCCCAAAGTTTCTCAAGGCATAGATGCGGTTTGGGTCATTGTTGATAGATTGACCAAGTCTGCTCATTTCTTACCGATACGAGAAACTTATACACTTGAACGTATTACTCGTATGTACATAAAAGAGGTTGTAAGATTGCATGGTATGCCAGTATCCATAGTTTCTAATCGAGACCCAAGATTCATTTCGCGATTTTGGGTTAGTTTGCAAAAAGCTATGGGCACAGATTTACGATTTAGCTCAACATATCATCATCCTCAGACGGACGGACAGTCAGAGAGGACTATTCAAACTCTTGAGGATCTATTAAGACTCTGTGTCCTTGATTTCAAGGAAAGTTGGGACAAGTTCTTACCATTGGTGGAGTTTTTTTACAACAACAGTTATCAAGCAAGTATTAGCATGGCTCCATTCGAAGCGTTGTATGGAAGAAAATGTCGTTCTCCAGTATGCAGGGATAAGGTGGGTGAAGCAACGTTGTTGGGACCGGAATTGGTACGTATGACTACGGAAAAGATTCAAACGATCTGGCAACGTATAAAAACCTCAAAAGATCGACAAAAGAGTTATGCTGATCTTCATCGAAAGGACGTGGAATTCGATATAGGAGATCATGCATTGTTACGTGTTGTTCCATGGAAAGGAGTTACGAGATTTGGAAAGAGAGGAAAACTCAATCCTCGATTCATCGGCCCATTTTTAATCCTTGATCGAGTAGTAACTGTGGCCTATAGACTCGTTTTACCGCCAAGTATGTCTCGCGTTCATAACGTTTTTCACATATCCATGTTACGTAAATATGTGGAAGACCCGAACCACATTATTGAGTTGGAACCGAACGAAATAGCGGAAGATTTGACGTATGAAGAGGTTCATGTTCAAATCTTGGAAAAGAAGGAACATATTCTACGCACCAATGTTATACCTCAAGTCAAAGTTTTGTGGAGAAACCACGATGTTGAGGAAATGACTTGGGAGTTAGAATCTGAAATGAAATCAATGTATCCTTACCTCTTCGACATACCAGATACGTACCCTAATTTTGAGGGCGAAATTTCATAAAAGGGAAGATTGTAAAACCTCAACTTTTTGAATAAAGATGAATTTTCTATAAAAATTATTTTTGAATATTATGGAGTGAAATTGATATAATAGTTGTGGGTAATATTTATAAATTTTGCAAAGTATGCAAGTTGTTATATAATATTCGATTGGTCGGGGAATATTCATTTTAACGGGGAATATTCGTACAACGGCACAATCATTAGTGGACCCCATAACGAAATTATTGTCGGATTGAGAAAACGACAAAAATACTTTATGAAAATAACAGCGGAAGTTTTACCGTTAACTGTTGAAACACCCGGTGTTAAAAGTACAGTAATACGCGTCGTTGCATAGTAGTACACGGTATTAATTATTGATGCTTACGTGATAAGTCACTCAGTTTTTGTTGGTATTATTAATGTAATAATACAGAAAATCTTTTTATATAAAATAGAATACTTTTATAAAGTTATTCTATAAATAGAATATATTATATTCTATTATGCATAGTGTTGCATAGTGTTTACATAGTATTTTGCATAGTAAAATCTTTTTATATAAAATAGAATACTTTTATAAAGCTATCTGTTTTATTAGACAACAATTAGAATATATTATATTTTATTATGCATAGTGTTTTCATAGTGCCTGCATAATATTTTCATAGTAAAATCTTTTATAAAGTTATTAGTTTTATTAGATTATAAATAGAATATATTATATTTTATTTAAAATATTTTGCTTTAAATATGTACCGTCAGATTAAAATAAATCAATCTGGACCGTTCATGAGTTAGTTACTATGCAGTCCATTTTCTATAAATAGAAGCTCATTCCTTCATTATTTTCTTACGAATTCACTGAAACTCTAGAGAGAGAAAATTATAGAGAGAAAGAAGAAAAGATTTCTGCTACTTAACTACTCTTATATTCTGTTCTTTTACGGTAAGGGGTGTTATTCTTTATTATTCACGAAGAGAACTGTTATTATTCCATTGCTTATTATTCTGTTGGAATAACCTGTATACGCGGTCTACCCTATACTTGGTGACATTTTTCTATCATTCCGTCTTTACTATTCTATTGGAATATCATGTCTGTGCGTTTTACGTCGGACCTGATTCCGTCTTTATTATTCTATTGGAATATCTTGTCTGTGCGTTTTACGCCGGACCTAATTCCGTCCTTATTAGTATTCTGTTGGAATAACCTGTCTATACGAAGTACCGCATGCATGGTGATTTCTGTTGTTATTCCATTCTTTATTATTCTGTTGGAACATCCTGTCGGTGCGAATTTTACCTGAACTGGTTCCGTTATTTAGTATTCTATTGGAATAACCTGTCTATGCGAAGTACCACATGCATGGTGATTTCTTTTGTTATTTCATTCTTTATTATACTCAGTTGGTTAAAGTTTTGACTTCTATACTCCATGAAATTAGTAGAATATCCTTGATATTTGCGCTTCATCCAATATCTTTTCATGGAAATATTCTTCTGATCATTCTTGAATTTTACTCTATAAAACAGTATCATGTTGACAATTTGGACATTAGTAGTTCCTAGACAAATTAATTCTTGAACTTGTTTTATTGAATTCTTATATCATTGTTATCATCCTCATGTTTATATTATGTTGAAAGTTATCTATGGGCTGTAGTGCATAGATGGACTTGGTATGATTATGAACAGGGATTATTCGGTGTAATAATGACCGTAATGTTATAAATGATGTGGTAAAAGTCCTCATTGGCCCGTAGTGCATTGATGGATAGTTGTTGGAATGATCATGACTATTAATGAATACACAAATATTTTTGGCCCGTAGTGCATGGATAATTGTGATCGTGATACTAAAGAATATCCTTGGCCGTAGTGCAGGGGTGATTCGATGATGTGGAATATTTATTAAGCTGAGTCTCAGCGATAACAGTGATGAAAAACCTTTTTAATCATAAAAGATAGTAGATTTTATTTTTTACTTGACTTTTAATGGATTTCTTGTTCCGCTGCAGTTAAACTTGATGTCTATTATATTTTATCAGTTTAACATTGTTGGAGACTAATGATAATTTATTCTGCATTATCTTAGTCATAATATTTCTTACTGGGCTAGTTAAGCTCACCCTTTCTTTCACTGTTCTCTTCAGGAAATGAGAATATAGCTGGGACGAGTCGGAGAACGGAGTGATGGTCCAGAGGATAGCATTAGTAGTCCTCACTATTCTGTGACATAATCTGATAATAATTGTAATGAGGACTCCTTTTGAGTTTGTATAATCTTTAGTAGATAATATTTGTATTCAAACTCACAGTTTATGTTTTGTCGTATTGTACACGACAGTTGTATTTGAATTCTGTACCATGTATCTGGCGACCCAAGATGGGTGATGTATACCTAATTTTGGGGGCGTCACAGTAACTCGTGAATAGTAACTCCGACACGAAAAATGTCCCGAATACCCGATTGAACAATATTGCAAATAATAATATGAATAACTTTACCGTCTCAATTATTGATTTAATAATATATCATATTATGCAGATGATACTGTAACAATAATTTAATCAATAATATGAGAGATATGATGCATCAATTACTGTAGCAATAATTGAGTATAACTGAGTAACTTCTCACGTAAGCATCAATAATCAATACCGTGTGCTACTATGTAACAATGCGTATTACTGTACTTTTAACACCGGGTGTTTCAACAGTTAACGGTAAAACTTTCGCCGTTATTTTTATAAAGTATTTTTGTCGTTTTCTCAATCCGACAATAATTCTGTTGTGGGGTACACCAATGGTTGTACCGTCGTACGGATATTCTTCGACAAAAAGAATATTCCCCGACCAATCGAATATTATATAACAACTTGCGTACATTACAAAATTTATAAATACTACCCACAACTATAACATTATATCAAATCAACACCATAATATTCAAAAATATAATTCAAGAAAAATAAATATTTATTCATAAAATCTGGGGTCTCACAACGGTTGTATGACCAAACCATCGCCGGGTCCGTCGCTAAAGGGGGGTAAGCTCGGATGAGTTAGATAATTGGTGAACTTATGATCCGGACTATATATATATATATAGGGTATTCATCCATGGCAAATGTTTGCTATGGACACTATTCAGCAAACAAGTTGATTACCGTTGATCTTTTATTTTTACATTATGTATACATAAATATAAACTTATCTTTACATAGCATATGGGTCATATGGGTGGGATTTACACTGCCGCTACAACCTGTAGCGGTAGGCATGTAATTTAATTAGGGGCAGTAATGTAATTTGCAAACGGACAAAAAGGAAAAGTGGCTGCCGCTACAAGCTGTAGCGGCAGGGAGAAAACTTGACCAATCACAGCCTTCCATTGTCCAGATCAACGGTAATCAACTTGTTTGTTGAATAGTGTCCATGGCAAACGTTTGCCATGGATGAATACCCATATATATATATATATATATATATATATATATATATAGCAAGGATCAAGTGCATACCCTTTATCTTACTCACCCGTGCTTACCCCCCCTTTAAGCGACAGTTTCAGTTATACAACCGTCGTCTATACTTTTAGTGACACTATATGTTGTCCGTCGTTAAAAGTATAGACGACGGTTGTATGACCGAAACCGTCGCCTAAAGGGGGGTAAGCACGGGTGAGTAAAATAAGGGGTATGCACTTGATCCGGACCGTATATATATATATATATATATATATATATATATATATATATATATATATATATATATATATATATATATGGACAAAGGTCCAAAAATATTCTTATTGTGTATGTACTTAATATTATGATTATTAAGTACAAGATACAAGATGACTTTTTTCATTTCATGTAAGTACTTAATATTATGCTTATTGATTTTATTTTATTTTATTTTATGCAATAACACATTTCAATATAATTTATTTAATACAAAATACACAAAAAGAAGTTATTAAATCAAAATAATATTTGATTCAACGTTTTCAAAAACACTAATATTACAATCGTGTAATATAAGTGTATAATTATTTAACAACTTAAATATGTTCATTTTTTAAATACTACAAAATTGATCGATATACATCACCATATTACATGAAAACTTGCATGCTCTTGTATGTTTCAATGTTCTTTGCCTTGATATAATTGAGCTGACCCAAATTCGTCCAAAACTCTAAAAGAATAAGTCAAGTATATTTTTGATACAAAATAAAAAAAGTAAAGTGGTAGAAAAAAAATAAAATAAAATTCAAAATTTATTTTTAGTGGTTTCAAAAAATTATGCAAAGTGATAATTTTTTTTATATTTTTATACTAATGAAATTCCCGAAATAACAACTTAACATTTAATTTAATATGCCTCAACCAATGCTTTTGATGATAAAAAAGATTATACATTAAATTCTCTTTTCATGAAGAGTAAATATGTTATTTAGTAGAGTTTATTAGCGTAAAAAAATAAAAACATTTATTATTTTATGTAATATTGTGATGCCATTAAAGATAATTTTGAAACTCCTCTAACTTTTTTTCCCTTAATATGTATAAATTAAAAATATACTTTCCCGTCCATTTAAAGACGGATGTAGTAATTATTTTCGGTTAACTTTCCAAACAGATAAATGAATAATGCTAGAGATACGAACTATTCTATAAATCTATCTAATAAAATACAAATGATTTTGAATTTCCCGCTCACTCAATAAATCATCTGGGCCGTCCAAAGTTTAAGATAAATCCCACCGTCCATACATCTATCTAATAAAATACATCTATCTATCTAATCTATCTAATAATGATTTTGAATTTCCCTCTCACTTAATAAATCATCTGGGCCGTTCTAAGTTTGAGATAAATCTCACTGCCCATACAGTGCCGGAGGCACGGGACCCAGCTAGTATTTTATAAATTGCTAATGTGGCATACTCCATCTCTATATATTGTGTGGGATTGAAGGCTACATTTAAACAATTTATTGATCAATATGTTAAAGTGGAGTATGTCACATAAATATTTTATAAAATATTTATAAAATAATTTGTATGTGTAGCATTACTCATAAACAAATATAACGTGCCGCTAATACGTTAAATTAGAGCGGAATACGTAAGTCATGCTATCTGATTTGGTTATAATGGCCATAGGAATATATAATGGAATCCTTATATATGGGTATCTATCCACAGCAACCGGTTATTGGGAGCAACCCTTTTGGCCCAGCCGCTACAACCGGTTGTTAGGGTTGTAGCGGCTTATAAAAAAAAATTGTCTAAAGTCGGTACAGGTTGTAGCGGGCCAAAAAGAATTGTTCCCTAACAACCGGTTGGGAATCCTATATATATATATATATGCTCATGTATGATCAAGAGTCGTGTATATATAATTATATTGTAAGCCTTGAATCTAGCTAGCTAGCTAGACCCACAAAAACAGAGTCGTCATTTGTTTGTATTGTAAGATGGAGGGAAGAAGGCTTGTTCGGTTCCTCTTTCTTGTTTTCAGTTGTGTCCTCCTCTTGCTCTTCACCGGCCTGTTCAATCTCCCGGGTTCCACCAATAAACTACAAGACTGCACCACCAACTCCCCTTCGCCTTGGTACTGCACCTCCTCTAAGAACCGCTTCCTTTTTAAGAAATCAAGCTTCCTCCAATACCCCACCACCACCTCCAAACCAACGAGCCACCACTCCTCTGACGTCCCCCACCACCCACTCGACCCCCTCACTATCCAAGAATTCAACAAAGTCCGCACCATCATCCAATCCCACTCGCTCTTCAAAAACTCCCCCTACGCCCTTCACTCCATCGTCCTGGAGGAACCAAATAAGCAAACCGTCCTCACGTGGCAAAAGGGCGACCCTCTCCCGCCACGAAAAGCCACCGTTATCGCACGTGTCAACGGCGACGCACACGTGCTCACCATAGATATCCACACGAGCGAGGTGACCCGTCAAGAAACGGGTCATTTTTCAGGGTACCCGACGATGACCATGGAGGACATGACGTCTGCCACGTGGGCCCCCCTAGGAAATGCCGATTTCAACCGTTCGATCTTGGCTCGTGGCGTTGATTTAGAGGACCTGGCTTGTCTACCGATATCAAGCGGGTGGTTTGGGATAAGTGAGGTTGAAGAAAAGAGGAGGTTGATTAAGGTACAGTGCTACTCCATGAAGGGCACTGCAAATTTCTACATGAGGCCCATCGAAGGGCTCACAGTGCTTCTTGATTTGGACACCAAACAAGTGGTTGAGATCTCCGATCAGGGAAAGCACATACCCATACCAAAGGCCGCCGACACAGACTATCGCTTCTCAGCCCAAAATAAAAAACTCAACCTGCTTAACCCGATATCCATTGAGCAACCAAAGGGTCCGAGCTTTACCGTAGAGGATGACCATTTGGTGAAATGGGCAAACTGGGAGTTCCATTTGAAGGCCGACCCGAGATCTGGGGTGGTCATATCTCGGGCCATGGTTGGTGACCCGGGAACGGGGGAGATGAGGAGTGTGATGTACCAAGGGTTTACGTCAGAGTTATTTGTGCCTTACATGGATCCAACAGATGCATGGTACTTTAAGACGTATATGGATGCGGGTGAATACGGGTTTGGGCTACAGGCTATGCCTCTTGAGCCGCTTAACGATTGTCCGCGGAATGCTCATTATATGGATGGCGTGTTTGCAGCTGCTGATGGAACACCGTACGTCCGATCTAATATGATTTGTGTGTTCGAGAGCTATGCAGGTGATATTGGATGGCGACATTCTGAAAGTCCAATTACGGGAATGGAGGTATATATATATATATATAATGGATTTAAAATATATTTTTTAAATAGCATATTTCTCTTAAATAATACTATATTTTTATTAAAATTAGATTATTTTAGATATTTTTTAAAAAATAAATAAAAAGAAACTGAAACAATTCTCTATCAATAAGTAGTAGTAATATATTTTTTTAGAAATTTAGTTTTAAAAACCCGTGCACGGATTCTCTATACTATTACAACTTTTTCCTATTCCTGGGAAAGAGTTGTGGTACGGTTCATATGATGACAACATGAATGATGAAATAATGTTGAAAGTTTTGTCATTATTCTTTTGTACGCTTGTGTTTTGATGTGACATATAAACATATTCCATTTTAATAGTTTATGTTGTGTGTATTGAGAGCAAATCTTCTGTCTTCAAATTTTTTGTTCCCTTATATCTCTATACTTAAATCTTGATACTTAATCTCTTATTTAACATTAATTAATTCTAAAATTAATTAAAAGGACATATGTCAAGATTTAAGTAGAGGGACACAAGGGAGACATGAAATTTGGGGACAGAGGATCTGCCCTCGTGGATATTGGACTTACAGTCGTCAAACAAGTTTGTTTGATTATTTTGTCACCTTACTTTATGCGACAGATTCGGGAGGTGAGGCCGAAGGTGACATTAGTGGTGAGAATGGCAGCATCAGTGGCAAACTATGATTACATAATGGATTGGGAGTTCCAAACTGATGGACTAATTAGAGTCAAGGTTAGTCATGATTAATGAATGCTAATCCACGGATTATGTAACCATCAAATTAATTAATTCAACAATGAATGAGTATTTGGACAATATATAAATAATTAATCACAGGTTGGACTTAGCGGTATCTTGATGGTGAAAGGCACGGCTTATGTGAACATGAATGAGGTAAACCAAGGAGAGAAGCTGTATGGTACCCTGTTATCCGAAAACGTAATTGGAGTGATTCATGATCATTACATCACATTTCATCTCGACATGGATGTGGATGGCTCCGATAATTCCTTCGTGAAGGTGAATATCCAGAGGCAAGAGACCTCACCGGGTGAGTCCCCTAGGCGGAGTTACTTGAAAGCCGTAAGGAATGTGGCTAAAACAGAGAAGGATGCACAAATCAAGCTCAAGCTTTATGATCCATCTGAGTTCCATGTCATAAATCCCTCCAAAACGACTCGTCTGGGCAACCCGGTTGGGTATAAGGTGGTTCCTGGTGGCACAGCCGCTAGTTTGCTTGATCACGATGATCCTCCACAAAAGCGAGGCGCGTTTACCAATAATCAAATATGGGTCACTCCGTATAACCAGACGGAGCATTGGGCTGGTGGCTTGTTTGCTTACCAAAATAAAGGCGAAGACACTCTTGCAGTATGGTCCGAAAGGTGACATTTTCTAACTACAGTATCCCATTTTCATTTACTTTATTTTTCTTAACGCGTATTGAGATTTTACTGGACGTGCTTTAAATTGCAGGGATCGGGCTATTGAGAATAAGGACATTGTGATGTGGTACACATTAGGATTTCATCACATACCATGTCAAGAGGACTTCCCAATCATGCCAACAGTATCATCAAGTTTTGATTTAAAGCCTGTCAATTTCTTCGAGAGCAATCCGATTCTCAGGTCTCCTCCTAATCTTGAGAAGGACCTGCCAATTTGCAAGGCTTCTGCTTCTTCTTGATGGCCAACTTTGTTCATCTCCCTCCCTCCCTCCCTCCCTCCCTCCCTCCCTCCCTCTGTTTTCTTTTTTTGTTGTTGTAGAATGTTCAATTGTAGACTCTGCATGTATGGCCAATCTAATCTCAACTCCTAGGGGAATGAAACTGGGATCTATATATGTAATTAAGGTTTGTTAATTAAATATATATCACTTAGATGATGCTGTGATCAGTCTGTTAATTAGTTCCAAGTGGGGGACTTGTTCTTTTTTCTTTTTCAAATAATGTCTAAATATATGGACTAACTAGGCAGCGACGTGAATATAATATATTTTAGAGTAATATTAGGCAACTTAAAAGTTTTTTGACTGGGTCTATATTTTAGGAAATTGTTAAATCCACAACAAAAAATATTATTTCTACATCAAAAATATTGCTATACATCTACAGCGACACTTTTGTTATGAATTTAACAAAAAATATTGTGAATTTAACAATTTTCATATTTTATTCCGGAGGAGATAGATACTACTTAGATATTTTGAAACTAGTGGGATCTGACTCAGGAAGCAAAAGTAAGAGCCACTGAAGTGATCTGTATAATAAAACTAGTGGAGTGGGATCTGACTCGAGAAGCAAAAGTAAGAGCCACTGAAGCGATTTGTATTAGGACTGAGCAAAAAGCGGATATAACCGAAAAACCGAACACAACCGAAATAATTTAACCGAAATATTCTGACAACTTGGTTATTTTTACTATTTCGGTTATATCCGAATTTTTGTACGGTTTTCGGTTAGTTTATACGGGTATTATTTTGGGTTATTCGGTTTAACCGAATAACCGAACAACACTTGCTAACTTGAAAATTCGCAGCACTCAGCAGTCAAGACTCAAGGACCCATTAGTCATTACTCAGTACTTACTCAGCACTCCCAGGTCAGTAGGTCACAGCGTGCACTCACAACTCACAACTCAGATCTTTGATTCTGTTTCCATCCGCTCCGCTTAGACTCGATCACTCGAACTCTCAGTCTCAAACCTCAGGCAGGGCTCATTCTCAGACTCTCTCTCTCAGATCAGATCTTGACTGAGAGATCTAGTCGTCTACTCGTCTTCTCGAACTCTCAGATCTGAGATCTCTCAAGCCTCAAGTCTCGAATTCTCGTCTTCTCGGCGCTGGCGACCCTTCTTCTCAGATCTCGGCGCCGGCCGCCGGCGGAAGCTTTCCATTTGAGGTATTTTTGTTATTTACCTTAACTCAGTTAGTCAGTTTAGTGCATTTTGTATTCTTGTTAGCATATTCTGCTATATAAGTTTATCATTATGTTTATGGTGTAATGCAACTATATAAGTTTATCATTTTGTTATATAAATATATCTTTTGATAATCTGATATTTGTTCAACATGATTATTTGTTCATATGGCATCTATCACTTTGGAAAAATGATCCCACTCTTATACCTTAAACCATCCAGACCCAACATCTTAACCACCTGAGCTGGGGAGTGGGGCTAACAGCCAACATAAGTCTCCTTTGTAAATTTTACACTTTACGCCCATCATATTCATAGTTAAAGAAAGGAAGCTACCAACAATTATAGACTGTGAATTCATGTAATATATATTCCTCAAATAAAATATTTTGCCATCCCAAAATCTTTTTGTTCAAAACCACATTTCTCATAGAACGCTCTGTTCTTAGAACTGCAGTCAAGGATTACCTTAATGTTGTTTGTATCACTGGACTGCAGAACTGCTGATATGCCTTAATGAATTCAATCTGATATGTTATCTAATATGCCTTATTACCTTAATGTTGTTTGTATCAGTGACTCTGAGAATTTCCTAATATTCAATTTCTATGTTCTATTTCCTGATATTCCTGACAGTTAAACTTTTAGTGTGAAACCCCAGATTTTATGAATAAAGAATTAATTTTCTCGAAATAATTTTTTAATATTATGGTGTGAATTTGAGATAATATTATAGTTGTGGGTAGTATTTATAAATTTTGCAAAGTATGCAAGTTGTTATATTATATTCGATTGGTCAGGGAATATTGTTTGTGTCGGAAAATATTCGTACGACGGTACAATTATTGGTGGACGGTACAATTATTGGTGGACCCCACAACGGAATTATTGTCGGATTGAGAAAACGACAAAAATATTTTATTGAAAATAACGGCGGAAGTTTTACCGTTGATACTGTTGAACTACTGGGTAGTAAAAGTACAGTAATACGCGTTGTTGCATAGTAGCACACGGTATTGATTATTGATATTTATGTGAGAAGTCGCTCAGTTTGATTCAATTATTGTCGATTAATAATATGAATTATTATAGCGATGATGACGTTTTGTTTTATTCGTATTATTAACGTAATAAAACAGAAACATCTTTTTATATAAAACAGAATACTTTATTAAAGTTATTTTATAAATAGAATATATTATATTTTATTATGCATAGTGTTGCATAGTATTTTGCATAGTGTTGCATAGTGTTTGCATAGTAAAAATCTTTTTATATAAATAGAATATATTATATTTTATTTAAAAGATTTTTCTTTAAATATGGACCGTCAGATTAAAGTAAATCAATCTGGACCGTTCATGGATTAGTTACTATGCATTCCATTTTCCTATAAATAGAAGCTCATTCCTTCATTATTTTCTTACGAATTCACTGAACTCTAGAGAGAGAAACTATAGAGAGATAGAAGAAAAGCTTTTTGCTACTTAACTTTTCTCTTCCTATATCCAGTTTCTGTTACGGTAAGGGGTGTTATTCTTTCTTATTCATGAAGAGAACTGTTGTTTTTCCATTTCTTATTATTCTGTTGGAATAACCTGTATACGCGGTCTACCCTATACTTGGTGACATTCTTCTATTATTCCGTCTTTATTATTTTGTCGGAATATCCTGTCTGTGCTATACGCCGGACCTGGTTCCATTTTTATTATTCCGTCTTTATTATTCTGTCGGAATATCCTGTCTGTGCTATACGCTGGACCTGGTTCCATTTTTATTATTCCGTCTTTATTATTCTGTCGGAATATCCTGTCTGTGCTATACGCTGGACCTGGTTCTATTTTTATTATTCCGTCTTTATTATTTTGTCGGAATATCCTGTCTGTGCTATACGCCGGACCTGGTTCCATCATTTATTATTCCGCATTTATTATTCTATTGGAACATCCTGTCGGTGTGAATTTCATCTGACCTAGTTCCGTTATTTAGTATTCTGTTGGAATAACCTGCCTATGCGAAGTTCCGCATGCATGGTGATTTCTTTTGTTATTCTATTCTTTATTATACTCAGTTGGTTAAAGTTTTGACTTCTATACTCCATGAAATTAGTAGAATATCCTTGATATTTGCGCTTCATCCAGTATCTTTTCATGAAAATATTCTTCTGATCATTCTTGAATTTTACACTACAAAGCAGTATCATGTTGACAATTTGGACGTTAGTAGTTCTTGGAAAAATTAATTCTTGAACTTGTTTTATTGAATTCATATATCATTGTCATCATCCTCATGTTTATGTTATGTTGAAAGTCATATGTGGCCTGTAGTGCATAGATGGACTTGGTATGATTATGACCAGGGATTATTCGGTATAATCATGACCGTAATGTTATAAATGATGTGAAAATTAAAAGTCCTCATTGGCCCGTAATGCATTGATGGACAGTTTTTGGTATGATTATGGCTCTGGATTCTCTTCGGCCAAGGGAGCAAAGATGAATTGTTTTATGGCATGATCAGGACCGTTGATGAAAACACGATTATCTTTGGCCCGTAGTGCATGGATAATTCGTGGTCGTGATACTAAAGAATATCATTGGCCTGTAGTGCAGGGATGATTTAATGATGTGGATTATTTATTGAGCTGAGTCTCAGCGATAAAAGTGATGAAAAACTTTTTAAATCATAAAAGATAGTAGATTCTATTCTCTACTTGACTCTTTTAATGGATTTCTTGATCCGCTGCTATTAAACTTGATCTTGTTATATTTTATCAGTTTAATATTGTTGAAGGCTAACGATAATTTATTCTACATTATCTTAGTCATAATATTTCTTACTGGGCTAGTTGAGCTCACCCTTTCTTTCACTGTTCTCTTCAGGAAATGAGAACATAGCAGGGACTAGTCGGGGAATGGAGTGACGGTCCAGAGGATAGCATTAGTAGTCCTCACTATTCTATGAAATAGTGTATTAATAATTGTAATGAGGACTCTTTTTGAGTTTGTATGATCTCTAGTAGACAATTATTGTATTCAAACTCACAGTTGTATTTTGTCGTATTATACACGACAGTGGTATTAGTAAGTTGTATTTGAATTCTGTACCATGTATCTGACGACTCAAGATGGGTGATGTATACCTAATTTTGGGGGCGTCACATTTAGCTAGTGTGGTAATAATTTTTGTTATTGCTTTGTGTAGACAGTAACAGCCCACTCTTCTTGTACACTTTTGTTTACTTTGTAAACAGCAACAGCAGCAACTAGCATTAAATGGGCAATAGCAACAGCAGCAACTAGCAGTCTAGCAAGTGGAACTGTGGAAGGTGGTTCAAGCAGAAAATTGGCAGCAAGCCAGCAAACTCAGTTGTTGTTGTTTATGGATTATGTTTATGGTGTTAAACTGTTAATCATTGGAGGAACTGTGTTGTTGTTTATGGTTGTTGTTTTCCATTATGTTTATGGTCTATGGATTATGTTTATGGACTATGGTGTTAATTATTGGATTATGGTTTATGGATTATGTTTAAGGTTAGGATTATGGTTTATGGTTTATGGATTATGTTTATCAGTTTATGGATTGTAGGATTGTTGAACTGCACTGCTGCTAAATATTCTAAATTCGGTTATTAACCGAATAACCGAATAACCAATTCGGTTATTCGGTTATTACAAAATTGGGTTATTTGTTCGAATACATAAAATAGTCTTTTTTCAATTTTTGGATATAACCGAAATTCAAATTCGGTTCGGTTATTAACCGAATGCTCACCCCTAATCTGTATAATAATAATAATAAAAAGTGATTGATTCAATCACTTAATTGCACAGTCACCTTTCCCTATATATATATAGGGTCCGGTTCCTGTAAGGGCTCCCTTACTTTGTTAGAATGCAGACTTTTTTTGTGTGGTTTTTTTTGCTTTTTTTTAAATAACTAAAAAAAGTTTAATATTTTATGGAACTGAAATTTTTTCATAATACAGTGTTTTGGATGTGATTTGGATACGTATAACAAAACAGGTCTGTATAGTCTGTGCAGACTGTACCACCATTTTTTGATATAGGTATTTAAATCACGCCCAAAATATTATATTATGGAAAAATATCAGTTCCATAAAATATAAATATTTTTTTTAGTTGTTTTAAAAAAAACAAAAAAAAAAGGTCCGCATTTTAACAAAGTAAGGGAGTCCTCACCTGATCGGTTACGTGTATATATATATATATATATATATATATATATATATATATATCACGCTCAATTGCATGTTTTGATTGTTCATGCATAAAGGTTCTGCCCTGCCCGAGGCGGCTTTCCTTAAGATATGTTAGAGGAGAAATGCCTCATCATGAATCAATTTATAAGTATTTGCGCCTCTTTAATTGTTTTTCAAATACACTAACCATGCTAATTGAGTAATTGATACTATGGAAGGAATATCTAGCCAACTGAATCAGAACAATTCCAATTAAACTTTTCCGATAGATTGAACTCCAAATCTCCAAATTACTACTAGTATTAATATCTGCTACCCTTTAACATGCTAATTACAAAAAATTAAATGGGATGTATCATTTATTTTTTATTTTATTGTAGTAGTAATTATATATAGAAATAAAACAACATTACTGTCATAAAAAACTAACGACAGACATACAAAAGAAGAGTCTTAATTTGCGCTTTTATTCAAACAAATTATCAGCACTGAGTAGTGGTTGATTAGTTATATAGAAGTGGGTCGGACAGCCTTGGATTTGGTACTGCAACCAAAGGAATTCTCTTCTTCAAAACTGCCCCAAACTTCTCCGAAAGATCCAACTTCTCTCCTGCAGCAGGTAATTTCCAGTCGAAAGAATGCAAAAGAGAAGCAAGTGAAAACATCAACATCCTCTCAGCCACCGGTGTTCCTGCACAAATTCTTCTGCCAGACCCGAACGGTAAATAATTGAAATCATTTCCAGTATAATCAAATTTACCATCCAAAAATCTCTCAGGATAAAACTCCAATGGATTTTCCCAAATGGAGGGGTCTCGTTGTATTGCCCAAACGTTAATGAAAACGCGAGCGCCTTTTGGAACTGTGTAGCCTCCAATTATACAGGACTCACTTGGGGAATGTGGCACCAAGAGTGGGAGGGCAGGGTGCAAGCGAAGACCTTCTTTTATTATGGCATCTAAGTAGTGTAGTTTGTGAAGCTCAGACTCTTCCACTATGTTGTCTTTTCCAACTACGCTCTCAATTTCTTGCTGGACTTTTTTCATGACTCGTGGTTTGTTCATCAGCTCTGCCATCACAAACTCTATCGTGTTGGCGGTCGAGTCTGAACCACCAATCACCATATCCTGTTCCAAAGATTACAATATTAGTTGTACGAAATTACTATTTTCCTATATATATATATATGTGTGTGTGTGTGTGTGTGTATAAATGTTTAGCATATAGTTTTGTTCCAAGCAGAGGCATGCATTATTTTGAATAGGTTCATTGTTGGGGTATATAAAGTACGTAATCTCATGCTTCCTTTATATGTGTGCGGAGAGGCCTTGATAACAATAATTGAAACATACAAAGAGCAAGGCCTTGATATGGTTAATGGTTAGAGGAATTTTGGCATTTCCTTCATCCTTGAGCTTCAATAAGACCTCCAAAAAATCTTTGCTCTCTTTTCCACCGTCCCCGTCCCCTTTGACTTTTAAACGTTGACCGATAATATCATCAAATATTTGATCAAGTTTCGAGGTTGCCTCCTTTGCCATCTTCTTGATCCCTTGCAAATCAAACCGGGCAAGACCGGGAAAAAAATCCGATATATTTGGCTTGGCCGCTTGGGCAGTTACATCAGCCACCACCTGTCGGAACTCGGCCCCAATACTAGCCCTCTCTTTCCCCTGAACCGTGCCACCCCACAACATGTTTGTCATTGCGTTAAGATTAGTCAAGAACATTTGTTCACCCAAGTTAACCGGACACCCGGCTTGACTAAACAAGTATTTTATTGTGTTTCGAATCTCGTGCCGCCGTCGGCTGTAGATGGAACCAAGGGCGACGCTTCCGATCACCTCATGGACACAAATTTTCCTCAGCATTCGCCACTCGGGTCCATAGGGTGCCCAAACAATGTCACTAGTGCCATACTCCAAGGATTCGGCCATAGCAGGGACGTCACGGTTAGCAAAGGTAACGTCGTGGTCTTTGAGCATCTCGCTCGCCAGGTCTGGCGAGCTGACCACTATGCCTACCTTCCCACCAAGCCGGAGGGTTAGGATTGGACCATATGTCCGAGCCAGGCTGGCTATGTAGGAGTGGAACTCAGGTTCCAGAAACGGGAGGTTTCCCACTATAGGAAGGCCTCTCGGACCTGGTGGCAATGGTACTTGTTTTGAGTTTGATTTTTTGATGAAAATCCATGTGAACCATGAAACTAAGAAAAAAACAAGGGTGAGACTGATGAGATTTCGACCAATTTCATCGTAGGCGCCATTGCTTTGCCACCGCCATGTCCACAAATCATAGGACAAAGTGTTGATATTTTGAAAGAAATGAGAGAATACTAGTTTCATGGTAATTTGCAAAGCAAAGAAATTGATTGTGGAAGTTCGGAAACAATGAGCTAGTATTGTGTATATACTTACAAAGAGTGGAGTCAAGCCGAGTAACAATACTACGTAGTTAATTTTGTTTGACATATATACTAGTTAATTGAAATTGATTTCATATATATACTAGTTAATTGAAAGATGGACAAATGTAGTAATTTATATGTAAGTTTAATTTTTAATTACACGTAGGCATTGATTAGCCTAGTCAGCTAGGTCACGTCATCAATTTATGACGTGACAGGTTCAATTGAACGAAAGTAAAAAAATTGATAGTTTAATGACATGTTTGAAAAAATTGAAAGTTTAATCACCAAAGTAAATTATTGATAGTCTAATGAATTACTCATTGTAGTTGATACTTTTTATTTTTCAAATTACTCCAGTAAATTAATTATTATTTTGAAGTTGGATCGTTCCGTTAAAAAAAATTAAACGAACA
Source organism: Panax japonicus (assembly GCA_020205505.1). Lineage (NCBI taxonomy): Eukaryota > Viridiplantae > Streptophyta > Magnoliopsida > Apiales > Araliaceae > Panax > Panax japonicus. Next base: position 79,775,591 of record CM035101.1, read on the forward strand.
TTAATTTTTTATCGGCAAAACTAATGAATTTACCCACTGTAATTGATAAGTTTTACTTATTACACCATTGAACTTTTAATTTTTCAAATTACCCTAGTAAACTAATGAAATCGAATGAATATTACATACGTGGCAAAAAAAAAAAAAAAACTTGAAGTGAAAACAAAAAAAATTATACTAATATTTTAGGTACTCAGATCCTAGATGTTTATCAATAGAAGAAATTTCCTCGCGAATGGAAAACAATGCATCAACAACAGAATAAAAGCGCGATAATTGGCAACAACCACCTCTTACATCTGTCTCTGAATTCATTTTGCATCTACCCGTAAAAACTCATAGTCCTATGAAATCATAAATACAATCTCAACAAAATCATTTCTCCTATCAAATCATAATTACAAGATATTTATATGTTGATTTTCAAGCATTCTATATTGTCACGGCATATCCAGTCTTGGTTCTTGAGTCAGTTTTGGTGTTCGATTAATTTTTTTCAAATAATTATTTTTTATAACAGAAACTCTATACGGACGTGAAAGTTGAACATGAAAATTGGATATGAGTGTATTTAAATTTCACTTATTTATATTTTGAACACCAAAAATAAATAAAAATATAAATAAGTAAAATTCAAATAAATTTATAATCAATTTTGACAATTGAGTCGTTTGGGTACAACTTGCATAGAAATATTCTACTGATGGCTTCAGACTCCAGTTGTAGGTAGGCAAGTGTATCTGCCTAGAGGCCTAGCTACCACAGAATCTTAAATCCTACACCAAATTGAACAATTTAAGGTGTTTGTTATAAAAGCATAAAAGTTCTCAGCTGAGCAGGACTACATAATGACTGAAAATTAATGAAACAAATTGGAAGTTGAATAGGTCTTCTTAATAATATTGAAAATTCATTGGATTGTCTATTTTAGTTAAGTTGAACTACAATCTGTAATATATATTACCAGTACTTCATAAAAAAAAGACTAGAGTATTCTACTTATATGAGCTTCACTTGGTACCATTGCGTAATGTTTCTTATTCTTAAATGCCATTAGGTAGGCTTGACTTTGGAGTACATTATAAGCTAGAATTATATTTTTGCATTATACTAGTAATAGTGATTCACAATATTAAATTAATTAATTATTCTCATATTTTTGTACGCGCTATCTATTTAATTTATACAGTTTAATTTTTTTTATTTTTTATTTTTGTATTTGTACCTTGTTGTAACACTCCGAACTCGCTACAGGCCTGAAGTGCTACACGTCGCAAGCCAAAGGCCCGCAAGGCAACAATATCAATCTTGCGCAGCCCAATTAAAAAACTCAACAATAATCTTAAACTAAATCCAACAATAAACATCTTTCAATCCAATTCAAATGAAATACCAATAAATATCAAACTCGAATAACACAGACGCATCTCTTCGAAACTATTTTTTTAAATCAAAATTCAACATTAAAAGAAATAACATCATAAACTAAACTCTAGCTATCCAAATCGTATAAAATAAGTGCTCAGTTTTCAACAATGGTACTTGTAAAAATCTGTAAAATGGGTGTGCGATAAAACTCAACAAGTAGCAATCCTTCTTATTTAGTTGAATCAAGTACAATTTGCAAAATAATTTTTCGAAATTCTTTTTGTTCGATAAAAATAATAAATATACTTTGCAAAACTAAAACAGATAATTACAAAACGAATTTCACATTCAAAAATGATTTCAATAAATATAATATATCTTTTAATCAACAACCTTAGCGACTAAGGTTACAGTAGCCCTGTAACACAACCCAAAAGTTCGATAACGTCAATGATCACGCACCCTACTAAGATATTTATAAAAAATGAACGCTCCCCGAAGGTCATCTAAAAGGTGTGCCCCTTAGTAGGTCATATATTAGCTCCAGAACTAAACGTAATCAATAACGAATTCTATACATAGTCAGACTAAGAACTTCAAAAACTTTCTCAATATTATCAATATTCTAAACGATATTTTTTCATAGTTCAAAATCATATAATCTCATTTCACAGTTCAAAAATAAATACTTGATCTGAAGTTTAAATAGAAGAACATAACATTTTAATTTAAATGGAAGTCTTAGTTAATAAAACATAACGAATTTTGAAACCATACATTTAGGGGGTCCGAGTAATTATTAATGTATACATAAAAATAAACCATTTACCTTGATATTGCGAAACACAAAATTAAAAGCGATATTGCGAAACACAAAATTAAAAGGGAACAAGTCTTTTGAGTTTTTTTTTCTTCTCTGTTCTGCAATACTTCAAAGTCACACATAATTTAACTCTCTCTCTCTCTCTCTTCGGATATTCTTTTTTAAAATTAAAAGATTGTTATAGTCTAACTGATTTATCTTACTAGGTTTAAATTTTATATAAATAATTATTAGTTTCTATTTTATTATCTAATTATAAATCTGTTATTATTTTATTATTATATATTATTGTTATTATTTAACCGGGAATTACACTTGTTCTAGGTCAAAGACTAAAGTTTAAGTTGAGTCATTTGCTTATACTAGAATACTATTCTCTCCGTTCCTAAAAGATTGTCGTTTAAAGTTTTGGCACATGGATTAAGAAAGTATCATTTAACAAATAAAATTTGTTTGAAATTTCATCACTACCCCTTTATGGGATGTTGAAAACTATTAATACAAGGGAGAGAATTTCTTGGGACAATGAGAGAAGGTAGGGGTAATATAGAAAAGTAAATAATTTATTCTCCCTGAAAGTTGTAAACGACAAATTTTTTGAAACAAATTTTTTCTTCTAAATCGACAATTTTTAGGAACGGATAGGAGGATATATCCCATGGACCTATTGGTTTGAGGGAAAGGGATGTACCCCGACTGTTGTACGTAGAAGATACATACACAATAGGTTTAACTGATATTCTCGAGTTAATTTTTGATTTTGATTTTTTCAAAAAATTATAATTATGCATATGCGAATGAAGCATGCAAAAATATGAGATTTCATGCGTTTAATAATAGTGGCTTTGAGTTAGAGAATGCTTGGCTTTTTGATGTTCTATATGTAATAATTCACGTGTTTTCGATAAGAAAATTATTAAATTCACAATAGAAAATATAATAGAGTGTCGCTATAGATCTTATAGCGTTATACGACGGTAAAACCGTCGTTATACATCTACAACGACACTTTTGTTATAAAAATAATAAAAAATATTGTGGATTTAATAATTCCTTTTTTGATAACATTTGCGCACATTACAAGAAAAACAAGGGATATAGCCACGGTAGCTGACCGTGGCTAGGCTCCACACACACACAGCCTTTAGTTATTATTGTCATTATGGTCTTTATCCCCTAATTTCATATGAAATTGATCTATAGCAACAGTCTCACGGATATGACCGTCGCTACATCACCCAAAACCATACTTTACTCTCTACCAACGATCGTGAAACACTATAGCTACGCTACATTCACAGATGTAAAATACCTTCCTTCCGCTAGCAACTCTTTACTTGAAAGGTGGCTCTCATCAGATTGATTGATTTAAAATATGAAGGGACATTTTAGGCGAGCCTGCCTGGTTATAGAGAATTGTAGTACTGTGGCTCGGATAGCCTAGGAGTTGGTACTGCAATCAAAGGTATTTTCTTTTTCAATACAATTCCAAACTTCTCTGAAAGGTCTAGCTTCTCTCCCGCAGGTAATTTCCAGTTAAAAGAATGCAAAAGTGAAGCAAGTGAAAACATCACCATCCTCTCAGCCATTGCTATTCCTGCACAAACTCTTCGGCCAGACCCAAACGGGAAATAATTGAAGTCATTTCCACTATACTCCAATTTTCCATCCACAAATCTCTCAGGACGAAACTCCAATGGATTTTCCCATATGGAGGGGTCTCGTTGTATTGCCCAAACGTTCACGAAAACACGAGAGCCTTTTGGAATTGTGTAGCCTCCAATTATACAGGACTCGCTAGGGGAATGAGGCACCAAGAGTGGAAGGGCAGGGTGCAACCGAAAAACCTCTTTCATTATGGCATTCAAGTAGTGTAGTTTTTGAAGGTGAGACTCTTCCACTGTGTTATCATTTCCAACTATGCTATCAATTTCTTGCTGGGCTTTTTCCATTATTTCTGGTTTGTTCATCAGCTCAGCCATGGCCAATTCAATAGTGTTCGAGCTCGTGTCTGTACCTCCCACCACCATATCCTGCACGTGTGTCCAAAGGTTAATTATTGCATCACGTGTACATAAATTAATTTATTTTAGCCAGTTTTAACGTATATTTATAACAAAATTTAATTAGATGCTACATTTTTTTAAAAGAATTAATTATTTTTCTCAATCATGTTCCCCATTCTTGTTAAGATCATTTGCTTTTCCACAGATCATAGTAAGAACATTGTTTTTGGTGTTGTGATCGTCATAGAAAGGGAAATATAATAAATTAAACACCATCACTAATCACTATGGCCGGACAATTAATTATTAAATTTATAGAATATATACAAACCATTATTATCGCCTGCCTAGACGACCTTACCTTATTTATTCAATCATGGGAAATGTTTAATATATATTTGCCTTCAATTTAGACAGGACAATATGATCAACATAAATAAAATCATCATCTGATTAAATATAATTATATATAGTTCTAGTTTATCCAAATAGTTACAAAGCCCCTGAATTTAATTAATTACCTTTTGATTCCGAAATCATAATTAATTAATAAAGTAAAAACTGAACATTAGTAGTGTTGATTATGGTTTTGATGTATTTTTGGTTCAAAATAGTACGTAGCTCATCTAAATGAAATATTTTCTAATCTCTTATGTAGAATGATGTTAAAACTTAACAGTCCTGGACAAATAAGAATATGCATGCGTACCAAGAGCAAGGCTTTAAGGTGGTTCATGGTTAAAGGTGTTTTGGCATCTTCTTCATCCCTGAGCTTCAATAAAACCTGCAAAAAATCTTTGCTCTCTTTCCCGCCATCCCCATCCATTTTCAACCGTTGCTCGATCATTGCATCGAATATTCGATCAAGTTTCATGGTTACACTCTTCATCTTCTTCTCGATCCCTTGCAAATCAAACTGGGCCAAACCAGGAAAAAAATCCGATATATTTGGCTTCCCCACTTGGGCCGACACCTCACCCACCACCTGCCTGAATTCTGCCCCAATACTATCCCTTTCTTTGCCCTGAACCGTACCACCCCACAACATGTTTGTTATTACATTAAGCACAGTCAAGAACATTTGTTCACCCAAGTTAACCGGACACTCGGCCTGACTATACAAGTGTTTAATTGTGTTTCGAATCTCGTTCCGCCGCTGGCTGTACACAGAGTCCAGGGGGGCATTCCCGAGCATTTTCCGTACACAAACTTTTCTCAACATTCGCCACTCGGGCCCATAGGGTGTCCACACAATGTCACAACCCCCGTAGTCCATGGCTTTGGTCGCAGCCGGGACATCACGGTTCGCAAAGGTAATGTCGTGGTCTTTGAGCACCTCACGCGCCAAGACGGGTGAGGTGATCACGATGTTTACCTTCCTACCAAGCCTAAGGGTTAGGATCGGACCGTAAGTCCGAGCCAGGCCAGCTAGGTAGGAATGGAGCTCGGGCTTCAAAAAGGGGAGGCTTCCTACCACCGGGAGGCCTTTCGGCCCAGGTGGCAATGGTAATTGTTTTGGTTTCGAATTTTCAATGAAAATCCATGAGAAGCATGAAATTGTGAAAAGAACAAGGGCGAGACTGAGGAGTATTCGAGCAATTTGGTCATTGGCATCGTTGCTTTGCCACAACCAGGACCAAAAATTATAGGTAGAAGTGTTCATATTTTTAAGATAATTGGCAAAGGCAGAGAACAGAAATGTAAAATTGGAAGTACTTGAAACAATTAATGTAAATATATATAAGGTTGATAGGATCTTTTGTTTTACATTTCGTTGATGCTTTCGAAATTTATTTTGTCTTCTACGTTAGAGATTAAGACAGGAGTTAACCGTGTAAGCCTAGCTGTCACACACACAGGCAATTCAGTTGTTTTGACTTTTTTCCTGTGCAACCTGCATATTACACACTTTAACAAGTACTACATCATTAGAGAGCATTTCCTAAATACAAAATTAAGTTTTAATCATTAAAACTAACAACATATTTTTAAAATTAATCATTAATATATATATAGTTTTAATCCTTAAGTTTTAAGTTTTAAAATATAATATTGATCGGTTATATATATGGGGAATATGGGGGTGCACAGCCGTGTAACTTTTAAAGTTACACGGTCTATGACTCTACGATCGTAGAGTAGTCACTCCTCGATTTGTGAATTCACTCGTAGACTACTCTAAGATAGTAGAGTGAATTCACTCTACTATCGTAGACCGTATAATTTTAAAAGTTACACGACAGTGTACCTCCATTTTTACATATATATATATATATATATATAATGGGGATCAGGTCCGGACCTCCCGGACGGGAGAAAATCCGGACCCGATTTTTTTTTTTTTTTTTTTGTAGAACAAAAAAAAAAAAAAAAAAATTATGGAACTGAAATTTTTCAATAATACAGTGTTTTGGGTGTGTTTTTAATACCTACACCAACTAATGTATGTACAGTCTGCCCAGACTGTACAGACATGTTTTGTTATAGGCATCCAAATCACACCCAAAACACTGTATAATGTAAAAATTCCAATTCCATAAATTTTTTTTTTTTTTAGTTGTTTCAAAAAAAAAAGCAAAAAAAAAAAAAAAGGTCCGGATTTTAACAAAATCCGGGAGTCCGGACCTGATCCGGACTCTATATATATATATTGATCATGACCAATTAACTGAATAATAATTAAACAAAAGCACACGACTTTAAGAAGTCATTCACATAATTTATACACCAGCAGCCACTTGAAATATATATAATATAATAGAACAAAAGACAATATTTCTTTATTATTTCCCTTATTCATTTAATTACATTAGTAGGAAATTAGGCTTTGCCATCATATTTTTCTTCACATTGTACCGTATATTAATTATTACACAAGAAGCAACTCTCCTACATCTTACTTTACTCGTAGAGAGCTTCGTAGAGCGCTGGATTGGATAACCTTGGTGTAGGAACAACAACAAGAGGTATTTTCTTCTTCAACACAATCCCAAACTTCTCCGACAAATCTAACTTTTCTCCTTCCGGTAATTTCCAGTCAAAAAAATGAACCAGCGCAGCTAGTGAAAGCAAGAACATCCTCTCAGCCATAGCAGTTCCAGCACAAATTCTTCGTCCAGAACCAAAAGGAAAATATCTGAAGTCATTTCCCGTAAAATCCAATTTATAATTAGAATCCATGAACCTCTCTGGAATGAATTCTAAAGGGTTCACCCAAATGGAAGGATCGCGATGAATAGCCCATGCATTGATGAGAACGCGAGCACCTTTTGGAATTGTGTAGCCACCAACAATACATGTCTTGCTTGGGCAGCGAGGCACCAAGAGTGGGACAGCAGGGTGCAACCGAAGAACTTCTTTCATTACCGCATACAAGTATGGTACCTTTGAAAGGTGATATTCTTCCACAATGCCATCTTTTCCTACTACCATGTCAACTTCTTGCTGCACCTTATTCATCACTTCTGGTTTGTTTATCATCTCAGCCAAGGCCATTTCAATCGCGCTCGCTGTCGTGTCTGTCCCTCCAACTACCATATCCTATATATAAGTATTCACATCAATATAAAATTAATGAACAAATCCTATTTTCAAGTAGTTTAAAATGGCCATTCCTTTCGAATATTCTGTATAACAGAAAGTTCTATTATGAATGACCTTTGTTATATATACGTATATTATGCAATTGCAACTTTATATGCAATAGAAGTACAACTCATTTTTACAAGATATACACATCTACGAACGTACCATGAGCAAGGCTTTAAGGTGGGTCATTGTGAGAGGGTTTCTGGCATCTCCTTCATTTTTCAGCTGCAATAAAACCTGAAGTAAATCCTTTATCTGCTCGTCATGACCGTCCATTTTCATTTCCAGTCTTTCATCAATCATCATTTCAAAGATCCTATCAAGCCTCTTAGTTAATCCCTTCATCTTCTTCTCAATGCCTTGCAAGTCAAGTCGGGCTAACCACGGATAAAAATCTGATAAGTTAGGCTTTCCCAGAAGTTCCGTCATCTCCACCACCACTTGACGGAACTCTGCTCCGAGGGTAAGTCTGTCCTGACCCTTGACCGTTCCTCCCCATAACATATTTGTGATAACATTGAGTAAAGTCATGAACAATTGCTCACCAATGTTGGTTGGTGTCCCTACCCGTTCATAAAGGTATCCCATGGTCTTTCGAATCTCCCTCCTTCTCAGAGTATACACGGAGTCCAAGGTGGCATTGTTGAGCATTTCACGCATACAAACCTTCCTCAGCATGCGCCAGTCAGACCCATATGGTAACCAGACAATGTCTAAGCCACCATACGTGGCCTCTTTGGCCGCGACAGGTACGTCGCGGTTAGCGAAGGTGGTGTCTTGGTCTTTAAGCACCTCACGTGCCAATGATGGTGAGCTGACCACGACACAAACCTTTTTTCCGAGCCAAAGGGTTAGGATAGGACCATAGGTCCTAGCTAGGCTCGTGAACTGTGTGTGGAGATCCAGTTCCAGAGAGAGGAGGTTTCCAACTAGAGGCAAGCCTCGAGGACCGGGTGGCAATGGAGGCTTGCTGTTTTTAAATCTTTTGGTAGACATTAAAGTGAAGAGTAATATGGCTAGGATGACAAGGGCTTCTGTGAGATACATTGTGCAGGAATTGATGATATTAGCTGCGGCTGCTACGATTGTGAAAACACTCTTTTTACCAAGATATATATATATAACTGATTAAGGTTCTCAAATGGATCTATTAATTTTGGGTGTTCATTTCATCCCTTAAGTTAAATATTTTGTCATGTACACATTCAGTATCACACTTAAAAGCATACACAAAAATAAATTAATAATAGTAAAATACTGCTATTTCGCCCTCCTCAAAATCAATTGTTGAAATAAATTATAGTCGGAAATAGTGCAGCTCACAAGATAATCAACCCAAAATCTCAAATTCATCTAAACAAATAAATACCCACGGCATATTTCAACAGAAATAGTGTCTAACCACAAAAATTTCAACACAGTTAAATCTCAAAGCCAAACTACACATATCATAGCTCAAACCTTAAAAAGAGACTTTGAAGAAGAAGAAGGACCGCCGCTCATTCTTGAAATATTTTTGCAAAAAAATTAAATAAAAATTGTGTGATTTTGTTGGTGCGTTCATGTTTGAGGGAGAGATAACAAAGAAGTGAGATAGTGGTCAGGGGGAGAAGGGGAGAATGAGTGGATATAGAGAGAGTTGGGTAGATTGGGCAAAACACTAGATGAGTATATATAAGGGTTTATAATGTTAATTGATATTTTCATCATATGAGTGTGAGCCAGATTTACTATTTATGTTTGTGAAAATATCAATTTTTTTATAGATATATTAAATTCCTGATTTATAATTATAGCTTTTTATTAATATATAAACAATTCTAAAATAAAGGATAAAAAATCCTACAAAAAGTTTGTTGTACAGTACAATTCCCAATATATAAGTTTTCAGTTTGTCTCAAAATCACAACTAAACGCATGTAAATACTTTGCAAGTAGATTTTAAAAGTTTGAACTCAATAGTCTTCCCTTTTGTCAGAAGACAAATATGTCAAAAACTTAGATATGATCTTAAAAATAGGTGAAGATAAAACTCCTAAAAATTAGAAATAAGTTTAATCATTTAATTAAACTTATACAAGTGTAATTCCCAATTTATAAGTTTTCAGTTTGCCAAAATATGGAGTTATGATTATATTAGTGAACATATCTATCAATAAGCATGAGTATATCTATCTAATAAAATATAAATGATTTTGAATTTTCCGCTCACTCAATAAATCATCTGGGCCGTCCAAAGTTTGGGATAAATCCCACCGTTCATACATCTATCTAATAAAATACATCTATCTATCTAATAATTTAATAATAATTTAATAAAATACAAATGACTTTAAATTTTCCGTTCACTCAATAAATTATTTTAGTCGTTCAAAGTTTGAGATAAATCATATTGTCCATACAGTGCCGGAGGCACGGGACCCAGCTAGTATATATATATAGGGACAAGATCCAGTCCGGAAATCTAATGTCCGGACTTTTTTTCTTTTTTTTATTTACTTTTTTTTAAAACAACTAAAAATAAATAAATAAATAATTATGGAATTAAATTTTTTTTATAATATAGTGTTTTGGGTGCGTATAACAAAACATGTATGTATAATCTGTGCAAACTGTACCACCATTTTTTGGTATAAGTATTTAAATCACGCCAAAAACATTATATTATGAAAAAAAATTCAGTTCCATAAAATATTAAATATTTTTTTTAGTTGTTTTAAAAAAAAGCAAAAAAAAAAAAATTGGTCCGTTTTTGATCAGGTCCGGGATATATATATATATATGCGGTCCGGATCTTAAGTTTTTTCCTTATTCAACATACCTTACATATCCCTTTTAGCGACAGACCGGACGATGATTCGATCTGTCGCTATAAATAGAACCGTTGCTTTACTTTTAGCGACGAACAACATATAGCGACGGCCCGAAACTATAGCGACGGACCGAATTGTCGCCTGGTCCGTCACTAAAGAGGAGTATGCAAGATATATTAGATAAGGGATAAGCTTATGATCCGGACCGTATATATATCAGGAGTGATGTTCTTTGCTTCAGGACAAATTCTGTACATTTCTCTGAAAGATCAGTCTCCTCACCCATTCGCAAGTGCCAGTCAAATGAGTGCAAGAATGAATCCAGGATATACCTTACCATTTTCTCTGCCAAGGGAAAGCCAGTAGTATCCTTCTTCCGGATCCAAATGGCAGATTTGCAAAAGAACTATTATGATTACATTAAATAACTGTAGGCACAGTGTAACCTATTATACAATGATCAAGAGATTTAAGATGAATTCACTTCTATGTATTATTTATTAAGAATTTCAAGGACTACCTCTGCCTTCAAAGGGTATATTGTCTAACCAAGAATCATCCATGAGAGGGGTTGAAGATTCAGATTCAGTAGGCCACTCAGAACCAACATCTATGTCATCAAAGATGATGGATTTACATTTCCAATCCCTACTTCTAAACATTGCTTGTAACCAGAGATTGCAGTGCACAAAAACCAGATCACTGAGTTTCTCAACCTCCGGCCTGTTCCGCTTTTTGAGATGTATGTTCTCAAAAGTACTCCAGTTCCATCTACACCAGTGAGAACTACACGGTTGACTCAATATCCGCAGTGCGGCTCTCTGCAGTGTTGGAATTTCATAACCATATGCCATCCACCAATCACCTACGAATGTTATAAGGAAACAAATCCTCGTGCAATATCAGGAGAGAAAATCAAACAGGGAAGACACTATCACAGCATAGTAAAGGTGAAAACGAGAACCAAACTCATACTGAAACGTAAGAGTTGAGACAGATCCAAAATAAATGTGGAATGAATACCAAATGGGATTCAAAACAATGGTGAAGCTACATATAACATTGTGGGGTCAATTGACCCCACTGAAAAAAAATAATTATTTTATAATATAAAGTAAATTTTAAAAAATTTAAGTATTATATATAAATTGACCCCACTAAAATTTTATAAATTTTTTATTATACGGGGTCAAATTGAAAATTTATAACTTTGTCTATACAATTTTAATCACATATGACTCATATCCTCTCAATATATATGTATATCTCTCTATAATATTTTAAACTAAATAATAATCTAATTTATATTATTTTTAAAAATACATAATGAATTAATTAGTTATGACCAGTTATAATTAAAAAAAGTCTATTATGAGTCAATATAGTGTATATATATATGTGTGTGTGTGTGACCCGAAAGTACAAAAGTATTAAAAAAAAATTGGCTTGGGCCACTGCTCCCGAACCCCCGCCAAATTATTTATAAATTAGTAATAATTTTAACCCCACTGAAAATTATTCCCGGCTTCGCCACTGATTCAAAACAATGTTATCTGAGCTTCACTGACCGTTGGCCATATCAATGAAACTCACATCATTTTTCAAGGCATATTATCTATTTAAACATTAACAATATCGCTGATTCAAAAAAGATTCTAATGACACTATTTAGACATGGATAATTGTTGGGTCTAGAGTGAAACCCACACCATATATTTTGTACAATTTGATGATTTGACCAATAACCGACATCACCATTCTCCTACTCTAAAATGGTATCTATCCCACTCATGAGTAGATAGAAATCGGAGTAAAAGATGAAAACAATTTAGAACATACCTGGGGCATTCAGTGTCCTTCCAATGATTGCAAAATCAGTCCCTAGAGCACCTTGAGCATTTATGTATATAGGATGTTCCTTGGTAATTTCATTCTTGTCTTTATCCTCACTAGCTATTCTCAACATCGCTTCCTGAAACCCATTCTTTATCCTTGAATCAATCTTAAAGTTGAGGTTGTAGAAAATAGAAGGATTAAGGAATGCTGCTGCAGCATGCAATGGTGAGTGAAGCTGCATATTCCATCTCCTGTCAATGATATCCCAAATTGGCACATATTTCTCTTCAATACCTTTATAATAAACCTTAATTGCAATCTTCGCCCTTTCCATTCCCTCATGCATATAGCCCATAGCAGGCATGTCACCATCTACTATTCTTAGGATTTTAACTAGAGGTTCAGACACACTCACAGCTTCATGAGCAGACTTCCAGAATCTCTCAGAATACAGCACGCATTTAATAGCTTGGGCATCAGGACGTCTACTGTACATGGAAGATAACCAGTCTGAATGAGAAAACATGTGCTTCAAACTGTCCTCTTGAATCACAATGGATCTCAAGGAAAGAAAATTAGCAACAAACCTTGAAATTTTTGGCCTAATCAACTCCCTTCCATCTGTGAACTTTCTCAGCATATTGAGAGTCCATGAATTACTATGTATGTATCTTGCAACTGTACTCGCCTCTTCCAAGACTAAACTTACCCACTCTTGTTTACTGAAATCCTCTAACATCTTATTAATACAATGTGATGCACATGGAGACCAGAATAATGAAGGGTACTTAGCCATGAGAAGCCTTCCTGTATAAACAAAACTAGCAGTACTATCTGTCACTACTTGAACAACATTTTCTACACCAACTTCTAATACAACTGACGCAAGCACCTCATACAAGTAATGAGCATCGTCTGCATGACCAGACACGTCAATGGACTTGAGAAATAGCGTTCCCTTAGAGCATGCAGCGGAAAATACAATTATTGATTTGGTCCTACCATCAGACCAACCATCACACAAGATAGTGCAACCTGTTTCTTTCCATTCATCTCGCAATTTTTCGCAAAAATCATGTATATCGCCTTTAACTCTATCCAAGAGGGTAGATCGCAACTTCTCATAGTTTGGCCCTTTATAACCCACCCCACACTCTGCTACAGCATCCAGCATTTCCTGATAATACATGGATTTGGCAGCACTAAAAGAAATAGAATTATGGAAGAAAAATTTAGCAATCTTTTTATCCGCATCATCCTGTTTCTGCTTCTGAGCATCATCTATTGTCGGCTCTGCATTTGGAGTTGGGCGTGGAAATAACAAAGATGGACAACTGCTACCATTTTGTCCACTGGATCCATGATTAGGATGGACACCATCACTACCAGAAGAACTACTTTGTTGACCATTGGCTGCCTGATCCACCTTTTGTTTTTTAGGAGCTTTTTGTTTCTTTGGCATGCTTAATATACTTTGTATCTGGTCTCGCACATCATCTGGAACTTCAGTACAGGGAACTATGTCTTTGTTTTTAATTTGAGCTAAGTGAAACTTCATCCTGTAAACCCCTCCACTGAACTCCCGCTGACAATAATTACATCTAACCTTCTGCCTTGTTGCATCAATAAGAACACAGTGTTCCCAACAGGTATCTCGTCCTCGTACCATTATCTTGTGTTTGATAGTAAACTCAGAACAATGTCCTCTTCAGCTCCATAACACAAATAACCATAACATAACAGAATATTAGCTTAACATTTCAAATTGATAACAATATTTTCATTTCAATACTCTTCAGATATCACTCAGACAGAGAATCTGCATGTTGGACTGGAAACAAATCAAACGATGAAATACAGAATTCAGAAATTCACTAAAGGCATTAGGAACTCAAAAATTGCAAAGGAAAGGATAAGATAAGTAAAACAAATAAACCTTTTAATGAATGCAAGTCAAACTATGTGTACTTCTTTTAAAAATAATCCCTCCGTTCCAAAATAAAATTTAAGCGCTCAATGATGTGCAAAATGTAAAAGAAATGCTCTTATATTTTGAAATGAAGTATGCAAGTATAATGCTATTGATAAGCTTAGTTATCTTTGTTTCTAGATTTCTTTTTCTATTTCTTTTTCCTAAATTCAATGCCTAAAGAACTAGTAGAAATGTAGAATGTAACATACAGAAATTATCATGTACACATGATATTCACAAGAGTTAAACACAAGCAAGCCCATTCAAAATAATTGTTATGTATAAGTTGACATACAGCTGAGTCTTAACATTAGTTTAGTCTTTCTGAATTATTTCTTCAACAAAATCGCTACATTGGAAATTTTTGTACATATCAAGTTAGCTGAACAGTGGATTTTAAGAATGCTAGCAATCTTACAAACTTTACACCATAATCCAAGTTACATAATAAGTACTAGCAATATTCACAATTACCATTTAAATAAACATGGATACAAGCTTTGAATATGAATTCATTATCTTTCATTTTTTTCATCTGTATATTTCCAAAATAAGTCTTCAAATACTTCAGCTTAATACTTCTTCTGAAATAGAATAGCATTTAAATAATTGATTTACAGCCAACTATTAGTAATCTTAGCCAACATCAGAAGCAATCAACAAGCTCATTAAACATTTATTAAGAAAATAAAAGGAAATAAATGTAACTCATCACTTCAATAAATGAACTGAGATATATAAGCTACACAGAATCCTGGTAGAAACATCAGTGTTGTATATAAAATATATATAGAGAGAGAGAAAATAGTGAATACCAAATTAAGAAAGATCTGAGACAAATGAAGGATTGAGAAGCTTCTGTGATGATTGTATCGATAGTTCTGCAAGGCCGACGGTGAACGGAGGGAAATCGGCGATCGAGATCCGAGGAAATGAAAAACAACGGCGATAGAATAGCCGCCAAGCCGATTACCAAGACGAGGAGTTCTGTATTGAAATCGTCTTCACCTTTTCACGTGCTTGACGCGTGGCCTAAAGCAAGCAAATTTTTTCCCTCAGCTATCCATCCTAGTATTTTCTAGGCCTTAATTTACAAAGACTTACCTCCTAGTATTTTAGTGTGACACTTTCATACCTAATTTAGTAATACTACCTCGATTTAAGAAATGTTTTCATTATTTATTTTTTTCTAATCAAGATTTTAAATTTTAAAGTTAATGTGAATTAATTTAATTATGATTAATCAATAGTTAAAATTATAAAATACCTAAAAATATTACTAACAGTATTATTTTAGAAATTAAAATAAATTTATATCACAATTTGAACTTTAAAGAATTCACAAATTAATTATTATAATTGTATGAGATATAATAAAAACTATTAATTACAAAATTTATTTTATTCTAAACTTTTATGAGACAATAATTTAAAATTTAATATGCACCTCAAAAGTCAACTTGTATTTCTAAATTTGGAACGGATGAAATAAAATAAATTTCTTTTTAGTCCAAAAGCATTTTATTTTAGTCCCGCCTAAGTTATATGCATGCACGTTAGACTTTCTCCATAGGATAAATACATCATTCCTGTTGCCATCAAAATTGTACCGTCGGCAAAAGGGGCGATGGAGGAGCTCTGCTACATTACATTATCTTTCCACAACGTAAGGACCTTTACAAAATATAATGCTTCAAGCAAAGTGAGAGCACAAGCATTAAATAGAAAATAAAATATATACTCAGTTACAGTGAATCAAAAACTAAAATGTTCTTTCACATGTAAGTTTTGTTGAGTTCAACAAATTGGATTCACGGAAAAGGGAATGCAGGGATCCATGGTTCCATGGTACATCCAATAGCATAGCAAGCTTCTATTGTAAAAAGATCCAATCTGCATATCTTATAAACTACATGTATGTAATTGCAAAGAAACAAGATTCAACTAGTTTTATCCAACTAGCATGCAACTCAACTATGGAAACAATGAGAGTTTCGTTAGCCCCAAAATTCCACGTGGTCATCAAACCGGCAACTACTTTTCACTAGTGTGTATGAATTTAAGGAAGAACCCTTTCGCTGACCCTACTCATCTACTGAGCTAACTTGTTGCCTAGTTGTTTGAACACAATCTGCAATTTTTTTTACCAAATTGGCACATTTTACAGGATTCTTGAGATTTTCTCTGTAGCACTCCAAGCAATCATCGTTCTCAGCTAAGCAGGGCATTGGTTTCTGGTATGGAAGCTTGAACTCCTCGTGAATATCCTTGGCTCTCTGTGTTACTTCCCGCTCCATTTCCTCTTCCTGCTTCTGCAATTTTTCAAGAACCATTTCACTATCTTGAAGGATAGACCTGATTGCATCTATCTCCTGATGAGCATATTGTGGATGTGGGGTAACTGGCACGAACAGTGGAGTCTGAAGTGCCCACCCCGCAGCATTGGGATTTTTTAGTGCATCAGAATCATCAAAAATCTGATTCTGATGGACTTCAGTACAGGAATGTAGGGGTTCACGACGTATCTTTTTTTTCGGCTTCCTCGTTTTCTTCTTCAACTTCTCGCCATCATCAGCAAGCTGTTTGACTAAGTTGCTGCTAAGCTGGATTGTAAATGATTCACCCATGGTATAACAAGTTCAAGGAAAAATTATCTGCAAAAATATTAATTAACTACAGGATTAGATTAGCAGCAATATATGGTCAATTGCAAGTTATGTTTTCAGTAACAACATGCAAGTAGATATTATATGATTACCCAGCATCAAGAAATTGTTATAGCAAAAGTGGAAGATGTATCAGCTTTTGTTCAGCCAGCCCCAGCATTACACTCTTCGAAATAAAGTAAGTTAGATGTGTATGAACAACAATAACATTCTGCCGAGATCAAGAGGCTAGAGTTCAAATGATCTTTGGATCACAATTTAAGTGTCTAAATAAATCAATGTTTTGCTTATCTATTAGCCTTAGATCCTAATTTTCTTCTTCTTTCTGATAAATCTATAATTAGAACATTAGAAGGCAAAGAGGTGATTTAGATTGATTAGTTTTGTTGAAGTAGATTTCATCCACAACTTAACTGTGTAAGCTCATACATATTGTTTACCACAGAGCTTTGAGAAAACCAAATTTCTTGCAGCTTTCTTAATTAGTATATGTTGATTTATGCAATTTCTAGGGCTTTAAAAATCACTATTCCTGCTTCTCAAGGCAGCTGTGATAATTTTGGATCATGTTTTAGCATTATGGCATATTTCTGAATCGCTAATATTACAATAAAATTGCAAAGCCAGCCATTTATCTCAATGGTGGCATAACTTTTGTGAGAGATTCTCAACTGGATATGCTGCGATCCTAATTCAATAAATTCATTCCTTACAAGACTAGCAAACAAGGGAGGTGGTCGGTAACTGGTGAGGACTGTGAGGTTACACAAAACCATACTCTAAGATTCTCATCCTGAATTGATTAATTGAGAGAACTTGAATGAGTTATTATCATATAAAACAATGACTTACAACGGATGAGCGAAGGGGATGGTTTTGACAAACACAAACTAATCCAAAGACTTCCTTCAGAAACAATAAGCATCTATAATGTTTTCTCTCCAAATACAAAACCATACATGCTCATATAGTTGATTAGCATTACTTTTCAAAAAATGATAACAAATGATTAGTGCCAGCTCCAAAATAACTTGAATTGACTAAGCCTTTTCTAAATTCAGACAGCAAAAATGTTCTTGCCTCTCATTTCCCAATTTCCTTTGTGGGAGTCAAGGTTATATGAGGCATCATTCATTCAACCCAGGGAACGAAAAACTGAAGTAACCTCTTACCTACCAAATTGATCTGTGGATAACTAATAACTCAAAATGGGGACATTAATGAAACACAGAGAAAACTACAATATAAAGTTAATCATTGATGATAATGGCTGCTACAAGTTTTCATGATAATTCCACGTATGACAATGCAACTTTACAGAAAATAGCAGGGACAATATAAGGTATTGTTTGGAAATCGAAGACTAAGGAAGTCTATTATCTAGCAGTTCAATTTCGTTTGAAGTTTTTGTGCATAAATAGGTAGATTAACTACAATAATTTCTGCTTTGAATCAAGAAATGTAGGAATGTATAGCATAAACATATAGGCTTGGGGAAATTAAGCTTGAAAATGAAGAGCAATGAGAGAATTACTCACATATCAGAAAGGGATGATTGATTCTCCTTCTCGATCGTCTGATTTCTCCGCGGAGCCCTAAAGAATATCCTCGAACGAGAACAATCCACTACCCTAATGTTTTGTTTCGTTGGTGGTCTTTTCACAATCATCATTTCTACTTAATTTTTCTTATAAAAACGTTATTTTTATATTTATTTTGAACTATTTTTTTTATATTATTTTCAGACTAATATTAGAATCAAAAGAATATATTTATATTCTATTTTTATAAAAAAAAAATACATACTAATTTTTAGTTTATTTGTAAAAAAAAACATGTTAACAATATGTATTTTTCTTGTAAAAATAGAATATAAATATTATTATTCATATAATTAATTTTTACTAAAATATATACTATAAATATTAACGTTTAGTAATATTTTTGTAAAAATATTACATTCTGTATTAATGTTTTTTGCAATTTTATAAATATTGTATCTAGTATTAACGTTTTTAAAAATATATACAATATTAAATGACTTAAACGTTAATACAGTAATATGTTTATTAAAATATTTTTGTATTACGGTAATATGTTTATATTATATATATATATATAAATGACTTAAATATTAATACAATATTTACATATGTATACAGTATTTATATATAATTATATATTGTATTAACGTTTAAGTCATTTAGTATTACAGTAATATGTTTCTATTATATATATTTATACTTATTTACATAATACTCTCTCCGTTTTTAAAAAATAAAAAAATTGAATAAAGTATAATTTTCACACAAATTAAAAAAAATAGAATAAAAGAATTTTAAATTTATACTTAATGACCTCACAAGACTGTTTTTCATTCATTTTATAAGTTTGTAGTATATAAAAAACGAAAAAAATCATTTCACATTTTATTCATACTGTAATTCATATAAACTAAACACTTAAAGTAGAAAAGTGATTTTATTCTTGAAAGAATGAATGGACAAACCAAACATAAAAATGAGAATAACCATTCCATTCTCATTCTCATTCTCATTCTCATTCCATCCCTTGAGTCATTCCATTCCATACATGTCATGAAGTCAAGGAATGGGAACCAAACATAGCATAATTGTATTTTAGTACACCTGCTTACATAATGTTGTTATTAAGCCCTCTAATATTTTATTTGTTTCAAAGTTGGGTAACATTACATCATTTAGTTGAACTTGACCCAAACTTGGCCCGTCAACCTTTTTACCCGCTCGTCAATTTATCCTGCTTTATATCCATAAATAAATTTTCAATCATCCATCCGTTTTAAAATTAAATATATAATTTAATTTTTAAAATCAAATAACAGAATTTTAAATTAATGTAAATTTTTTTAATTTTAATTGATACAAATATTATAATTAAATAATATATAACAAAAATTATTAATAATAAAATTTATTTTATTTATTAATTTTTTTGGATGTATTCATTTATTATTGATAATAGTATAAATATTTTTAAGTTTGTCATCAAAATTTTATCACACCCTCACTAATAAACTAATAACCAAGTATTCAATGATAAATATGAAATAAAAATATATTACTTAATATTTAAATATTTTGTGAAGGAGACTCTTTTTGGTGGATGGCTCGTAAGGATGTAAACGAACCAAGTCGATCCGAGTATTGTGTTGCTCAGATTTGGTTCACAAAATTTATCGAGTATAAAATAAGGTTTGATTGAGGTTCATTTAGCTACCGAGTCGAGCACGATTCCGAATCGAGCCCAAGCAATTTGGACTTTTCCAACGAATATAATCCGAGTATCAATAGAAAATTATAATTTGAGGAGATTCGAGTAATTTATCGAATTTTAAAATGTGCTCATATTTCACTCATTTATATTTCGAGTCGAGCTCAAATCGAACTTTTAGTCGAGTGATTACGAATCGAGCCCGAACTGTTTGCTCATTTTACAGCTTTAATAGCTCGTGGCTGGACGTCCATGAGGCATAAACAATGCAGCTGATAAAAGAGATAGTAAAGTAAATTTAGGTAAATTTTTAGGGAAGTGGTTAGCATGAAGTTAACTTTGGTCAATTGATTAATACAGTGTCGATATACAGACGAGAGGTGACCTCTCAATTGATTAACTTACCATGAAGTTAACTTCATAAATCATGATAACCGAATCAAATTTTTAGTAGGTATCGGAAGTTATTTAATTTGGGAGATTAATTGTCAAATCAAGCATTTTATGTGTGGTGCATGTGTTTTTGGAAATTTTCCATTACGAGACTCATGACCTGATTGATATCAACAACAAATAGTGAGAGGGGGGAAATAATTTATCATTAAAAAAAATTGAATAAACATGTAAACCTTAACTATTTCTTCAAAACAATTACGACATTACATACCACCTTGTACTCTTGATTAGAGATGCACAAAAGGCCCGAGGCGCGCGGCCTGGCCTTGATCCGGCCTGGGCCCGGCCTGGTCAAAACTTGACCTGGTCAAGGCCTGGTTCGGCCTGGCCCGGTCTGAAAGACTTAAAAAGGCTGCCATTTCAGTACAAAAATCTGGCCTGGACCGGCCTGGCCAAAAGTCCGGCCTGGACTGGCCTGTGGTTTGAGTTTGGCCTGGGCCTGGCCTGGTTTGGCATAACATGTCTGGCTTGATTTTGCATTGGGTTTAGCAGCGGGCTTAGCCTTTGCAACTGGCTTAGCCTTGGGTTTAGCAGCCAGCTTGACCTTCACAACCGGTTTTGCCTTAGCAGCAGGCTTTTCTTTAGTAGCTGGCTTTGCTTTCTTCACAGGAGCTGTTTTAGCCGGCTTGGAGGCAGCTACTGACTTGGCCTTAGCAGGAGCAGGCTTCTTCTTCGCCGGGGCTGTGGATCGAGTCGAAGGGAGCTTGTATGAGTTCTTAATCTTCACGAGCTTGCCCGCTGCTGTAAGCTTCTTCAGATGGAATAAGAGCAATTTTCTGAAGGCTCCTGAAAGGTGTTTTTGCTTCTCTTCAATGAATTTCTGTATTGCAAATTGACTAGACCCATTCCTCTCCTTCAGAGCCGTGATTGCGTCTGTTATCATCTAGGGTTTCACAATATCAAAAACCAAAAATTCATCAGATCTAAATTCGAAATCACATCAAACAAATTAGAAATGAAAATTTAAATGTAAATACATATACAGAGAGAAATATATACCTCAAGGTAAGAAGGATGAGTAGGAGCGGATTTGGGCTTCTTCGGAGCAGCAGATTTCTTTGGTTTAGGCTGGCCTACAGGCCATCCGGACATTAAAAATAAAGAGAGAAGAATCAGTCTGCGCGCCCCAAGCCTGGCCTGGCCTGGCCTGGCCTACAGACATAAACAAATCAGAGTTTTGTGAGATAGATCTGGCCTGGCCTGGCCTTAAGGCCCAAAGTCAAGGCCTGGCCTGGCCTGGTCAACGGCTAAAGTCTGGAAGGCCCAGGCCGGACCAGGCCAGACAAGCCTGTTGTGCACCTCTGCTCTTGATACACAATGGGTGGAGATAATTATTATTGGTCAAGACCATTTTGTTCTGTTTTTAGTTTTTATTTTTAGAGGACTAGAGAAAATATATTTGGTTGTAAATCACTCTGTTCTAAAATTAAAGATATAATTTAATTTTTAAGGTTAAATAATGGTATATTAAATTTTAAAAAATTAATATAACTCATAAAAGTTTAAAATAAAATAAATTTTGTTATTAATAGCTTCTGTTATATACTATTATACAATTATAATAATTATATCAATCAAAATTAAATAAATTTAATATGTTATAATTTGATTTAAAAAATTAAATTATATGTTTAATTTTAAAAGGAAGAGAATAATAATACTGACAGAATTCCACATGCCAAAAAGTGCAAGTGGAGGGAGGATGCACGAGTGCGTACGTGTACTATGCAATTTTATCTTTGAAGAATCTTTCATGATTTAAAATTGAATAAATTAATGTACACACTCAAAGTATATATTCAAAAAACATGCTAAATAAACAAGGAGAGAGACAGTGTTATAAAACGAGGAAAAAGAAATATTTATTATCATTGGACATATTTTTTTGGTAAATTAGTCAATTGACTAATAGAATACTGATATATATAAAATTTCGTCTGTATGTCAGTATTTTATTGGTCAATTGACCAATTTACCCTCAAAATAAACTTCATACTAACCACTTTCTTATGTACATGTCTAAATTGTACATCTAAACCACACTAAAATGATAATAAAATATTTTTCGCTCCTCTTAATAATATTTTCTCTCTCTTCATTAATTTATTATTATTATTTTACACTTTAGTGTAAGATCCCGAAAATTTTTAAATAAAAAGAAATTTCCTTTATTTATTATTTTGAAATAGTAAGGGTTGATTTGATTAATGTGGATAGTTATGGGTAAAATGCGCAAATATTTCAAAATAAGCAGGTGGTTATAAAATATTCATTGTTGTCGGTGAATATTCGTTTGGTCGTGGAATATTCTTGCTGTCGGGGAATATTCGTACGACGGCGCAGTCTTTTGTGGGCCCCATAACGGAAAGCGATTGGATGAAGAAAACGACAAGTATAAATTGTTTAAAAAAACGGCGTAGTTGTTACCGTTAATACTGTTGGAATACCCGGTGGGTAAAGTAAAGTAATACGCGTTGTTGCACAGTAGCACACGGTATTACACAATATTTTTGAATTATTGATTCTTACGTAAGAAGGCACTACTCAATAATTGTTACAGTAATTACTGTTCAGTATTTTATGTTATTGATTCAATAATTGCTGCATTGATATTTTATATTATTGTTGTTTCAATAATTGTCACTACACAGTATTTTCCATTATCGAAGCAATAATTCATATTATCTGAATAATATTATTTGATAACATTATTGGCAATGTCTAGAAAGTTCTGTCTAAGGAGAGGTTTGGTCACCTAATTGCGCGCCAGTAAGGAGAAATTCTTATTGGAAAGCCCCCTCTTTCCTGGGAACGGCCTGGTTGCCAATATTGTGATTCTGTAATATTATTTGTGAATAATTAATTATTGATTCATATGATGAGAAAAATATTGATTTTATGTGGATATAGATGGAGAAAATTTTTAATGTGACAATTGTTGAAAAATTAATATTTTATCATTTTCTGATAAAATAATTCATTTAAATATATTATTTTAATAATATATTAACGGTGATATTTTTGTAATGAATGTGGGATATATGAGTTTATGAGGAGAAAGAGTATTTTTGTTGTAATAAATATCAAAAACAGATTTTGTGTGTCGGTAGACCTATTTCTTGACTGAAAATTTGATTATAGCCTGTAAAATTGCATGTTTGTGGATTTCGGCCAATTTCTGTTTGGAATTTGGAAAAACTTTCTTCTGCAAAGTTGTAGAGAATTGAATTTCCTATAAAAACTCGCGAGATTTGAATTTTCTGGCAAAAGGGCTATTTATTATGAATTATTGAAGTTCCGAAGCTCCGAAATAATTGATTTCTGGAAGTTTAAAATATTTTTAATAATAAAAACGTTTTTTATTTATTTTTTTAGAAGGGAACATGTGTTCAATGGCTGAAAATCAGATTCAAGGGTTGGCGTAGATGATTATATATATATATTAATATTATATTAAATTTTCTGCTTTGGTGTTCTAAGCAATTTCCTATAAATAGGTGCTTAGGTTAGAATTGAAAATCACACCAGAAACTGAAGTTTTCTCTCTCTATATTATCGAGCGTATTCTTGTGAGTATTTTGAGTATACTTTGGGTATTGCTATACGGTGCAAGTTCAAGTCATAGCCTATATCCGGTGTTTCAACTAGAAGTACTGTCTTTCGAGGTAAAGGATGTTATTTTCTTCTCAAATGATATTATTTCTTCAATATCATGATGCTGAAATATTGGCTGGAACTTTTTATCAAATATGGAACTTTTTCATGTCGGGGTTACTATTCATGAGTTACTATTCACGAGTTACTATTCATGAGTTACTATTCACGAGTTACTATTCACGAGTACTATTCACGAAGCATGATGATGTTTTTTGTGAAATTTCTATCTTTTGGTGTCGGAGTTACTATTCACGTATACGACACTATTCACGTATACGGCACTATTCACGAATACGGCACTATTCACCGAAAAATAAAATTTCTTCTTTTTGTCCAAACTATCTATTCTGGATACTAGCTTTGATTGTATCCATGTTTTGATCATTCTTGAATTTTACTCCACTATGATTATTTATGAGGTATTTTTGGACATGAAATAGCTGAAATACGAATCCTTTATACTTGTTATTTTGTTTCACTGGATTCGTTTCCTTTAAAATATTTTTCATCATCCTCAGTCCTAAATGATGGTGTTACTGAATATCTTTAGCCTGTAGTGCAAAGATGGTTGATTTTGTTATGAATATCTTTGGCCCGTAGTGCAAAGATGTACAGGTGTTGAGATGAACGTGAACAATTGATGAATATCTTTGGCCTGTAGTGCAAAGATGAACAGGTGTTTAGATGAACATGACCGACTGATAAATATCTTTGGCCTGTAGTGCAAAGATGAATATTTGATTTGATTTGAGATATATATTGATTGATGTTACAGGGATAAAATATCGATGATGGATTTTTAAATTCATAGATGATAGTATATTTCATTCTCTACTTAACTCCTCTAATGAATTATTGTTTCCGCTGCAGTTGTTGATCTAAAACTTGTTGTCTATTGTATTCTATCAGATTTTTTCCTGTTGAAGACTAAGGATAATTTGTTGTACATTATCTTAGTCATAATATTCTTTACTGGGCTAGTTGAGCTCACCCTTTTTCTTGTTGTTCTATTTTTCTTCTCAGGAGACGAGAACGTAGCGAGTACGAGTCGGGGGATGTAATGATGGTTCTAGAGAGAGTTGTTTAGTAGTCCTCACCATTTTTATAAAATAATGTTTCAATAATTATGATGGGGATTTATTTGTATGTGGATATTGTCTAGACGACAATAGTTTATGTGTTGTAATAATAAAGTTGTAATTATTTCTGTACCATATATTTGGCGACTCAAAATGGATTGGATGGAATGGACCTATTTTGGGGGCGTCACATTAGTGTATTAAGTGTGCACATATATTTATTCTTTATCCATATATTCAAAACCAAAATACACTCCATCCTTATATTCTTTTCCTTTTTGATCTTCTTGTGATTTTGTTTGGTAGAAGTTGGTGGAGCCTTTGTGTTGTACAGCTCACAACCTACTTAAGCAAACTCCCATGACCCAGCCTATCTATCATCCACACATACATTTCAATCCCAAATGTGGATCCCCAAAAAACAAAAAGAAAAAAAAATGGGCAAAAACTAAGTGCACTTTAATTACTTTCTCTTTTTCATTATGTTTTTGAATTTTGAATACAAAAGAAAAGAATAAAAAAATCAAATTTAAAAACTTACAAGGCTTCTTTTTATGTTTGTACATGCATGAAAAACATTTAATTTTAAATATAAAAATTACTACTTTATTCTTATATTAAATGTTGTTATGCTTGTATATAAAGAGTAACATATATAGAGACTGCAAAAGATATACTAAAATATTTTTGTTTGTTCAGTTTTTAATGAAAAACTTTATTAAACTGAAAGATGAGGCATGAACTAAAATAGATAAATGTCAAAAATGGTCCAATAGAATTCAAAACCACAAGTATCCAAATGATTCAATAATATTCCACTCAAGAAAACAAGTTCAGACCACCAAACAAACAATGGAAATATTGCAGAGTATCTTATTGTTGGATATCGATCGATCATCAACATCCTACTAATTAACTTTTCCTAATTCTTCTTTATTATTTTTTTAACTTTTGGCTACTTAAATCTTATCCATTCTATAGTACTAGCTAGAGGGACCATTTTCTCCATCTACATTATAATATATATATATATATATATATATATATATATATATATATATATTCCTCATGCATGGAAATGGAACTTAGCTATTAGCTAGAACCTTTCAATTATTTCTGAATGAGGTAGTCAGTCAGTACTCGTGTAAGTTCTTAATTTTCATCTGGTGTTAGCTATATTTTTTCAATAAGTATATGCGGACAACATAATTGAACCGGAAGAATAAAATAAATTTGTTTTCGCGAACAAATAGATTGTATTGTTCATTTATTGGCAGGAATAAGTTCATTTTGTTCTTCCAATCCTATTTTCTGATCCACGTAGAAGTATTCATATTTTTTTAATTGATCAAATTAAGGCCGTACTGCTTCTAAGAATCTTATAATTAGCACCACTAAGTGCTATATATAATGGCAGATCCAGCTAAAAGATATCGTGTTAAAAAGTAATTAATTAGTACGTACGACGTGAAGTGGGAATTGATATATAGATCAAGGCCGAAAGATGATAAGGTGATGATGACTTCATAAAACAAAACATCAATATAATGGAGCGAGTGTGTCCGTATTTTCATTTTAATTATCATTTTAAATACTTCTGGTTCTTAAGTATTAATTCTTGACCAATCATTAAGCTGAGCATGACGCAAAACATCATCAGTCATGCTATTTCTGCATGTATATAAAGCACGAGGTAATTAATTAATTAATTTTATTGTGTCATTCAGTGTATGCTTTTTTTGACAATTTGAACATCAATCATGTGCATGCCTGCCATTTACAATAATAAGAACACATTTTTGTAGATGGCATTAATTTTCTCTTTGGCTATATATACTTGTAACTTTGCATAAATGATGCATATGATAAAAGTAATATTATACAAATTTAATAAATGCATTTAAATAATAATAAGAAATTAAATAGCCATGGGTTGGTCTCTATTGATTTTCAACTTAAGTAGGTACATATATACAAAGGATCATATATAATTCATGAAATCCTTAATTTCAGCCTTTGATATCTGATCATATATATATATATATATATATATATATATATATATATGTCCCCATTTTAATTTCCTTGTGAAGTACAACAATTTCAAGGAAGTTTGGCATCGATCGTATTCTAATTAATCTGGTTGGTCAGAAACCTTTTTAAGAAGCAATTAAGATTTCATGACCACCGTCCATCATCCCACTCGATCTATATATATATACCACATTATACTTAAATCGTAACATGTTCACTAGCAGTACCTAAAGTATACTTTGTCACAGCTTCTTGTTGCTCATCTCTAAATGGTTTAGCATGTTCATTGAAACAATCAAACCCGAAATCGTGAATTCCGAAATCTTGACAATCCAATAGCCATGCACAGCTTTCATCCACGTTGTTAAAATTTTGTGAGGCGGCTGAAAATTCCCACGGTGCATGATCAACTTTTCCGGGAGTGGTTACATCTTCTTCTAACAAGTAACTAATCAATGAGTCATCAAATTGATCACAAATGCCGTCGAGTAAATTAGATTCAGCACCGGAGCAATTTTGATCGGTTGGGGTACATGAGTTCTCGGAGCTGGCCAGGTCATTAGTTTCCGGTAGTATTAATTGATCAGTCTCATGAGTTTCGATTTCAGCTGGTGATTGATGATATTGATCTGTAGGTTGAGATGACGATGAATTTTCGGATGTATTTTTTTGGTCCTTAAGGAGAGGCTCGTGAGTGACCGGATCAATTCCCATCTTAAGAAGCTTTTTCTTGATGTGGGTGTTCCAATGATTCTTGATCTCATTATCAGTCCTTCCGGGCAATCTAGAGGCAATTTTGGACCACCTAATTATGAAGAACAAATTAAGGGTATATAGGATCAATTATTATCAAGTTTAATTTGTAAAAAAATGAAGATAAACATGCAAGAAACGTTTCAATCACAATATATACCTACTACATGAAATTGACAACTATGAAACAATGTTTCTAAATTAATGAAACATTGTATGGCAGTAACCCGCCACCATAATGATTAGTTATAGATTAGCCCGGTGGTAAAAAGAAGATATATTAAAATAAGAAATTAAGGACAAAGTGGTTAATTTAATTAATACTCCAGGAATTAATTAGTTCATGTGTCTCACCGAATAAAAGGGGTGGTCGTAATCGAGTGCTTAGTAATAAATGTATTACAAAATAAAAATAATTAATATGGTTACTTAAGTTCATTCTATTACGAGGAATATCATTCATCATATTATATTTATGCTAAATATATGACAACTCGATATATTATAATTTTTTTTATCTCGTGGGCATACCTAGTAGGTTGTATGTTGACTTGACCTACATAAAACATTTTCCAATAAAAAAATTGGAGGAGATAAAAAATATCACATTTTGTGAGGGTTGGCATGAATGGAGAACCTAGCTAGCATGCAAGGTCAATGGAATATAGATATGCATGTAACTTGCACCAAACACCATTAGTTAAATAAACTAGATAGTTCATATTCCTTACCTAGCTACCAATAAATTTTACCTAGCTAGCTAGGTAGCTAAATGAAGGGATCAGTTAGATAAATAAATTAATACATTCAATTTTTCAGCATTTGCGTTTAGTACAACTAATAAAATTTGTATTTGGAGCGTACGTGCATATTGGTAAAGCTTGAAATTAATGATTTTGTGGGATTAAAAATGTAGTTCATTGATTAGATACCAACCTGTTGCCAAGGCGGGCATGAAGATCAATAACCAGTTGCTCTTCAGAATCGGTAAGGAGGCCCCTCTTCAAGTCGGGTCGAAGATAGTTAGTCCAACGAAGCCTGCAGCTCTTGCCGCAGCGGCGTAAACCGGCAAGCTTAGGGACAGCACGCCAACAACATTGACCATTAGTGAGGATGAAACTTATAAGTTTCTTGTCTTCCTCGGCGGTCCATGGCCCTTTCTTCACCCCTAGTTTATCACAACAAGGCTGTCTACCCATTTTACTTATTTGCTCACTAACTAGTAACACCGGTACCCAAGCTCAAGCTAGCTAGCCAGCTACCAACCTTTAGTACTAGCTAGCTTGTTATTTCAATGGAACAAAAAATTATCTCTTTTTCTTGTAAAGACTTCGAAAGCCCCCACAAACCAACTCACCTTTATATACCCACCAATGACCAAACTTTATGTAAAAGGCCGATCTCGCCTTACTAACCTTTAATATCTATATTTTCATTACATATACCAAAGAGAGAGTATGTGCGTTTGTGTTTGTTTCTTGCGGGGTCCACCAAAGGTTATGAAAGGTACTAATGAACAACAATCTTGTTTTGGTGATACATATATACTGTAGCAGACAGGTATGTAGATAGCGAGTGATAAATGACCCAAGGACTAAACTACATCTAATCATCTCAACCTTTACTTCCCATTTTCCTACACAATCCCCCCACTTTCTCATTGCACTCTTACTCAACCATTCCATCACCCATTTCGTCATTCCCACGTCTATGTGTCCATATATATATATATATATATATATATATAGAAATGATTAATGAAAAACGTTAGTTCTGAGCACTGTTTCAACTAACTATTATTCAGTTGTCCAAAATTAGAGTGAATGGCTGAGATGAGGCCTATAGACGTTACTCCCTTTAGCGGTCATCCAAATTCTTTTATGTTGACGGCTACTGAAACAACCCGGATCAAATCCCGAGTCCAGAATAAATCTCGGGTCAAATCCCAAGTCCGAATTGAATCAATCAAAATAAGACCTCAAACTACTGGCCCAATAGTATCCTCTTGGATCATCTTAGCCCACCACAGGCTCCCAAAATGTCATGACTTTGAAGGTACTATTGGTAACTTAATTTCTTATATGGAGACAAATTTTTTCCTATCTTTCGATGTGGGACTGGGGTGTTACAGCTACTCCCTCTAACGGCCAATCAAAACGACTGTGTTTTAATTGGCTGCTAGAGGGAGTAACAGCCATGAGCCAACATAAAAGAATTTGGCTTAATTATTGATTCTTCTTATACATACTACCTATTAATCAATAAAATAAAATAATAAAAAATTATAAGGATAATCAATAATTATTCTTATACTTATCCTTATATTTATTAATAAAATAAATATATATAAAGATACTTAATCTTATAATTTTTAATTATAAATAAAATATAGTGATTAAATTTATATTATATTCCTACCCAAATAATTAGAGTGAATATATTCCATCATCCTCTCAAATGCATGCATGCGTGCGTGCGTGCCATCTTAGGTAGCTAGAGAAACAGACCCTACTATGCTTAAGTATTGTTGACACGTACGTAACCATATTTTTTTCTTTGGTAATACTAGTAGTTAATTAAGTTGAGTAGCATCATATATAGTCAATCTGTGCGTAAGCAATTCTAGATTGTTCGACTTTCAAAAATAACGTTGTAATTTTCCAGGAATTAAATTTAGAAACGATTAGCTTCATGATCGATCCGAACTAAGTTATAATTACTATTTTAACGTGTCAAATGTGTTAAAAATACACTTACCTCTACAAAATACGTACAGGCCTTGTTTATCAGTAATATTATAAATTGTTAGTTATGTATTGGTACTTGATAATGTAAATTATGATGAGAATCTTTTTGTAAAATTAAAGGAGTATATGAATTATGGCTACAGTGAAGTAAAGGCAGGTTGACATCCAAATGCTTCATCTTTGACTTGTATCTCTTAATAAGAGCGTAGGTGAGTATTGTTCATTGTGGACCAAAAAATTTCAAATGTTAAAGCCTAACTCAATTCCTCTTTTTTATTTATTTAAAATTAAATTTATTAATGTAGCTAATTAATTGTTTTTAATTACTAGAAGAGAAAAGTACTGATGTATTAAACAGGTACGTGCCTGACCATCAGTTTCTCCAAAATGGCAGATGTTTGAAAAAACAAACCAGATGTATTAATCAAATTTTTACTTGAAAGACACTACACTTTATAATCGACCACTCATTTAAATAAATATATACCATAATTCTTACTCTGTGATTAATCGTTCCTTAAACTTGTACTATATATGTATACTCACACATATATTATGGGCAAATGATGAATATCTAATACTTAATGTGTATTAAAAAGGAGTACGAGATTAAACAACTGAAATTATAATTAAAAAATTATCACCCGCTACTAATTGTAGTGAACGACCCATTTACATAATTGTCCCACAAGTCAAAGCTAGTCAACCAATATTATAGGATGATGAATAAAATAAAAATATCGTCTACTACGAATAATAGCGGACGGATATCAATATACTCTCAAACCAAAAATCACACTGCTTGACAAATGGGGGCAAATTATAACTCTAGGGTTAATAGTTTATTAACTAGAGTTTAGGATTTATTAGTTAGTTTATGATTTATTAATTAAATAGGAATTTAGAATTTAGTGACTAGTGTTTAAAGTTTATTAACTAAAATTTAGGGTTTAGTAATTAAGATTTAGAGTTTATTAATTATTTAATTTATTTAATATAAAGTAGTTAACTAAGAATTTAATATAATATTATTATTATATAGTTTAAGAGTTTTCTATAGTACGTACGTGTGTGTGTGTATATCCATCCATCAGCTAGTAATATTAAGGATGGTTTAATATAATATTATTGTGTAGTTTAATCTAAAGATTTTATGGTAAAAAGTATCACTAGTGGTATAGGATTCCGCTACTATTAATGACATGTGACATTTTTTTTTTAAATTTTGTCGATAGATTGTTATAATAAAAGGTATTATTAATGCATGTCATATTTTTTCAGTATTTGTTATGGTTCACTACATAAGTAACTATATATGTACTATGAAATTAGGTTCATAATAATCTGATCCAAAAATTTAAAACAATTAAGTGACATGAATGTATATCACTTGTATCGATTTATGATCAAACACGTACGACTTCTTGTTCTGCCAATTGATCAAATGCATTCTCGTTCAGACACGTATAAGTTTCTTATTTTCTTCCTGTGTATGTGGAGCGGTATATATTTTATATATTACCACAAATTAAGCAAACACCAGTGGCCCCAATAAGGTAAGAAAAATATTGTGAGGCATTAATTATATTGCTTGCAAGTTTGGAATTGTCTGATTTAAGGTCAATAATTACGTTAACTTGCCATGGTTTAATGCATGGGTTGACTATTTTTAATTTGTGTAGCCAGTGTCTATTTTGAACGGCTTGAGATCTATTTTTATGGTTAATTCGAATATTAACGGACAAAATTTTAAAAAAATACTCCCTTCATTCTCTTTTAATAGGCGTTTTAATTTTTTAATTTTTTTTGTTTCACAATATTAAGTGTGCCTGGCCGGCTTCTACATTGTGCATGGCCATGTATATCACTTCCATTTTTATATCACAAGTACATTTCTCTCACCTTGTCGTCTTTGCATTTTTATTTTATTTTTTATATAATCAAGAGTTTAATTTTCAATCGCAGTCAAATTAATCTCAAAAATATTCGAGTTTACAAAAAGCATTAACGGGTTATATATAGAGTACAATTTATATATCAATACTTTGTATAACACAGTTAGACAACTTTTATCTGGTTACTTATTATTATTCTATTTGTTTTCTTTTTTTATGCGATAACTTGATTTATTCTTTGGTAGTAGATCTTTTCGATTCTCAGCTTGTTACTTATGTCGATGCTCATATATACTTAATCTACATATTTATAAATATTTTAAAGTTTAACTATATTTAAAATGTATTTAATTGGTGTGCATTACTTGTTGTTGTGGTCGAAACTAAACCCTTTCTTATGTGAAATTTGTTATTTTGTTAAAAAAGAATTAATTAATTATCATTTGAATAAGTGAAGTTAATACAGTTAACAGGGTTCATTTCAAATTCTTTTGTCAATAATATTGGACATGATATTCTCTCTCACTAGTCACTAGTGGGGTTGATGGGATCGAATATTCTAAAGCAAACCCTTGAATCATCATTGTGGGTGGCTTAAACACCATTAAGCATGTCTTAAAGCGACTCATCAACTAACAAATTATGAGAATTAATTAGGCAACTTCTTCAATGCCACAGGGAAAAAGATTAGTGCTCCTTCTGTCCTTCCTATATATATATATATACACACACACACACATACACACACACACAAACAAATTCTTCTTTTTTCAATGTTTTATGAAGATGACAATATATGTTACACAATAAATATTTAATGTAAAATATCATTTTTGTAACACCAAAGTCTCTCACATGAAATACTTGAATGTGTATGCAATGACTCAAACCACTATTATTATTATTACTTTTAGTCATGTTATTTTAATCAAGTTACTATTATAGGTGATTGAGCTAGCCCTGGAGATTGTTACAATTTTAACCTTCTCTTAAATGTATTTAACATGATAAGAAAATTTTGTGGATTCCTCAAATTTTCAAAAGACATGAGATATTTATATATTATTTAAGTTGCACAAATTCAATATAACCACTCCAATCCTAGGTTCAATTTAAATATACTAGTCTAAAAGTCGAAAAGTTAATAGTATTATTATTTTTAATACTTTAGGTGGCGTGGAGTAGTATTAATATAATTTTGTGTCACTCAAAATTTTATCTTATAAATTAAATAAGAGGAAATTAAGTTCTCCAAATATAAGCATGTACGGAGTAGTATATATATATATTGGAGATGGAGGTTAATGACGCTTATGGGGAGTAATACAATCGTCATTAAGCCAAACACGATTTCATAAAGACATTCTATTTTACTACTAGTAATTACTCTAAAGGGCACCATTACCACCTTCAAGTTTTAAGGATATCTAAAAAGAAATGTGTCAAGTCGTGTCGTGTCGTGCGTGTGTGCGTCCAATGGGAAGTGGGACTAATTTTTCAAAGTTGAAATTAAGGTTAGAATAATCAACTGTCTAATTAGTGGTGTCCGGTGGGGGAAGGGGTGGGGTGGGGTGGGGGTGGGGGTGGGGGTGGGGGAGGGGGGTGGGGGGATATAGTACTATAGTAGTACTTGGATCGATGTTGGTTCTTTTTTGTCCGGAGAGTCGATAAAAATTACAAAAATTCTAGATGGACATGAAAATTAAATATAATTGTATTTAAATTTTATTTATTTATATGTAAAATTTAAATACACTCGTGTCTAATTTTCATGTCCACTTAGAAAAGCTCTCTAAAAATTAGTAAGAGTCCTGCTGCTATGAATCCACATACATTTAGGGAAAATGTTAAATTCACAATACTTTTTGTTATTTTTACAACAAAAGTTTCGCTGTAGATGTATAGCGATGGTGAAAACCGTCGATATAGGATCTATAGCGACACTTTTGTTGTGGAAATAATATTTTCTGTTGTGGATTTAACAATTCCCTAAATTTATCTTGATTTACAATTGTAAAATTTATCAATGCAATAGATTAATAAAAAATATAAGAGAAACTCATTTATTACACATCTCTTCAAACAAATTACCATTAATATTTATTAATAATTTTTATAAAATATTCGTAATGGATTATTAATAAGGTGTAGTATGAAAGTTGGTGGGGGAAATTAATAGGAGGAGTTAGTGATTTGTTAGATGAGTGTGTTGAATTTTTAGTTACTTCAGTTCTGGCCAAATCAAACCTCCCAAAATTCAAAACAAGCAGGTGAAGTAGGAGTATCTGATATTAATGTCACATCACACAAAAATTATACTCTTAATCCTTACTCCCTCCGTCCATATTTAAATGAGGTTTTAGAGATGAACACAAGAATTAAGATAATGATTGAAAATCATTAGATATAGTACTCAATTATCTATAATACCCTTAAATCATTAATTTATCATAGCACAAGAGTTTAAAATACCAAAAAAATAGGTAGAGTAATGAGGGGTAATTTTAGAAAAATTATCATTAATTTTCCTAGATTTGAACAAATATCAATTAATTAAGGACAAATAAAAAACTCTAAAACGTCATTTAAATAGGGACGGATGGAGTATAATTCTTACGCTCACTCTATTTAAAAATTAGATGCTACTACTCTCCATGCCTTACGAAAATAATCTTATTCGTAATAATTACAGTTAGTTGCATAATACTCACATACACACGTATGCATACTGTAGACCCCACATGTCAGACAGGAGTCCACAGTAAGCATGTGTGTGTATGTGATGTGATCATTATGTGATATTTTTTTATTTGATAACAGCATTGTTGAGGTGAAGTAGGAAGCTACTCAAATTATATAATATTATATTAATGTCACATTAAAATGTTGATGAAAAATTACTCTCCCATTCCTTTTTAATTATAAAACACAAAGATTAAGAAATACATATAATGTTTTGTCTGATTTATCAAAATGA
This sequence comes from Panax japonicus, assembly GCA_020205505.1. NCBI lineage: Eukaryota > Viridiplantae > Streptophyta > Magnoliopsida > Apiales > Araliaceae > Panax > Panax japonicus. The sequence goes on from CM035101.1 coordinate 79,811,513, forward strand.
GTATAAAATTTTAATATTACTTTTTAAATTTTATTGGAAAAGATGAAAGATTAATAAATTAATATTTAAACTAAATCATTAATACTTCCTTGAAATATACAAACTGAAAAAAAATCACTCTCTAAAATGACAAATAAAAAGGAATGGAAAAGTTTATCTTAATCGTTAAATTTCTTCTTAGTTTGGTTCGAAATACTAACTAGTCCTCTATTTCAAAATTAGATACCTTTCTAAAATGATACTCTCTTCGTTCTCCAAAAATAATCTTATTTATTAAATTTACAAATATTAATGATATAGTTGTATTCCATGTTACCCTTCAGATAATAAACATTGATTTACTAGTGTGATATGATGATGAAATTATTATGATAAACTTGAGAATATTGTTTAATACTCTTTTTGTTCTGAGATAAAAGTTTTTATTACTATTTTAGGTAATCTCAAGTTAAATGTCTACTTACCTTAAGTAATCTAATTTTTATAATTATTTGGTTATAATATCCGATTGTAATATTTCTATTCTGTACCCATATACTCTCTTCGTTCCTTTTTAAATGTCATTTTAGAAAAGTATTTTTGTTTCTTAATATTTGTCGTTTAAGAATTTCAATTATAAACATTAATTGTATTGCTAGTCATGTGCAAAAACTATGCAATTAGATGAAAATTTAAATATAGACAACTTTGTCATGTGATCATCTTTCTTAATATGCGCAAAAAGACTTTTATCATGAGGCAAAGGAAATATTAATATCATTAAAAGGTGCTCTTTTTATAGAATAAAAAAATTGATAATTTTTGTGGAAGAGATGGAGTAACTGAAATACATTGAATAATTATTAAAATATAAATACATTAAAAAATTATTCATACAAATAAATACATTGAATATAATTAATAATTTTAAACATTATTATTTATAGAAATAAATACATTATATATAGTTAATAATGTTAATTTTTATTAATTAAGAAATTATTCATACAACTATTTTATATATTAAAACTATTTAAGTTTAACTAAGATGGGGTGACCAACAAAAAAAAATTCTATGGCCGCTACTCCTACTTGCAACCAGCAAAAACAAGAATTCTTTGGCCGCTCTCTTACCTGCGACCAGTAAAAAAATTATTTTTGGGGTTAACGATGTAAGATGAGTTTACTGAATAATGCCCATAACAAACGATTTCTATATATATATCAAGTTCAAATAGCTTGCGCGTTATGGATGAGTCTTGTCCGCGTATAGGTGAAGGTTTGGTTCAGTAGGAAATTAGTAACGTATGAGACAATACCGCAAGAGATGTAATGATGCGCTTACAGTTAGGAATGAGCAAAAAACGGATAAAACTGAATTATCGAATCGAACCAAAATTATTTAACCGAATTATTTCGGTTTTTCGGTTTTTTTACAAATTCGGTTATATCTGAATTATTTTTCAATATTCGATTACGGTTACGGTTTTCAAAAACAGGTTATTCGGATATCCGAATAACCGAACCATTTCAATATTATTATTATAATATTAATTATCTACGGATCTACTCAGGCTCAGACGCTCAGCTACTCGTAAAACTCGCCTACTCTAAGTCTCTAACTCTTTAAGTCTATCGAGTTCGAGTCCGGAGTCCATTTCAATTTTCAGATCAGATATTCAGATCACTCTTTTCGTGGAACTTCGACCGTCGATCATCGATTAAGTACGAAACATCTTCATTCTTTACCCTACTTGTCGTCGTCGACTGTCGTACTCGATCTCGGCTCCCAGTCTCCCAAGTCCTAGATCCAGTCTCGATCTCGGCCCTCTCCGGCTCTCCGTCTCTCCCCCTTCGTCTCTCTTACATCTGATTTTGTTAAGTAAGTTATATCTGATTTTGATTTGAACTGTAAAGGGTTATTCAATCTGATTTTGTTAGTTAGGGTTATGATTTCTAAGATGGGTACTGGGTAATCTTTTGATTCATTCATAAATTTGGAATCTGAGCTTTCTGTGGAGAGTGGACAGTACTGGAGTCTTGGATTTCTTGTTAATTGTTTTTTGGAATCTGAGCTTTTTGTGGGTACTGGGTAATTTTTTGATTCATTCATTCATAAATTTGTTGTCTTTGTTAACTTGGACCTTTTAATTGACAGTTACTATGCAATAACAGCTACAATTTTGATTATAATGGTTCTGAAAATTGATGGTGTCATGGTGTATTAGTGTTATGCTATCATTGCTATTGGCATTTCTTAAGAAATGCTGTATGACTTGACAGTTGACATGCTCTTAAGCATTTCTGGGTTATTGAGCATTTCTGAACCCATCATTTTGATTCATTCATAAATTGTAAAATCTGAGCTATTGCACATGAATCGCATTTCTTAAGCATTTCTTGTATCTCATTATTTGGTGTTATGCTGTCATTTCTTAAGCATTTCTTGTCATTGGCTTTGATAAATGCTTCATAGTTCCTTGTATGACATGTCCTTATGCAATGACAGCATCTCAAATATGAACTTGAGTTCCTTGTATTTTGATCAAAAGCTTCCTTGTCATTGATTTGATTTTTTTTGTTTGACATTTGTAGATAAAGAAACAAGAGATTGGCTTTGTTCATCACACTGGTCATTTAATCAGCAACATAAAAAAACTAGAGATTTTAGATGGGTAAGCTATGCTTTTAAGCACATAGCAAGTCTTCTACTTCAATTTGGGTAAAAAAAAAAGAAGAAAGAAACATAGCAGCTTTCTTGTTTTCTTCAACTCAAGTATTGTAATCATCTTTCTTTCTTTAAACACAAATTCAATCACTATAATATTTATTTTTTCTGCCTTTGAACAAAGGAACCCCTTCAAGATATCAGTATACAACTGTTATTGTTATTGTTGACTATTGTAGTGCTATTCAGAGACTGCAAGACTTGAGCAGTGGAGCTTGTTGATGCTGAATCGCTGTCTCGCTGATGCAGTGATGCTAATGCTGCTTGCTGTTGTAGTTACTTAGTTGACTGTTGTAGTTACTTAGTTGTTGGCTTGTTGCTGCTGTAATTTTTTATAAATGACACTGTAGAAGTGTTTGGGCTTGTTAGTTGTTGCTGCTATAATTTTTACTTTGCTGCTGGACATAGGACAGTGTTAAACTGTTAATTTGTAAACAGTGTTTGCTAAACAGGTAACAGTTGGATATTAAACAGTAAACAGGTAACATTTGCTGGACAGTGATTCGATTTTTACCTGAATTACCGAAATTACAATTCGGTATTCGGTAATTCGGTTATTTTGAAATTTCAATTTTTAGTTCGGATAGTAAAATTAGCATTATTTCGATTTTCGATTATAACCAAATAGTTTATTCGATTCGGTTATAACCAAATGATCACTCCTACTATAAAGCTGTTTAGTTGGTCCATTTAGATTCCATACATAGCCTACATCGCTACTCGCTAGTTAGTCAAGAATCTCAAGTCCTCTCATATAAACTAAACTATTTCCTTGAAATAGAATCTACTATAACCTTTGCTTTATGAACCAAGTAAATTTGATTTTAGAGCTACCGGCATTAATGTCCCCTTCAACCATTATGCATACATAGCGTATGCACTCACTTATAATCACATCCTTCCCATTACTACTACCATTAACCTTCCCAACTGTCTATACAAATCTCATTTACCAAAATCACTTGATGAATGCAACCACTACTAATTAAAATTATTAGTCAAATATCATTTCCTTTCAAAAATCAGGCCTATGCATGCATGCAAGTCAGAAAAATCATTTCCTTTCAAACCATATTAATACAAGTCACAAGTTATGCGTACATGCCAATGGCTGGAAAGACGGAAAGAGGGAAAGGGGTGGGGGAATCCGAGATTGCCAGCATGGAAGATCACTTTGGTCCAGTAAATTTGCCCATCATTTTTGCAATTACAGGAGCCACCTTGGGATTACCCTGATGCTTTGCAAGATTAGCAGGATCTTTCATCACTACAAGCAATCAACCAGAGTCAGAAAATAATAAAGTAGAGTAAAACTTCAAAAGACAAACAAGTGGCAAGGAATAAAATAACATAAAATGGGAGAGAGAAACCATGAGTTACAGGAGCCAAAACCAAATTTGCTCATCATTTTTTTTTTTGCAATTACAGGACCCATTTGTTTTATAATTTACAAATGTACTATATGAGTTACTTTTTAAATATATTAAAAAAAATTCCTAATTACTTAAACTTCTATTACACAAGTATGATTACAACTTTGTTTTATAATTTACAAACGAGGATATACCAGCTACCGTGGCAAAAACAGACATTATGGGTGTTTAGTAACGAATAACATGGCGTTCCCTACTTGAAAATGCACGTGTTGTAAGTTTTAAAACTACACTTGAAAACAACTCAACTGATTTTAACTATATCTCAACTAGTTTTAACTATAACATTTAAGAAAGTTATTCCCATCATTACCGTATTTTGGACCACACAAATTGACGTTTTTCGCTCCACGTACCATATCGAACCACAATCCAGGTAACATTGTGTCAAACACTGGAGTCTAAAAATGATGTGCCAATATTGCTCTTAATGAGGGCTGAATTCTATCGTATAGCCCAGGCTGCATACCTCGAATCAAGGCATTATGGACTGCCGACTGGCTGGCCTTCAAGGCAGGCCCCCAGTAATGCAGGACAGCCGGCAAGATTTGGTTGGTCAAATATAAGAGACTTGGAAGCACATGAAAATAAAAAGAAGATTCCAGAATTTTTTGGCAATTATCTTGTTAGAATCTACTTTAGGTTATGAAAGTTGAAGAGTTACAAATAACGACATACATACTATATTATTTTACACAAAAAACTATATAGTTGATTGCATTCTGAAAGAAATATCTTGTGTGAGAAGTACCCTCTCGTCCCCCCTATTATTTGGCATCAAAGAACCTTCCACTGCCCATCCCTATCCCAAAATTGCATCCTAATAACAATTAGAAAAAACTCTACAAACCTCGAACCAAATATATCCAGCCACCAAGTACCCATCCAACCAAATATATCCATAGCCTAAAACCCTAGCCACTCTGGCACTGCTGCACCAGAAAAACCCATCTCAGCCCCAGATCCTTACACCCATCGCTGTCCAAAATAATATTTGCTGCCAACCAAGAATCCTCTTCACCGCTCACGCCAAATAGAAAAAGGAGAAGAAAGAGACAGGAGAAGAAGATCAACAGGTAACTCATATGGTACATTTGTTTGTGGGAGCAACGAATCTAGTGAAGTTGTGAGAAAAACCAATATGTTGTTTAGTTCTGTATTGTTGTGTATGTAATAGAACATAGAACCCATGCCATACAGAAAGAGGGAAGAAAAGTGTCCCATACAAAGAAGCTATCAATTCTGCTAATGGGATAAAAATGAACAGGACAAGAAAGTAAAATAAAATTAAACAGCATGACAAGAAAGTTTGTGGCGCCTGCATCACGGACTGGGGATGTGTGACAGCAACCATGCATTTGTTTGTATATGCTAGTGTTTATGGGAGAGAAAAAAAGGGGAATAAGTATTAAATATCCACTCCCTTTGTAACGTGCTCTATGTCATGCTTCCCATTTAGGTCTGTCGCAAAATGTTTGCCATGCTTAAGAAATCAATGAATTAATTTTTATTTCTTTTAGGTGACAGGAAACAGTACATTACCCATTTAAAAATAGAAAGTATATAAAAAAGGAAAAAGGAAAAACAAAAAGATGTATTTGCTATATATATACGGTATACGCGAATGATCCATTGACAACGTTATAAAAAAGTGTTTATCCTTACCACTAAGGCTGTAAACGAGTCAACACAGTTCGGGCTCGATTAAGGCTCGACTCGAAAAAATACAAGCGAAACTCGGATTCGTTAATAATATGATCAAAATCTAAGCATTAAAAATAGTTCGAAGAAAAATATGAGTAGAATCTGAGCAAGGTTATACTCGACTCGTTTAAGATTCAAGTTACTCGAATTTTTGATTGTGATTCGATACATGATCGGTTAATATATATTCGATTAGATGTTCGATACATTCTCTTATAATATATACAAATTTAAATCAAATTAGGATAATTAGTTATTATTTTGTTTTGTTTTTAATTTTAATTGTGATTTTATATTTGTAAAGTGTAATAATAAATATATATTTTTGTTTCAAGTAAAATAACAAATTCAATTTATAATTATATTTATTATAAAACTAGTTATTATGTGAAGACTCAAATTCGAGCTTGAATTTGAAGCTCGCGAGTAGTTTGAATAAATATTCGAGTTCGAGTCGGATCGAATTCGAGTAATAAATATTCGAGTCGAGTCGAATTTGAGTAGGATTTTTCAAATATAATTCGAATTCGAGCCGAATTCGAGTACGAATTTATCATTTCGAGTAAAATTCGAGTAGCTCTTTGTTCACCCCGGTTCGACTCGTTTACACCCTTACTTACCACAAATCCCGATCATCCATCTAGATATCTAACGACCAATATTGTTCCCGTCTGTAGTTTAATTTTCAGTATTCCAAAATTTAATATTGCGGATGGGACAAATGACCTTAATGTCCCTCCTCGTAAAAGTCTATCGTCCGCAGTATTAAACTGCGGATGCTAAGTATGGTCAATTGGGTTAATTGGAAAATGACGTCATATTGACCAAATTCAAAATTTTATTTAGTTTCCCAGGCTCCGCAGTATTAAACTAGGGATGTCAAATAATAGAGATGATTCATATTTTCCCGTTCAAACACTAATTCTACAAATCCCTTTATATAAATCCGATTTCTTGAATACCGTCTTGTTTGTTTTTTTTTTTCTCTTCACAAATTTCTTATCTGTTTGTTTCAGATTTCTGGGCTCTAGGCTTGAACTGAACTCTGAGAATACCAGAAATTAATCTCTAATTTCAAATCCATAAAAGGGTTAATTTCTACAAGTATATGTTATATATGAATACTCATGATTATGTTCTTGCGGTATGAATGAAATTCTTGATTTTCTGTGCAATTGGGTTTTTTTGCAATTTTGTTGCGATAATGAATGACCTAATAACAGTCGTTTTTTAAGTTATGTGGAATTGAAGAAACAATCCCATATGGGTCCTCCAAGCCGATACAAACATAGAAGAATCCCAAAGGTCAATATTGAAGAAATTACTAGTCTCCTACTTGATCTTCAAAATCTGAATGAAGAGACAAAATCCACTCACAGTGCTTAAGCTCTTTGAGGACTAAGGGATGATAGAATGGACTCTCTCTATTCTTCGCAAATCCAAAATCATCAAGGCAAGGCTCGAATCAAATCAATTATTTGGCATCTATGGTTTAATATTGAATTAGTCAACCATACTTAGAGTCCGCAGTTTAATACTGCAGACGAGATAATTTTTCAAGGAGAAGTATTTTTGTCATCTATCACATCCACAATATTAAATTAAACTGCGGACGGGAGCAATATAAGTTGTTAGATATCCGGATGGATGATCGAGATTTGTTGCAAGGACATTTTTTTACAACGTTGCCAATGGATCATCCCCATATATACATACACACACACACATATATATATGACGGATATAAAACATATCTCTTAAATAACATACCTCTCTTAAAACTACGTCGTTTTGGATATTCTATTAAAAACAAGTGGGGTCAACGGAAATAAAAAAAGTTAACAGGAATGCTCATTAGCACTCAATTATTCAACTATCCAATAACGAGCAGCTTTAACTTGATAAAAGCTAGATTCAATTATTAAATTAGCCAAGTAAACCAATTATTAAATTAGCCAAGTAAACAAGGAAAAAAACATGTGATAGGCAAATGACAAAATGTATCAGAACAAAAACAAGTACCATCTTGAAGGGCAGCCATGACTTCTGGATCTTTAAATGCTGACATCAACTCAGGGTCCTAATCAAATGAAAATCCACAAGATAAAAGACAGTTTATAACATATGGGAAAAGGAAATCAGATCAATACAATGTCATACTTACATTTAATATTTTGCTATAGTCAATGTTGCCAGGCATACCCCCAGGCATACCACCAGGCGTACCACCGGGCGTACCACCGGGCATACCACCAGGCGTACCACCGGGCGTACCCCCAGACGTACCTCCAGACGTACCTCCAGGCATGCCCCCAGGAAAGCCGCCAGGCATGCCACCGGGAAAACCTGGCATGCCACCGGGAAAACCAGGCATGCCCCCGGGAAAACCAGGCATGCCACCTGGGAATCCACCCGGCATGCCTCCAGATCCTCTACTGGATGATGCCTTCTCTTGCTTCTTGGCCTTTTCATATGAAGCCTGGTACAGGATTACATTAATAAACAAGCCCTACAAAGGCATACAACTGACAGTCTTTATAGCACTTTGCAAAAGAGGAATGAAAATATCTCACCTGAGCTTCAGCTTTGCGACGTTGTCTTTCACGTTCAGCCTTCTTTTCATCTCGTTCTTTACGCAACCTGTCATATTTCCTACGGTGCTCCTCAATTTTGTGAGCATTGGGTTCGACCTGTATAGTCCAAAAATTGAAGTAACATAATATCACGGTTTTGAGATTGACACGTCTCAAAGGGAAAAAACATAATGATATACAAATAGGTTTAACATTGTAATTGTTTGTGAATATGAAGGCCAACCTTCTTTAGTACAGTGCTTATCTCCTCATCAAAGTCTATGTTCGAAGCTACGTGGAGATCTTTTGCAGCCTCTTCCCACTGGCCAAGCAATGCTCGTGCCATTCCTCTAGATTTGTAGCCCTTAGCGGAATCGGGATTAATCTGCAACGGGAATTGTAAAAACATGTGACCCCAGATTGATGAATCTAAAAATTACATTGCAAAAAATCTTCCTCAGCCACAAAATTTTAATTAACAAACAAACACCCCTTAGAATATTGATTTTTTTTAGTAACAATGCATATTAAATAAGTTCAACCATATCCAGAAAACAATAGGGAAATAAAATATGGTCAATAATTAGCACACCTGGAAGTCATTACACGAAATCTGCATTAGTATAGGTATCTATGACGTACATGGATATCAATGCATGTGTATGCATGCCAATAAATTATCCTAGCATCAATAGAACATGCTGCAAATGTGGGATGCGTAACAATGTCGCAAAGGAAAACATTCATGTACATATTTAGCAATGTATGAGCATGCATGCCGATAATCATATCATCTTCATTTAGGTATCCCTTTTACAGAAAAATAGGCTGCCTCAATTGATAATAAAAATTATGACAATTCACAAGTGAGCAAATAAAGAAAACTAAGAGCGACCTGTAGAGCCGCATCAGCATCTCGGATAGCAGCATTTGGTTTCTTCATTTTGATGTATACAGTTGCTGTAAAACATTGAACAAGCACAAGACACTATTGAATATACACTATTATATTTTTGCTTGAAAGGAAATTTAGAATCAAGATTACCTCTAGTGGCATACATGATAGCTGACGTAGGGTTGAGCAAAATAGCTTGTGTAAGATGCTCAATTGCTTCATCAAGATTATCTGAACAATACATAATAAGATTAGGCACGCATAACATAAAACATTAACATAAATCTGTACATAATCACAAGCTTATAAAAGTCAAAAGAATATAGTTACTCTCTTTTGGAGAAGTGGTGGCATAAAAAGTAAATTTAATTTAAAGATTAGTGTTTTAGAGTGTTTAAAAAATATTTTTAACTTTTATGCGTCTGGTAGACGCTGAAGCTTAATGCTTTTTCTCCTTCCATTTGAATTTAAAAACTGACCAAGATATCACTATAAAGTGTTTGTAAAATAATTTTTCAATAACGAAATGAATTTCCAATAAAAATCGTTTGTCCTACAGGACTATTGAAAAAAGAGTTTTGTATAAAGCACTTGTACACGTATGTAGGTGAACAAATAAAGGGTTTTGTATAAAGCATTATTTCTCATATATTAGTATATCAAAATACCTTCAGAGACTGCTTCCATGGCCTTTCCCTTCGACTCTTGAGAAGCATCACGGTTTTCATCGGTAACCTCTATAGAAGAATCTCCCATCTACAACAGTAGAAACCCATAAATTTTAACAACAAAACAAAATCAAAATTAACATATTAGAGTTAGAAAGGGTAGTTGAATTGGAGACCTTTTGTGGTGGATCATTATCAGGCTCCACGGTTTCACCTTCTAGCTCAACATCAGATTCAACTATCTCAGCCTCCTCTTCTTCATAAACAGGCTGTTGTGGAGGCTCTTCCACATCATCCATATCATCGTCACTCTCATCGACCACATAAGACTTCTGTAAACCCAATCACGTATATAATAAACCCAAGATCCTAACTATATGCAGGTATTCATAAGGAACTATACTACCGAATTAGGCTTAAATATGGTTAAAGTTAATTTTGATTTTTAGTTTTTTTCACCCTTTTTTTTCTCCCCATCAAAACATAAAGAAAGAAAAATACCGATTTTTGTTCTCCAGGCTTGTAGGCAGATGGAGGAAGCTTAGCATCAAGACTGATACAAAAACAAATATATAAAAAAAAAGATCAATCTATGAACACTAAAAATAATAAACTTTCAGACGAGCAAAAGAGATACTAGATGCTAATGTTACCTTTCGAGATAGTCTCTGAAGAAGGAGAGTGAAGGATCGCTGAGAATGGAGGGATTGGATTTGCACTGTTCGATAAATTGCTTTAATTGGCTCAACTTTGCAGCGTCCATGGCTAAGTGTTTAGGGTTTCACACTTTCACTGAATCGAAGAAGCTAAGGCCTAGGTGACGGTGCTTTGTTTTGTTTTTAAGGGAAAAAGAGCAAAAAGACTTGCAATGGACCTGAAATTGACTTGGGCGCTTCTAGTAGCTTCCAAAATTGATACATAAAGATAATGTCAAACATTTCTCTCCCAAAAAATGGAGTGGGAAACGACTTATTTTAAATGACTTATAAATTAAAATATAAATTATTTTATAATTTTATTTAAATTGTAATTTATAAATAAAAGTGTTTGGTATCAATTTGATTTATATGTTTAAAATTAAGTTAAAACAAGTTATGAGAGTGTTCGGCTCATAATGACTTATAAGTTAATATAAATGTAAAGATTATTTAAAATGACATTAATAAAAAGAGAGATAAAATAGAAGATGGACAAAATAGACATTACATTTGATTAAACTAAAAATGACTTATATATAATTTTAAAATAAATTATAAATACTTACTTATTTTTTGATTTAAAATTGAACTTATAAGTAAAAAAATAAGTCATTTTCGAATATGTCATAACAGGCTCTAAAAATGGTGACTTTTAGTACATTTTAACGGGCCAATCATAATTGGATTTGGCCCTTAATTAGAATTACTGCAAATACTGTCGTTGCTGGGTAGCCCAATTAATTGGATCCAAATCTTTGTGGTGGATCTTTTTTGGTGCCAGTCCAAAATAATTGTTTTAGAATTGAATAAATTTTAAGACCAATTTGTTTATTTGTAATTTTTGATTGATCAATTTTTGACAAATTTTGAAAAAAACAAAGATGAATTCTAGTTATTTTATTCAACTTGTGAGAGCAAAATATTTTCTAGGTAACATGATTTTTTACACTATTTTAATAATGATAACAATCAAATTGTTTTAATAATTTGAATAATTTAAGTAACCAAATATATTATCAAATTTAAATGAGCACCGGAAATTTTGATTTGGGAAAAAAATTGCATCTATTTCAAAATACAATTATATTATAAACTATTTACTATTTGTTTATAAGGGTTATTTGTATTTTTAAAACTTGCATGAATCATGTTAATTTTAAACTTAAAAGAATAAATGGTCTTAATTTTTTTGTCTCAAATAATGTGTCATCACATGTGTGTTGTGCGTCAACTATGTCAAATTTAAAAATTTTCTATTTCAGCAGTAATCCAGATAGATAAAATTTAAGTGTCTGTTTTGAGCTATTCATCTAATTCTTTCTGTATTATTTTAGACTAACGTAAATCATGCACGTAATGATATTTTGAGATTTTTAATGCAAAAACAAGAATTAAATAAACTGAAAAAGTAAAGCAACAATTAATCACACATGCACACCCAAATTTATGTTTGGCTCGGTTACTTAGTCCTCTACTCTTCCAATGTCAAGTATCAATTGATACGTAAGAGTTTCCTTTCCTTTCATATTAATAAAACAATTATAAGTATCAATTGATCTTTTTGTTTTAAAAAAATTCTAACAAAGATAAAAAAGCCTTTAGAAATCAGAGAAAGGATGATTTCCGTAATCCTCCGAGCTAAGTTTAGAGTTTGTAGCATAGGTGAAAGCTAGCCTATATTATATATATATGGAGTACTATATATTGACTAGAACCAAATCAATCAGTTGTTGGAATAGTGATATGACTCCCAATGGAGATTGGAGAGGGATCGATCGAGTTTCAGCACTCAAAGGCTCATTGAATGACTACTACTTGTTCATGGAGCATCCAAAAGTACCATATAAACATATAAATTTATACACATTACACTGTTCACATTTTGCAATAGAGAGAGAGAGAGAGTTCCGCCCCGGCCAAAATACTGAAATGGCTCCATATATACGTACTATAGCTAGTAATCCCGAATAATTAATGAAACATCATAGAAATCCAAATCAATAACAAGCCAAATATCCCAGTCGATGCAGCCCTGCCCACGTTGTTCTTAGGTGATGATCCTGTTTAAAAAAACAAAACATAAACAGATTGTCCAACCATGTTTGATCTTGCTATTTCTTGTCATATACTCCATACAATAAAGAACCCAAAATATATATATATGTACTCAGTTCACTATAAATAAATTGCGTAAAGATGGATAATTGAATAAAAAGTGAAAAACATTACCTGATTTTGGTGGCGATGGGGATGATGTTGGACCTGGTAAAAAAAATGAAATTTTAAAATATAAAAATCAGTTAAGGTTATAACTAGTCAAAAATATAATGAATCGTAAAACACAAGTACATATCAAAAACATGCATGATAAATTAAATGCTTCTTCATTTATTAATTATTTTGAAGTTGAAAAATATATCAAATTAATTTCAATACTATGGCCTTTCTATTAATTTTGGGACTGATGATGGATGGATGGATGGATGGATTATTTTCTTCTCAAACTCTAAACAAAATCTGGAAAATAAGGTAAACCATCCGATTCATGGGAAATCACACATGCATATTATTATGTATGGAAATTTAAGGGAAAAAAATGAATTAAAACACATAATATTATGAAAAAGAAAAAGAAAAAGAAAAAAGAGAGAGAGGCCAAAATGGAAGAGAAATATACCCGGGCAGGCACTAATATCCTCGCCGGGGATACCGCATAAAGTGGGAAGACCAAGGGCCTCAGTGACATTGATGCCGAAAGATTTTAACAAGTTAGGGTTATTATAGAGATTACAGAGACAGGTAAGCTCTTTGGTCACCGCTTCTTGTAGCGGGTCACAGCATGAAGTCGGTGGCTTGGTTGTGGAGTTGAGGAAACTGGCGCATCCCACCAGCTTTTCTGCGCATGACGGAATTTGCGCTTCCGCCACCATACTCGCCACCACTACCACCGCCACCAACAAGCTGTTCATCTTCCTAAAACACCCCATTAATCTCTCTCTCTCTCTCTTTCTAAATGTTCGTTGACAATTGTTTTGGTGGGATTTAGTTTTCTGCCTCTACTTTAAAACTCTTGTAGCACGTATTTATTTATATATGTTCTCTTCAATTTATACATGATTGTACGTTATTTATTCACGCGGTGTTTACTAATTTGACAAAAAAAATAAAAATTCTTATATTAACTATAATATTTTTGTCATGATTTAATTTTTCTTAAGCAAAGGTAGCACGATTATACTTTCTTTCCCAATCCATAAACAAGTATGGTTAATTTCTAAGCAAATGAGACCAGAGAATATATATATGTGGAGATTTTTATAGAAAATTATTAAATCCACGACATAAAATAATATTTTCACAATAAAAGTGTCGCAATACATCTACAATGACATTTTGGTTGTGAAAATAACAAAAAATATTATAGATTTAACAATTCCCTTTTTATATTAGTACTTGTTAATTTTCAGAAATTTTATATACGTACGTGTTATTTAAACCAAAAAAGAGAATGGAAAAGTGATGATGCACGTACGTATAACATTAATTCATATAATATTATTTGTTCAATGATGAGCAATCTAAATCCAAAAAGAGCTGTATTACTTCTATGTTATCATCAATTTAACAAGCATTAACATTTGGAATTAAGATGAGATGATGCTGACTCCGGCTATACCATTAGAATGATAATAATTATTTTACATTTATTAATATTATCAAGCTAACACAAACACAAATCACCACCAACAACAACTATCATTGCAAGTTTGTTCCTACTTTCTCTTTTGTAAACTTTTGGTTGTAAGCTTGTAACTTAGATTCTTCCATAATAATAAAGATTTTTTTTCCCTTAACTATATTCTAATTTCTCGGTTCTCAACTTGTGTTGTCAGTATTGGGATAGTAAAAATTTATTATATTTTTGAGTATTTTATGCAAGCAATATGCAGAATTTGAAATTGATCCAAGTCAATGTTGGTACTTAATTTATTTATTAATTGTGAACTGAGGCATTGACAAATTCCTTTGTTCGAATTGGTCAAGTAGGAATTTAGTCGTGGCTTTCATACACGTACCAAGACTTGTACATTATTACTACTATTTCATATGCTGATTTATTTTCTTCTAGACGAAATATATGGCTGGCTGGCTGGCTGGCCAGTCAATGAAAATACTTTTCTTTTGGGTTTTAGTTCAGGATGAATTTTCTATCTCACATATGAAGAATAATTCCCTTAATACTTTGTAAAGTTTAATTTCAACTCCACAATTTTTTTAGTAACATGGATCGCCAAAACTTCTTTTTCTCGTGTCCAATTACAAATAAATAATCACCAAGTAGCGTCTTAAACTCAATTTAGTTTACTCATATGCTTAGTATTTTATTATGAAAGAAGTACCTATAAAAAAGATAAAATTAATAAATACATAAATAATCGAATTATGATTATATAAAAGGTAGGAATTAATTAAAAATAAAAATTATTAAACTATGTAACCCACCCAAGGTTGAAAGAATATTTGTTAGTTCGGCAATGCTACAAATTAAGTTGGGCTTACCAAACTGATTTTGATAATTGTGTGGCCATTAACAAATTTAAAATTAATTTAATTTATTTAACTGTTAAAAATAATAAATTTTATAATACTACTATTGATAACTTTTATAATAATATTGTCTAAAATTAAATTAAAATCAATATTGAATCTAGAATTTATAAAAAATGACTTTCGAACGTGGATATTGATTGTATATTTTAAAAACAATGCAATATTATACTTTGATTGTTAGATAAGTTTTGTTAAACTAAAAGATTATTATATTTAATTTTAAAATAAAAATGTAACTTCAAATAAAATACTCCTTCCATCTCAAAAACAATGTGCAAATAAAATAAAAAAGAGTAAGGATGACGGTATTATATAGATTACTTATGTATTATATCTATCTCCCATTCCTTCATGAACGGATAAAACTTGAGAGGTTTAAACGAACGGCCATTTTATGTCCGGCTCAATCAGTCTCTGCTTCGGCCTCAGCGTCGCCAACTCCTGCGTAGCAATATATGGTAGTAATAGGAGCTCAACTCTGGCCAAACCCAACATCAAAATACGCTGCATAGGATG
The DNA here is from genome assembly GCA_020205505.1 of Panax japonicus. NCBI lineage: Eukaryota > Viridiplantae > Streptophyta > Magnoliopsida > Apiales > Araliaceae > Panax > Panax japonicus. The sequence goes on from CM035101.1 coordinate 79,827,318, forward strand.
GGTATTTGATAATTTTCTCTCTCTTAATCTTCTTGCTGTAACCATTTTTCGCAAAATTCCAATGGAGAACTGTGTTTTTGTGAAGGAAGGATCCAGAAGGGATACTGGGCCCTCCAAGCACCGGCCACATAGCCAGACTAGAGTTCAAGACACGCCTCGAGAGAGACGCCGGGGCTAGAGAAGAGTTTCAGCGCCAAGTCCTTGAAGAAAAAGAGCGTCTCCGTAATCTCAGAGCGGTAATAAAAATTTATTTATATTATCAATACCCCCTTCAATTGAAATTTATGATTTTTAGGTGTTTCATGTAATTGTATCTGTATATAATTTTTAATTTCATTTCCTTTGATTCTACTAGTCTCGGGTAGTTCCGGATACTCCTGCCGGGCTGACCGAGTATTTTCTAGATACTGAAGCGCGAGAACTTGAATTTGAAATTGCCCGATTGAGGCCAAGGTTAGTTCCTCATTTAATCTCAACATATATACATATATATATATATATATATATTTAAATTTAGAGCATTTGATGAGGATTGGATTGGATTGCATGCTTTTGCAGATGTTTGTGTAGCTACAAAATGTATATTAATTCATAAGCTCGCGTCTGCTCATTTGTTGTACATATTTTAACCTGGTTGCTAAAATAATTTTTATCAACTGTAGTTGATTTCCCTGTAGAAATTAAGTGGTTTGGTTATATTTATGTAAAACATGTTAAGTATTTGCACTGAGAATACTGCAACTTTGAGCAATACCTAGATTTGAGCATCAACCAACAAACTGACCTCAAGCTTACAATGTAATGCATTGTGTTCATGAAGCTCATTGAATCTCCTCATAAATCATACACTGATATACGTATCCACAAGTATATGAATTGCAGCCTGATTGGTTTTATTTTGAGAAACCAAGGCGTTGAAGCATTGTACGTGGTTTTTATTTTTAAATTAAGACAAAGTTGGGGATTCAATTCTGTAGATATTAAATGGTTTGATTGTATTTTTATTTTTTATTCTTTACTTTTTACTTTTTACAGACAAGGCATGTACTTTAACTAGATAATGTTCGTATCTTTATCCTCATATATGAGGTTTGCTTCCAAAATGAGTCAGCATACAATTTTTGCAGTTTGAACCAGGAATTTTTCTCTCACCTAAAATTTGAACTTGGTCAGCTCCGCTTCGCCGTGTCTAAAACTGAGGTTGGTGTTTATTGATACTTAATTTAATCTTACTTGGATGCATGAGCAAGTCACAATGCATTTGATGATGACATTTGCAGGACATGGAAGATAGAGTGATTGAACTGGAAGCACTGGAAAAGGCTTTGCTGGAAGGAACAGGTTTGTTAACTAGTACAAGAATTGTGCTCAAGGTTTTGTGACTTTCCTTTCAAAATCTCACAATTTTCATGGCCCTTGTCTTTCTACAGAAGCCTATGATAGATTGCAAGCTGACCTTGTCAAAGCAAGAGAAAGCTTAACCAAAATCTTAACATCAAAGGATATAAAAGCAACCGTATGTGCTACCCTTTATCACCATGCCTCTATGTTATATTTTCAAATCTTATATTGGTTGAGGAAATTGTTAAATTTTTGTCCAACTAAAATAACTCTTCTATGCAGTTATTGGAGATGCTTGAGCGAAACGAGCTCAATAGATCCTTGTTGACTCTTCTCGATGAAAACATAGCTAGTGCGCATAAGGGTAACCAGGTGAGAAATGTCGGAATACTATGTAACTTGTCAAGACGGTAGATCACATGTATTGTTCACATCCAAACATAACCTGTTCTGACCATATAATCTTATTCTTAATATGAACATATTAAAAAACAGGGTGGAATTTAACAAATTTAGAAGGGAAGTAAAGAAATTGAGAAAATATATATCGTGCGCTTGCTCAAGTAGTATTGGGTATCATGATAATTGATAAGTGACTGTGCCGTAGTAGGTACAAGTCATGGTCCAAAACTTCATTGTAACCAGGGGCTTCCCTAGTGCACACCTGAAGGCTAGTACACACACAGCCCTACTTCGCACAGTTCTCTTGTCGTGAAAGAAAGAATGAAAGGGAAGCAATGGGTCGAACCACGGCTGTTTAGCTTTCTAAAGCAGAGATCTAGAAACTAATCTTAATTTAACACTAGATCATAAGCTTAAACTAGTTACATATCAAACTGCACTCTTTTAATGCATATTTCTATTGCAGAAACAAGCAGCTGATTTCATGGAAAAACTTCGCGGGGCTGTTCTGAAGTACATTACAGTTTAATCTATGTAATTTTTGATCTGTCATGACATAGACAATAGTGAATATCTCTTGGGCATGCTTTAAAATAGTGTCCTTTTCTTTTTTCACAATGAAATTTAACTTGTTGAGTAGTGTTCTGCTGTATTATGAGATTATGATATTCTAGTTTACACGTAGTGAAATAGACTACTTTCAAATGTCAAAAGAGTAATAATGAACCAAAAGTCTCTACTCCTTTTAATTGCAAATTCAAACTGATATGTAAGTTTTTTTTTTTAAATCTTAAATGTGTGCCCAAAGAAGTTAATTTTTGGGAATTGATATTTCCACAAGAAAAATTGATATTTCCGTAGGACTCCCCTCACATGAATAGAAATGGAACCCACATTCTTGTGAGTGAGCTTGTAGACATATCAATTTTACCTTATGGAAATAACAATTCCCCAATTTTTTTTCTTACTGATTTTGTTATCAGATTGAGCGTAGAGGTGCATAAGGTTTTTCTAATTATTGTAATCTTATGGGGACAATTTTTAGGCAAGGCTGTTTTAGTATAATATCAAGTACTATAAAGAAAGTTGAGAATCTTCATCAGTTCATCTTTCACCATATTTTGACAATGAGCATTGTTGCTCAATGATCAATAGATTTAAAGCCTGTCTAAGCTCTAGCAGTAGTGTTTACTGCTCCTTGAGGAAAGGACGTCAAAATTTTAGGATTTTTCTTCTTCTTGTTTTATAGTTCAAGACAGTAAATTGTTTAGCGGTAAACTTAAGAGAGAAAAAGAAGAAAGTAAGCTGTGAGAAGAAGAAATAATTTTCTTGATAAGTAAGATTGTGTGTAGAATGTGTTGTTTTAGTGGAATACGTAGTAGGATATTTGTGAGTAGGGGAGGAGTAGTAGGCCCATAGAACTAAATTAGTTGGAGAAAGATTCTCTACCAAGTCCCTGACTTAAATGTATTTGGAAGCCGAAGCTGCAGTTCCATGTGAATAATAAACCCAAGACTAAATTGAGGTGTGAAAAACTAGATTGGCCAAGGGTGAAATGAAAGAGAATGGAGTGAACCAGGAATGTCTACAGTATCACCATTCACCAGTAAAGATTTGGTTGATCTAGTGGCCCCAGGTAACCCACACCCTATCAGTATGGTTGCACTGAGAATAGTAGTAGTTTTTAAGTGTTGGCTATGGCATTTGACAATTTTCTTGTCATAGATTTTAGTATTGTTAGATTTGAAAAACGAGGCAGAGACTGCAGTATAATACTCCTATCATTATTTATTTCTGTATTAAATTCAAGAACCATCTGCAAGTGTTCCAATCCCATCCTAAACCACTCAACCTGTCTTCCACCCTGTTTCCTGTATTCAAGAGATTAGTTATGCTTTGCTTTGGTACTGACAAACTATTGCTTTTAAATATTGATTGTATTTATACATTGCTCAAGGGAAAGGCATCTAAATGTACTAATGAACCGTGTTTAAATAAGAGTAGTATTATAGTTAAAAGATCTTTATTATGTGTAGGTTTCTTTAATGTTGACTAGCATTCAATGCTTATCTCTATAGCAATTCCAATTCTTTAGTGCTTCTTTACTGAGTCCAGTTTAAATCCTTGTGAAAACAAGCAGAATTCGCGGTCATAGCTGTAAAGCATCCTTAGTAATTGCTGAAGGGTAGAGCCTATATAAAGCTTCGAGCTTTCATTGGCTTCTTCCTAGTTAGTTCATCATCTCAGCTCTTTTTGTTCCAAGGAAATGGCAAATCTTGGCCTTTACTTGTTCCTACTCTTCTCTGTCCATTATATGCCTGGTATGGCAGAGTCTGTTGTTGCTACAAATTCAAACCCCGGTGTCACACTTCATCAAGGCTTCATGCAAAGATACTCTCTATCCCGTGCTATGTTTTCAGTCACTCTCAAGTTACGCTAATAAAATCCAGCTAAACGAGCTTGAACTTGCTCAAACGGCCCTGTCTGTAAGCCTTGCTAAGGCACGATTCACCACAATGTTCGTCTCCAAAACGGCCAAAGTCGCAGGAATAAAACCCAGAGAGTATTGAGCTGTGCAAGATTGCATCGACAACATGGGCGATTCTGTTGATCAGCTTAACCGGTCAATCAAGGAGCTTGATCACATGGATCGAGTCAGGGGTCGGGACTTAATGTGGCGCATGAGCAATGTGCAGACATGGGTTAGTGCTGCTCTCACTAATGAAAACACTTGTGTGGAGGGGTTCTCTGGGGACTTGATGGAAGGAAATGTTAAGGCTGCTACTATTAAGAGAAGGATCATCACTGTTGCACAAGTCACTAGCAATTCACTTGCACTGGTGAATTGCAAGACACCGAGCTGCCGCTGCAGCCACCAATATGCCCAGGTCCTGGGCTTTAGTTGAAGTAACAACAAGCTGGGCGTCTCTAAGTGATGTTTGGAGTATATCACTTCTTATAGGTGTTTGATTAGCAAATTATAATATCTCACTATGTCTCGACCATATGTTTGCTACACAGTTAATCACCCCAGTCAATTTTTACAAGCTCCTTGTCAAGATCACATGAAAGCTGCATTACGAGTCTTGAAGTACTTGAAGGGTTCCATTGGCATGTGCTTATTTTTCTCTTCATCTAGTAATTTGAGCTTGACAGCTTATTCTGACAGTGACTATATCTGGTTATTGCATGTTTCAGAATATCGCTGGATAACCGATGCTACATGTGAACTAATTTGGTTACACAACCTTTTTATCATATTTGAGCCTTCATGTTACTTCTCCCGTTACCCTACATGTTGATAATTTGTCTACTATTTCATTAGCTTCCAACCTTCTTGTTCATGCTAGGACAAAACATATTGAAGTGGATTGCCACTTTGTTCGAGACAAAGTTCAAGCTCAATTCATTAAACCTGTTTTTATTCCCAGTTCTCAACAACACTGTTAGTTTAGTTTGTCAGTCGTCTTTAATTGTAATTTTAGTAATACAAATTGTATTGTTTAGTTAGACATTCAGCTATAACAGAGTAACTATTCCTATTCCCAGTTAAGTCAATACATATTTTTTGTATCTATAGATTAGAAAGTTGTACTATAAATACTCTGCTATAACTTGATTATGCAGATAAGAAAGAATAAAAGAGTTCTTCATTCTTATCATAAGCCTAGTATAAATAGTGATTAGAATGGTATTTTCACAAATGAATTTGATAATATAAAAGTTGCCCTTAAATGAATGTGCGATTAATTATTTGAAAATGTAGTGAAAATCTTGTAGAAATAACATTCAATAAAACAAGAATTTGCTAGAATTTATAAACAGATTGTTGGATAGTCTAGGCTGTGTAGCCTTGTGATTTGTACATGCATACTAACTTATACTTTTATACAGTATATTTTAATAACTTATTTATAGACACTATAAAATTGTTTCTCTAATAGAACAAACAATAGTTAGTAAATAGTAGTGATTAGGAGCAAATGTAATTTTATTTTATGTGGTGCACACTATTTATGCAATGTGCTAATATTTTCTATTTAATGAAATTAATTGTTTTATTCCATAATATTTGGGAACTAATCACTACACAATAATACAATTTTTCTTTTTCTTTTTCACCTCTCCTTAATCACATGACATTATGTTTGTTTGCATATCAAAATTATTAACTTATTTTATAATCCTAAAATTATTAACTCATTTTATAATCTTAGACTAATTAAGACATTTTTAGATTAATATTTGAGTACATTAAGACAGGAATAAGGTTGGAGTGGATTTGTGGCCAAACAGCCCATCTCTAAATTTACCTCCTACAATCAACCTCTCCAAATTAGAACTTTCTGGAAACATTAGACACAAATCAACTTATAAATATTCTTTTTCTTTTCCTTTTTCCAGTAAAGGTCCTCCTTCCCAAACACTGCCCAATCGACGACTACGAAGACTGGCCAACAAACAATGGCGGACGAAGCTAAAGCCAAAGGAAACGCGGCGTTTGCCGCCGGTAACTTTTCCGACGCCGTACGTCACTTCTCCGATGCGATTAGCATGTCCCCCACCAACTACGTGCTTTACTCCAACAGATCTGCGGCCTACGCTTCTCTCAGCAACTACTCCGCTGCCTTATCCGATGCCAAAAAGACAGTCGAGCTGAAGCCTGATTGGTCCAAGGGCTACTCCCGGCTCGGCGCATCTCACGTCGGCCTCCACAACTACAACGACGCCGTAGAAGCTTACAAGAAGGGCCTCGAGATTGACCCAAACAATGATGCCTTAAAATCCGGACTATCCGACGCACAATCGGCCGCGGCAACCCGATCCAAGCCTCCGAACCCGTTCGGCGACGCGTTTGGGCCGGAGATGTGGGCTAAGCTGACTTCCGATCCTTCCACTAGGGTTTATATGCAGCAGCCTGATTTTGTTAATATGATGAAGGAGCTTCAGAAAAACCCTAGCAATTTGAATCTATTTTTGAAGGATCCGAGGGTTATGCAAGCTCTTGGCGTTTTGCTTAATATTAAGCTTCAAGCACAATCTCCGGAGGATATGGAAATGCCGGATACTCAACCGGAGAGGAAGAGGGCTGCTGAGGAGGAGCTGCCTGTGAAGGAGAAGAAGCGGGAGCCTGAACTGGAGCTGGAGAATATGGAAGTATTGGATGAGGAGAGGGAAAGTAGAGAGAGAAAGGCACAGGCGCAAAAAGAGAAGGAAGCAGGGAATGCGGCTTATAAGAAGAAGGATTTTGAGATGGCAATTCAGCATTATACCGCAGCCATTGAATTGGACGATGCTGATATATCCTTTATTACAAACAGGGCTGCTGTGTATTTTGAAATGGGAAAGGTACACACATTATCAAGCTTCAATCTTATTTTACATTTTCAAATATTGAACAGCAAATTTTTTATTTTTATTTTTTTTATTTCCATGTTCTGAAAAGTCTCAATCTTTATGCAATCTAATGTTGTAAGCCTGATAGTTTGAATTGGTGCTTCATATTGCTTTTAGGGCTAAGCAATTAGGCTAAAAATTGCATTTTAATTTAATTCCTTATGATGACTTGTCAAAAATAATAAATTAAAAAAATCCTATATATGATCAACTTAAAAGTAGTGGTTTATGTTATCAAGGTGTATTTATTCTATTAATGATGAACTTAAGTAATCAGGGTCTGTATACTTGTATAAAATGTACTTGTTTCTTGTTCTTTTGGCCAAAGCCGTTTCGAAATGTACTTGTTTCTTGTTCTTTTGGCAAAAGCTGATTTGGATCATTATCACACATTTATTCTATGGTAAATTTTCATCTTATCGTTTTGTGAAATATGTCAGTCATACTGCTTTGTTTCCCATTCAACGTGCGAGGTTGTACTGTTATTCAGTCCGTTCCACAAAAAGTCTTATTTGCAAATTTTGTGAACTTTAAGGATATGTTTTTATTCCATGTTTATTCCTAAATATAATGAGAATTTAGTTTAGTAACAATGACATGATAATGCAATTGTGTTGTTGTACTTGAGGAAATTATGTAATTCTATAAAAAAAAATATCATCAATAAAAAGAGGACTTCTTTTGTGGAACAATATATATATATATATATATATATATGTATATATATATACTCCTTTTGTCCCATGATAAAAATCTTTATTACTATTTTGGGTAGTCCCATGTTAAATGTTCATTTTCTTTTAATAACCAAATTTTAACACATTTTTCTATTATACCCGTAACATTAAATATCTCATACTTTTTTTATTCTAATTATCTCTCCATATTTAATGAAATTATTATGGGCAATTTTGTCATTTCATTAATCTTCTTAATAAACGTGCAAAGTCTACCAGAATTTTTATATTGGGACGGAGGGAGTATTATTTTTTGGTTTGCAAATAGGACTCCTTTTTGTGGAACATCTTACCCTTTCTCATTTTCCATTTCAAACTATCATTCTAATTTGATTCACTCTTTTTGTGGAACATCTTACCATCTCTCATTTTCCATTTTAAACTCATCATTCTAATTTGATTCTTAACATTTAGTTAAGGAAAAAGAAAGCGTAAAACTTACAAAATGTGCAAAGTAGATTTTCTCGTTGATTTTTAATTAAAGTTGTTACTATTACATTGCACTGCTATTTGGTTTTCATTTATCCAATGTTCTAAAAGGCCCTAGGCTGGCGGCCGAGGGGGGCCTAGGCGGGATTTTTTATTTTAAGCCAATTTTAATATTTTATCTTATATTTATCTAAACAAAACAATAATATAAAACAAAACAATCTATAATAAAGATAATAAATGCCTTTGCTTAAAGTTCAAACACATCCATATTGCTAATGTTAAAGTTCAAACACAAACATGCAATTGTTCAAAGTTCAAACATATTTTTAACGTATTAGTTTTATTCATAAACACGATTGCTATTAGATAATAAAATTTAAAATTTCAAAAATTTAATTCAATATTATACTTAAGAAACTAAACTTAAATTTAAGAATTATATTGAATTAAACTGAATATTACAAATGTATCATCATTTATATAATTTGAAGTTGGTAAAAGTTCAAAAAATTACAACTATAATAAAATTATGCATTTTGACTTGATATTGTTCACTTCGATTTGATATGTTACAACATGTATTATGAATATGAAAATCATTAGAAAAATAAATATATCAAGATCTAGTTTGGGTAGTTATTAAAAAAAAAACTCTTTGTCTTGGCCCCGCCTAATTTCTTGGAGGGATTTTTTTGCCGTCTTGGGTTTAGGTGAGGCGCCAGGGAGGGCCTAGCGCCTAGGCGAGGCGCCAAGGGGGGCCTAACGCCAAGGCAGGGACTAAGCGGACCTAGGCGGGTATTTTTAGAACACTTCATTTATCTAGTTACAATTAGTGTTATACATAGTTGATCCTGCTAAAATTCTAGAGATTGTTGCAATTAATGTGACTGAAAGTTGATTAATGCATGGGTTTCAAGTGCTCTATGATGTGAGAAAAGGCGTAAGAAACCTTCTCATTTGTTTATTACTTAAATTCTCTGCAATCCATTTTGTCAATGAAGGAAAATGGATTATGAATCTTAATTTTATTAACTCTTCATCTTTCCCAGTATGAGGAGTGCATCAAAGATTGTGATAGAGCTGTTGAAAGAGGAAGAGAACTTAGGTCAGACTATAAGATGGTTGCGAGGGCGTTGACAAGAAAGGGAACTGCCTTAGTCAAGACGGCGAAAAGCTCAAAGGACTATGAACCTGCTATTGAGGCATTCCAGAAAGCATTGACGGAACATCGCAACCCAGACACACTGAAGAAACTCAATGACGCTGAGAAAGCAAAGAAATATCTGGAGCAACAAGAGTATTTTGATCCAAAATTAGCTGACGAGGAGCGTGAGAAAGGTACTCTTCCACTCTATATTTTCTAGTCAAGGGTTGTCTACCGTATTATGTTCTTTGTGTAATTCTGTATATGTGCACACTTAGAGGATGTCTAAACTAAAACGTGACTAACAATGTCTAATTTTTATTTTCTTGTTACAAAACTAAAATAGACAGGTGAAGAGTGACTTCTATTGTTTGTTTTAGAATAAATTCTACTTTAGTATACTTTATCTATCAGCATTCTACTATTGTGTAATTCAAATACAGAGTAAGCTTTAAATGATCAAACCTCAGGAAATAACAAACCACAAACATAAGGATTTTTACTTGGTTCAACCCCTATCCTCTATCCTCGATCTATCTAGTGGCCTAATCCACGTCCAATACCAATTGGTATCGGAGACTCTTTTTATTAATTTTTAAAACTCAATTAATTTCAATGAAATACTGCCCTTTGCATCTCTACAACCTTGAAAGCTCCCTTTGAATAGACCTTATCCACTAACTATTGGATCAGTCAAGCCAAACAAGGCTTGAACTCAAAATTTGATACAAAGAATTTAAAATACAATATGCTATAATTTTCCAGCCAATAAAGGATCAACAATAGAACAAGAACTTACTGGAAAAATAGACTTTGATAGCTCTCTATGAAGATATCAAACTTGATATTAGCTTAAAGTTTCTTGAACTCATAAAAGCTTCAAGTATTCTGCACTATGATTAGCCGAGAAGGAGTATTAATAATAATATGACCAACAGCTAAAAAAGAGCTGTTAGTATAAAAGACTTGGTCCAGTTGGTAAGTCACATGTTTCGAGCAATTTGTTTATCAACAGATATAATATAATCTCCTCAACAACTTTTTTAAACAGATGGTTTCCAGAGCAAACTAAGTAGCATAAAATAAGGAGAGAGAGAGACTGATTGAAATACTCTAATAGATTGCATAGCCATGATGGATTCCTTAACAGACTCCTAATCAATTAAGATCTCATATCTTAATTTATTTGATTCTAAGAAGGATATATATATATACTAGATGTGTCCCGTGCCTCCGGCACTGTATGGACGGTGAGATTTATCTCAAATTTTGGATGGCCCAGCTGATTTATTGAGTGAGAGGAAAATTTAATATATATATATATATATATATATATATATATATATATATATTAAGTAACGTATTTAAACAAAGTAACGTATTTAAACAATTTAAACAAAGTCCATTACACTAAATAATTTTAAAAATTCTAAATAATTTAAACAATTTAAACTAAATAAACTAAATATTAAACAAAGTAACATATTTAAACTAAATATTAAACAAAGTAACGTATTTAAACTAAATATTAAGTAACGTATTTAAACAATTTAAACAAAGTCCATTACACTAAATAATTTAAACAATTCTAAGCAGGATATATATATATATATATATATATATATATATATATATATATTAAGTAACGTATTTAAACAATTTAAACAAAGTCCATTACACTAAATACAGACCCAAGAATATTGTCAACATTAAAATCATAAAAGATATAAACCAACACTCTGTAGCATTGTATTCCTTTCCTCAAGAACTTGACTAATCTACATTTCTCATCAGGCAATGAGTGTTTCAAACAGCAGAAGTATCCAGAAGCAATTAAGCAATATACAGAATCTTTGAGGAGGAATCCCAAGGACCACAAGGTTTTGTCCTTGCTTTAGGTTTTTACTACTGTGTACGCATTATTCTGTAGATGAAATGCTTCTATTACTTGGTGTTAAGATGCACAAATCTTTGATATCTTTCTCAGGCATACAGCAACAGAGCGGCTTGCTACACAAAACTTGGGGCATTGCCCGAGGGATTGAAGGACGCAGAAAAGTGTATTGAGCTTGATCCCACATTTGCTAAGGGGTATACCAGAAAAGGGTCTGCCCAGTTTCTTATGAAAGATTATGACAAAGCTTTGGAAACATATCAAGAGGGATTGAAACACGATGCTCGCAACCAAGAATTGCTAGATGGTGTTCGGAGGTATTTGTCATTGACCGTCGTTATTGTGTGCTTTCATTCGATTATGAGTTTGTTTAGTGTTTCTGAATATGCCAATTGGTACACCAAATTTTCTGCAGATGTGTAGATCAAATTAACAAGGCTAGCCGTGGGGATTTGAGCCCTGAGGAAATGAAGGAGCGACAGGTTTGGAAACTTGAAGCACTTGTGTTGAGTTGAGTTGGTTGAGATATAATTTGAAGTTGATTTAACTTTTGCAGGGTAAGGCAATGCAGGACCCAGAGGTTCAGAACATTCTCTCGGATCCTGTTATGAGACAGGTACACCATTTTGGGGATTTTTAAAGGGAGGGGTTTCTACTATGTTAATCAACTGTGTGTTTGAGTAACATGGGTGGTATTCTCGACAGGTGTTGGTTGATTTGCAGGAGAATCCCAAGGCTTCACAGGAGCACATGAAAAACCCTCTTGTGATGAACAAGATCCAGAAATTGATAAGCTCGGGAATTGTTCAAATGAAATAAGTCACTTTAGCAAGCACTTGGCTAGTTAAAATAAATTGTAAAAAGAGAAATGATGGAAACAGTTGAGTATTGTATTTTCCTTTATATATTCTCACCCCACTTCATATAATTCGGTTTTAGGCTAAAGGATGCATCGATCTTTATAATATATGGTAAATCATTAGCTCGTGATTCATGCTTTACTAATCACAAATTCACCACTGTTATCAACAAATACAAATACATGCAGTGTAATAACCTTTATATTGTTTGATTTGACACTGCCACCTCAACATTTTAATTTTTTCTAGTCAATGCACGTCTTTATTTTCTTCTTCCCGTCACGTTGATTACTACAAGCTCTTCTAGACATGCTTCATTCATTATTTTACTTTTTGAATATTCACAGGAAGGTGACGGTAATAATGATTTAAAACTTCACATCTAACCCTCCCTTTATTTGTTCTAGTAATTTCTTCTTCTTCTTATTATTATAATACTGAAGGGGACACATAAACCAAACTGCAATCATTTTCTGTATTGCTATTAACATCATTATTGCTATTTGCTAATAACATGTTTTTTCATACCCAACACCAATATGTAATGAACCTTAAGATATTATTAATAAAATAGTACATGATGATACTGTTTGTGAAGTGTTGACCAGGATATTCGTGGTCAAAGGGTCAACGGCCACAACAATGTTGTCAATTTCTTCTATTTTAACAAGCCTTTTGTATTGGGTTAAGGCACTTAATTAAGTGATACAAAAAAATCATTATTGTCTATACATAATATTAAACTATTTATAAGTTTAATATTTAGAATTAAATTATTAATTTTTAGTGACTTGTTTGTTTTTAAAATTAGACTTGGACTATTAATTTAGTGAGAACAAAAATGATTTGAAAAGAGATTTGTTTAATATCATATCCAACAAAGTATTATATTTCCTATCCTTTGAGATTAAAAAATTATGGACAAAATTAACATATCATTTTAAAAATGATTGGTGTATCATATTCTATCAATTTATACTCACATTATTATTTTTATTTTTTTTATTTTTTAATTATAATTATGTCTGATTATATCATATTCAAAATTTAATATTGATGTTGAAAAAGTTAACAAAAATAATATCACTAATAAAAAGTAAACTCTTTTTGTGAAACAAATATTACAGATAAATGAAATCCTGTTTGTGAAACGGAAGAAATAATAAGTTTAAGGATACTTAGCGAATTACATATTAAATTATTGGAAATTGGCAACTCATTTTTCAGTAGAAAATATAATCCAAAAATTGTCCCAGATCTAGACAACGCGAATTTAGAGTTGGTACAGAGTTGTGTTTCATGATTTACACCTTTGATGTCTTCCTGTACATAAAATATATTGGTATATATATATACGAAACGTATAACCTAGAATTCGTATTGCCTAAGCTTTACTCCGTTATACGTTCTGCAGGTAGACGCATGCATATACATAATACATAGACATGTTAAGAATATTTTATTTTCTTTTGCGGCCTCTATTATTTATGAAATTTTTGGACTTATATATTGTATTAATTTAATTATCTTATTCATGGATTTGGTAATTATGTGGCTCATGATAAATATTACTCCCTCCGTCCCTGGTGGACTTTTCACGCATATTAAGAAGATGAATAAAATGACAAAATTGTCCATAATAATGTCATTCAATATGGATAGAGAATTATAATAAGAAAAATATGTGATATTTAATGCTACTGATATAATAGAAAAATATGTGTAAAAGTTTGGTTATTAAAGAAAAATTGACATTTAACATGGGACTACCCAAAATAGTAATAAGAACTTTTATCATAGGACGGAGGGAGTATTACTAATATTAATGTGGCATAATGGGCCTTAGGTTTTTATAATCTTGATAGACAATTTTGACCCTTAGCTATTTTATAAATAAAACAATTAAAATTTGATCTCAATTGTCGTTTCAAAAACTTTATACACACCCATACATTCATCATAAGATTGAGAAAAACAATTGAAATTTTTCACCCTTAAGCGTAGCGGAAACGTGATACATACAAGATGACTTTTCTCAATTCATGTAAGTACCTAATGTGAATATCCATCATTTTACGAACTGTTAAGTTTACTATATCTTTTTTCTAATGTATACGAAAGAAATTAGTCATCTAAGTTTGTACTGCGTGCATATATATATATATATATATGGACAGGTTTTACTTACTTGGGGTTTTGGAACAAGTTGTTGAAACGTGGGGAGCCGAAACAATAATGAGTGTATACCAGTAATGATCAAGGCTTGTTTCATCATTCCTTGAATTTCAGCCCACCACTTAATATTTGCATATACTTAGGTTGTGTTTCATCTACCTTATGCGTTATGTTCATGACAGAATGTAGCTAGCTAGGGACAATACATAGGTGCTTATTTCTTTTACTAATTAATAATTTTCAAATACAAATACAATTATTATTATTATTAGTATTATTATTCCACTTAATTTAATACAGTATGCATTTCAAACCTAGACTTGATCAAAGAAAATAGTGAGAGAAAGTGAAGAGGTCGACTAACTTATCGGCACGCACAAGCACATGACTCCACTAAACTACTACTACTAGAACTCCTCCAGTATATGATTCCTAAGCAAAAGTATTAGAAGAGAGAGGGGCCCATCATCAATACGGGATAACGGTGTAGGTCCCGTTTGCACAACCGGCCTGCACTCCGCGTTTGTGAGGCTAATGATCAAATCCTAGCCCCACGCCGGCCCAATCATTGCCACGTATCATTCCCTTTTGTGGGGTCCAATATCCTTAGTCAAACACAGTAGACCCAGCGCCTTGGCTACCGTCAATGTTTATTGTTGTTATAAATATTAATATTACAAAATATTAATATAATAATATTATAAATTACTAATATGAATAGTAACAAACTGTTGTGTCATGATTTTTTTAAGAGTTAAATACACTGACACTCCCTGTAGATAATCATAATAACACTCACCACCCTTCTAATTTTTCAAGTAACAGTTAGTACCCCTCTAGTCTACAATAAGGATAAGGTCCAAAAAAACCCCTGAACTATACACGGATGTCCCACTTCCACCCTAAACTATTTTTTTTTCCAAAAGTACCCTTAACGTTAGTAAAAGTAGACCACCCGTACCCCTGCTGTCAACTGACCTGCCACTTGGACTAACTCTGTTAACACGTGGATATTTTTGCTGACTAGGCACTTAGAGAGAGAGAACAAAAACATTCGTTCTTTGCAAAAGGGGCAAAAAAGCCCTAATTCTTTTCACCCTACATACAGACGAAATCAAAGAGGAGAAGAAGAAGACGCGAGAAGGAGGTGGAGCCCAGTTCGGCGAGAGGAAGGTGGAGCCCAGTTCGGCGAGAAGAAGAATCGACAACTACTTTCCGGCGAGAAGAAGGCGGCGAAGGCTCTGCAATAAGTTCGTCGAACGAACTTGAGTCTAATCGAAGTATAAGGAAGCTTTGGTTGAAGAAGAAAAGGAATCTCTCAGGTACTTTAATCTACCCTTTTGATTAATAAAGTGCATGTGGTAGGGAACATCACGTGGTCCATGTTTAAGTTTGGTGTTGACTGGTAGGGAACATGTGGTCCCTTATATTATTCTTGATAGATTCTTAATACTTTGTAGTTTGCTTTTGTCTTGTTCTGTATTTTTTTATTGTTATGTGAAGTCTGTTTTTTTTAACTGACAGAATGGCTGGGCGTGTAGATGTACAATTACATCATGGGGGCATATGGATAAAGGATTCTGTTTGGAGATATGTGGGAGGAGATGTTTATACATGTAAGAATTTTGATGTTGATTACCTGTCTGTTATTTGCATTAAGAATACATATAAAGAGGAATTGAATTATGCCAATGTATCTGAAATATATTATCTGGAACCTGGACTGAGTATTGAAGAAGGACTTTTTATACTTGAGGGTGACCATGGGATTAGGAGACTCCTAAGTAAAATAAAGTCAGACACAACTGTCCTAGATTTCTTTACAAAACATGAGATAGATGAACCTTTATTGAATGAAGAACCAGCTCCTGATTGTGAAGACCCTTTCATGGAAAGTGATGAAGTACTTAATGCTTTTGATAGCATTAATAGAGCACATGAAACAGGGTTGTTAAACAGACAGGGTAGCAGGGTTGGTGAGGAAGATAATAGTGAGGACAGTCAAGATGCTACATATGTAGAGGAGAGTGAGGAAGGTGATGATACTAAGGAAGATGATGTTAGTGATGAAGGTGAGGATAGTGATAGTGAGAAAGGGGATGAGGGTCAGGTGCCATGTGAGAGAAGGCATCCTGTCCGTTTCAATGTAAATGACCAGACACCGTATTTCAGCTTGGGAATGACATTTGCTAGTGCAGCTGATGTTAGGGAATCCATATCAAAGTATGCTATATCTAGGGGAGTGGCATTGAAATATGTGAAAAGTGAACCATATAGAATAAGGGTCCAATGTGAGGTTGGGTGTCCATTTGTCTTGTATGTGTCAAAGGACGGCTGTAACCCTGGGTTGGCTGTTAAGACATTAAATGAAGAGCACAAGTGTTATAGGATTTTCAGCAATCCTAGGGTTTCGGCAAAGTTCTTGGCCAAGCTTTACAAATAAAAAATACTTGAGCAGCATGACTACAAGATCAAAGACCTCAAAAAAGATGTGGAGAAAGAATGGA
This sequence comes from Panax japonicus, assembly GCA_020205505.1. NCBI lineage: Eukaryota > Viridiplantae > Streptophyta > Magnoliopsida > Apiales > Araliaceae > Panax > Panax japonicus. Next base: position 79,844,207 of record CM035101.1, read on the forward strand.
AAGTGAATGTTGGATTTTCCAAGTGCAAGAGAGCCAGGAGGATGGTCATGGATGAATTCTCAAGGAGCTTTACTACTGAGTTTTCTGAGTTAGAGGCTTATGCAGGAGAACTGATGAGGAGTAATCCAGGGTCTAAAGTGCAAGTGGAGTTGTCCACAGATGAATTAAGGGAAGGGAGAAGAGTATTTAGAAGAATGTTTGTTTGTTTAGATGCTTGCAAGAGAGGTTGGAAGGAAGGATGTAGGCCTATTATTGGCCTTGATGGGTGTTTTTTGAAGACGCAGTATAAGGGGGAATTGCTTGTAGCACTGGGAAGAGATGGGGATGAGCAGAATTTTCCTATAGCTTGGGCATGTGTGAAGAGTGAAACTAAGGACAACTGGACCTGGTTTCTGACTTTGTTGCAAGAACAACTTGATTTGGGGGATGGCAGTCAGTACACCATCATTTCTGATATGCAAAAGGTATGAATGTATTTGAATTTTACTATTTAATGTTTTTTATGTCAAATTATTTATGCAACTTTAAATGTAATACTCTGCAATATTTACTTGTAGGATTTAATACAAGCTGTTATTGATGTACTTCCTGAGGCTGAACATAGATGGTGTGCTCGCCATATATATGCAAATTGGTGTAAGAAATACAGAGGTGAAGAGTTGAAGAAGAAATTTTGGGCAGCAGCCTGGTCTACATTTGAGGAAGAATTTAAGGATAACATGAAGTTGCTTGGGGAAATGAGTTCAAAGGGAGCAGTTGATCTCATGAGTTATCCACCCCATACATGGTGCAGAGCTTACTTTAGTAACAGAAGTAAATCATGGGCAGTAGATAACAATATGGTGGAAAGTTTCAATTCTTGGATTCTTGAAGCTAGGCACAAGCCCATAAGGACTATGATGGAATACATTAGGCAAAAAACCATGGACAGGTTGGGAACTCTTGGGTCAGCATGTGAGAAGTGGATAAATTGTTTTAGTCCTTACTGCAATGACATTTTTCAGACAAACAAAAGCATAGCAGTTGGGTGCACTGTTCTCTTTAATGGAGACACTGGTTATGAAATAAGGGAGGGTGAGGATACCCACACTGTGTTCTTGGACAAGAACTCTTGTACATGTAGGGCGTGGGATCTCACTGGAATTCCTTGCCAACATGCTATATGTGCTCTAGTTCACAACAAACAGGACCCAATGAACCATATTTCAAAGTTTTACCATAAAGATGTATACCAAACTGCTTACCAGTACAAAATTTTGCCAGTGAGAGGGAAGAGATTCTATGACATGGACAAATATCAACCTGTCGAGGCACCAACTGTTGAGAAGAATAGGGGAAGGCCTAAGACTAAGAGAAGAAGAGAGGAAACTGAGGCCAGACCTACAAATAAAATCACAAAGCTATCCAGAAAAGGCAAAGTTATCACATGCAGTCTGTGTAAGCAACCAAGACACAACAAAGGCAGTTGTTCAAAGGTAATTCAATTATTTACTCATGTGCAACATGTTATATAGTGTATACATATTGACATTTTTGCCCTATACCAGAATCAAAGTCAAGGAGAAGGAGGGAGTTCAGTCCCATCTCAGTCACAAACTGGAAGTTCAGTCCCACCGCAATCCCAAACTCAAGCACAAGGTGGCCCATCTATGTCTATTGTGATATGTCAACTGTGATATTTTGCTATTTTATACTTTATGTCTTGGTGCAGATACAGATTTGATATACTTTATGTCTTTTGCATTTTATAGGGCTTAATGCAAGTTCATCCATGAGTGCACCTCCTACTTCAAGATCACGACAGTCAAAATTACCAGTTAGATCTGCTGCAAGAGCTTATTCTAGGAAGCAATCTGCCCATGGTGAAGGTTTTGGGTTGTTATATGATGACAAAACTGGTTCAGTGACATTCAAGGTAATTTCTCTGTTTTTGGGTTGTTTTTGGGTTATTAAGAAATGCAGTCTGTGTAAGCTTAATGTTGTGTTATGTTATGTTGTGTTATGTACATGCAGAGTGGCACATCATCAACAATTGTCAATGAAGGAAGTCAAGTGCAGCCACCTTTGGTTGACCCTAACACCAAATTTGCAATCCCTAATGAAACTCAACTAAGAGAAGACAAAGCTAAAAACAAAGCATCCTCTTCAGTTGGCAATAGAAAAATAACTCATAGAGGTGATGGTGACCCTGTAAACATGTCCAACATGCCCTTCAGACCTCAAGGACTGCAATGGATGGGAAGAAGTTGCATCACTACCACACGCCTTATGGCAGATAGGGATGAAAGGATTGGTATGAGCAACAATGCAAGCAAGTCACGAGGAAGTCCACCCAACTGGCCAGGAGATAACTGACCATTAGACTTATTTTGTAATTAAAGACTACTTAGTAATTCTACTTTTTCCAGTTGATATTTTGGAACTGAGCTTATTTTGGGAATATATTTTGGTCTTATGGAAAAGGTGTTTATGCTCAGTCAACTTTGAATGTAATGAACATGTTGTTTATGCTCAAGCCTATATGTTGGTAATATAATTTGGCACTATCTTTTGGATTCATATTTTGAGCTATTTATTACACTTGTTGTTTTCATGGGTAAACAGTTAAGTTGATACAGACATTTGGTCTGGTTTTGGTTTTGGTTTGGACTGGTTTAAGCTAAGCAGTTCTTGCATGGGGTGGTTTGTTGATCATGGTTTGCTGCTGGGAGAGCTGATGTTTCTGCTGTTGGATGGACTGTTTTTTATAGCTTTGGGTATGTCTGTCTCTTGATGTTTCTTTTTTTTTTATTTCAATACAGTTTAAAATTTAGCAAAAAAAAATGCTCAACTCATTGGCACTGATCATATGTCACACAATTGTACAGACAAATAAGACTTCCATTAACCAAGAGCAACATTACAATCAACATTAACCAAGACCAAAACAATTGTACTGATCATATGTCACACAATTCTTTGACATTCAGGTAAAATAAACATTACAATCAAACAAGAGCAGACAAAGCTAAAAACAAAACTTGCATAACTCAAACAAAGATTACAAAACACTGACTTCCATTAACCATTTTCACCAATTACATTAAGTTAACTGCATATTTCAACTGCAGTACATTACAATTCACAAGACTACTAATTCATCTAACCATTTATCTACCTAAGTAGCATTACAGAAATGCAGATGAATATACCTAACAATAACACACCAATGCAGTTCCTGTTCAAATAGTCTACTTCTTTAATTTGTTTCACACAAACTTCATCTCCATTTGACTTCAACTTCTTCAACTCATGAACCAATTCTTTCAATTCAAATAATTCAGATGCCCCTTCAACCTGGGAGAATTTGTTCAGTTCCTTATTCAGCAAAAAATTGTTCTCCCTCTTCAGATCATTTATCACAACTTTTGCCCTCTCACACATCTGTGGGTCATGCCATACAAAGTACCCACAACCCCTTTCCTGAATCCAAAATATTAAGCATTATTCAACTGTTGTTAGTAAAATAACACACCAATGCATACTAGCTGCTAGGAATTGTTTCAAACACAAAATCAAAGTAAATTATAACAACTTACTCTGAATTTCGAGCATGAGAAAAACCTCATACCAGGATTTGTTTCACTCCATGAGGTCCACAAAGGAGCCCTTAACCCACAATAACACAGTGGCATAGCTTCATAATCAAGATCAATGGCACGTCTTCGAGCAGATGATGAAGATGACGACGAATAGTGAGCCATGTCGATTCTTCTTCTTGTCGAACTGGGTTCCACCTTCCTCTAGCCGAACTGGTCTTCAAGCTTCTCGCGTCTTCTTCTCCTCCTCTTCGATTTCGTCTATGTGAGGACTGAAAGGAATTAGGGCTTTTTTACCCCTTTTGATACAAAATGACTGCTTTTGTTCTCTCTCTCTAAGTGTCTAGTCAGCAAAAATATCCACGTGTTAACAGAGTTAGTCCAAGTGGCAGGTCAGTTGACAGCAGGGGTACGGGTGGTCTACTTTTACTAACGTTAAGGGTACTTTTGGAAAAAAAAAATAGTTTAGGGTGGAAGTGTCCGTGTATAGTTCAGGGTTTTTTTGGACCTTATCCCGTCTACAATATGTAACATTCACTACCCCTAGTGTGGTTGACCAACTAATATTTAAAAATATTTTTAATATGATGTCTAATATACCCTTCAAGTTATAATGTTTAATTTCTCCACTAAATATAAATTTGTATATCATAATTTTTACTTTACTTGATCTACTTAATTAAATTATGAAATTGTGCAATAAATAACATAAAATTCAAAAATTAATAAATATTCATTTTATCAGGAAAATAAAGTAATACAATTTTTACTAATTAAATTTCTCAAATATTAAAATTTGCGTGATATATATTCAAATATATTTTTTGTAATTAAAAAGTATAATGTTAATACCCATAAAAATTACAAATCAATGCAATAAAATAATAATATTTTTTTTCAAATATTAAAATTTACGTAAAACAAACTTATTATTACAATTTAAATGAATCTTATTACTCATATAAAAAATTATTAAAAATTATATTAATTATTTTTATCATATATTAAACTAAACATAAGTCACACTTAAACATAATTATTTACAGTAAAAATAACAAATGTTGTTACTCAAATATATATATATATATATATATATATATATTAAAAGAATTTTTTTTACAAGATAGATGTAGTAATAAATATAATTATATTTTTTTATTTAACATTACATAAAAACAACGTCAGCTGTATACTAAAAAATGTAACCAAAATCATAAAAATCCCAAAATTTTATATATACTCAATAAAATTTAACATATAAAAATTATAATATGAAACTAAAAATTCAAATAATATTTTTTGTTGTTAAGCACCAAAAATTAAACTATCAATATACTCAATCACTCTAATTAGAATAGCTTCATCCATAATTTAATTTAATTTTTTTTAATATTTGTATCACTTATCCAAAAATATGTGTTAATTATACTAAATTAATTTTTTATAAGTTACCAATAATTTAAATGAAATAGTTTTAACTACAAATAAAACTATTGTGACGCCCCCAAAATAGGTCCATTCGATCCAACCCATTCTAAGTCGCCAAATACATGGTACAGAAATAACTACAACTTTATTATTATAACATATAAACTGTGAGTTTAAATACAGATATTTCTATCTAGACAATATCCACACGCAAATAAATCTCCATCATAATTATTGATACATTATTTTACAAAAATGGTGAGGAATGCTAAACAACTCTCTCTAGAACCTTCATTCCATACCCCGACTAGTACACGCTACATTCTCGCCTCCTGAGAAGAAAAATGGAACAAAAAGGAAAAGGGTGAGCTCAACTAGCCCAGTAAAGAATATTATGACTAAGATAATATATAACAAATTATCGTTAGTCTTCAACAGGGAAAAATCTAATAGAATACAATAGACAACCAGTTTTAAATCAACAACTGCAGCGGAAACAACAATTCATTAGAAGAGTTAAGTAGAGAATGCAAACTACTATCTTCTATATATGAATTTAAAAGTTCATCGTTGATATTTTATTCATGTAACATCAATCAATATATATCTGAAATCAAATATTCATCTTTGCACTACAGGCCAAAGATATTCATCAGTTAGTCATGTTCATCTCAACACCTGTTCATCTTTGCACTACGGGCCAAATATATCCATCAAGAAATCATTCATCTTTGCACTACGGGCCAAAGATATTCAGTAATATCATCATTTAGGACTGAGGATGATGAAAAATATTTTAAAGGAAACGAATCTAGTGAAACAAAAGAACAAATATTAAGGATTCGTATTTTAAACAATCCAAGTTCAAGAATACTTCATAAGTAATCAGAGTGGAGTAAAATTCAAGAATGATCAAAACATGGATACAATCAAAGCTAGTATCCATAATAGATATTTTGGACAAAAAGAAGAAATTTCATTTTTCGGTGAATAGTCCCGTATTCGTGAATAGTGTCGTATACGTGAATAGTACCGTATACATGAATAGTAACACCGACACCAAAAGATAGAAATTTCACAAAAAAATATCTCCACGCATCGTGAATAGTACTCGTGAATAGTAACTCATGAATAGTAACTCATGAATAGTAACTCCGACGTGAAAAAGTTCTAAATTTGATAAAAATTTCTAACCAATATTTTGACATAATGATATTGAAGAAATAATATCATTTTCGAAAAAATAACATCCCTTACCTCGAAAGATAGTACTTCTAGTTGAAACACCGGATATAGGCTATGACTTGAACTTGCATCGTATAACAATACTCAAAGTATACTCAAAATATTCACAAGAATACGGTCGATAATATAGAGAGAGAAAACTTCAGTTTCTGGTGTGATTTTCAATTCTAACCTAAGCACCCTATTTATAGGAAAATGCTTAGAACACCAAAGTAGAAAATTTAATAAATTAATATTATTTATATTACAAATTCTCTACGCACATTTTGACAACTGATTTCAGCTTATCTTGCACATGCTAGGGCTGCCCACAAAACAAAAAAACGTTTTTCCTATTTTAAATATTTTAAACTTCCAAAAATCAATTATTTCGGAGCTTCGGAACTTCAATAATTCATAATAAATAGCCCTATTATCAGAAAATTCAAATCTCGCAATTTTTTATAGGAAATTCAATTCTCTACAACTTTGCAGAAGAAAGTTTTTCCAAATTCCAAACAAAAATTGATCGAAATTCACAAACGGGCGATTTTACAGGCTATAATCAAATTTCTGTCAATAATTGTGTCCACCAACACAGAAAATATGTGTTAAACATTTAATGCCACAAAAGTACTCTTCTTCCTCATATACTCATATATCCCACATCCATTATAAAAATATCACCGTTAATATATTATTAAAATAATATATTTAAATGAATTATTTTATCAGAAAAAGATAAAATATTAATTTTCAACAATTGTCACATTAAAAATTTTCTCCATCTATATCCACATAAAATCAATAATTTTCTCATCATATAAATTAATAATTAATTATTCACAAATAATATTACAGAATCACAGTACTGGCAACCAGGCTGTTCCCAGGAAAGAGGGGGCTTTCCAATAAGGATCTCTCTTTACTGGCGCGCAATTAGATGACCAAACCTCTCCTTAGACAGAACTTTTTAGACATTGCCAATAATGTTATCCAATAATATTATTCAGATAATATGAATTATTGTTCCGATAATAAAAAATACTGCGTAATGACAATTATTGAAACAACAGTAATATAAAATATCAATGCAGCAATTATTGAATCAATAAAAATAAAATACTGAACAGTAATTACTGTAACAATTATTGAGTAGTGCCTTACGTAAGAATCAATAATTGGTGCAATACCGTGTGCTACTGTTCAACAACGCGTATTAGTGTGTTTTAACCACCAGGTATTCCAATAGTATTAACGGTAACAACTACGCCGTTATTTATAAACAACTTATTCTTGTCGTTTTCTTTCTCCAATCGCTTTCCGTTATGGGGCCCACAAAAGACAGCGCCGTCGTACGAATATTCCCCGACAGTACGAATTTTTCACGACCAAACGAATATTCCCCGACAATAATGAATATTTTATAACCACTTGTTTATTCGAAATATTTGCGTATTTTACCCATAAGTATCCACATTAATCAAATCAACCCTTACTATTTCAAAATAATAAATAGAGGAAAATAAATTTTATTTATTAATAATTTGGAGTCTTACAACTATAATTAAAATGTATTATATTAAAAAAAGGATAATTAAACACACACACGTGCACATATATATATATATATATATATTATTTAGTAATTAAAATTTGATAAAATACAAGGGTAAATATGTAACTTTATATATTTAGTCAATTCTAAAAACTTGTAAGGGTACTAACTGTTACTTAAGAAACTAGAGGGGAGGTGAGTGTTATTATAATTATTTAGAGGAGATGTCACTGTATTTTATTCTTTTTTTTAAATGTTCTCAATAATCGATTATCATAAATGCGTATATATATATATATATATATATATATATATATATATATATATATATATATATATATATATTTGGAGAGGTGTCTTTGTCGGATCAATTGGGTCGGTTTGTGGGGGCCTCATCTTCTGAAGAGACGAAAAATATACTCCCTCCATCCGTATAAAAATAAAAAATTGCAGGTCGACCAACCAGAGGCAGCATGGAATTGCTGGCGAGGACTTGAACTTATATTTATTCATCTTTATTGCCCTTAACCTTAAAAAGGGTTTTCAACTAATTTTGACTATACAGTACTGATGTGATAAAAATATGTACTGCAAGTGCACAGTGTCGAATTGAAGACTGGCAAGTACAGGTCGAACCCACAGAGACTAGATTAATTTTAATGTTTCCTTAATATTTATTTTAGGCGAATTAGAAATAAAGATTGAGAATTAATTAACTAGAATATGAAAACAATTAACGAGAATGCAATCTAGGAATCTGAATCCACTAAATAATAAACATAACATATAATTCAATCTCTTCTATTTTTATAACTCAAATTATGATTTTGATCTCTCTTCCCTTTAATTTAGTAATTTACAATTAACGTGGGCAAGCATAGACTATGAAAATTTAAGGATTAACTATAACCCATCAAAACTTCTTTGAGCAAGTATGGATTATGAAAAACTCATATCTTAACAATAATCTATCAAAACCTCTTAATTAATTTAAAATCACATAAGATGTGACACCCCTAAAATAGGTCCATTCCACCCAACCCATTCTGAGTTGTCAAATACATGGTACAGAAACAACTACAACTTTTACAACCCATAAGATGTGAGTTTGAATACAAACATTGTCATCTAGGCAATATCCACATGCAAATAAATCCCCATCATAATTATTGATACATTATTTTACAAAAATGGTGAGGACTACTAAACAACTCTCTCTAGAACCATCATTACATCCCCCGACTCGTACTCGCTACATTCTCGTCTCCTGAGAAGAAAAAATAGAATAACAAGAAAAAGGGTGAGCTCAACTAGCCCAGTAAAGAATATTATGACTAAGATAATGTACAACAAATTATCCTTAGTCTTCAACAGGGAAAAATATGATAGAATACAATAAACAACAAGTTTTAGATCAACAACTGCAGCGGAAACAACAATTCATTAGAAGAGTTAAGTAGAGAATAAAATCTACTAACATCTATGAATTTAAAAGTCCATCATCAATATTTTATCCCTGTAACATCAATCAATATATATCTCAAATCAAATCAAATATTCATCTTTGCACTACAGGCCAAAGATATTCATCAGTCGGTCATGTTCATCTAAACACCTGTTCATCTTTGCACTACGGCCAAAGATATTCATCAATTGTTCATGTTCATCTCAACACCTGTACATCTTTGCACTACAAGCCAAAGATATTCATAATAAAATCAACCATCTTTGCACTACAGGCCAAAGATATTCAGTAACACCATCATTTAGGACTGAGGATGATGAAAAATATTTTAAAGGAAACGAATCTAGTGAAACAAAATAACAAGTATTAAGGATTCGTACTTTAAACAATCTGAGTTCAAAAATACTTCATAAATAATCATACTGAAGTAAAATTCAAGAATAATCAAAACATGGATACAATCAAAGCTAGTATCCAGAATAGATATTTTGGACAAAAATAAGAAATTTCATTTTTCGGTGAATAGTGTTGTATTCGTGAATAGTGCCGTATACGTGAATAGTGACGTATACGTGAATAGTAACTCCGACACCAAAAGATAGAAATTTCACAAAAAACATCTTCACGTTTCATGAATAGTACTCGTGAATAGTAACTCGTGAATAGTAACTCATGAATAGTAACTCGTGAATAGTAACCCCGACATGAAAAAGTTCCAAATTTGATAAAAAGTTCCAACCAATATTTTAGCATAATGATATTGAAGAAATAATATCATTTTAGAAGAAAATAACATCCCTTACCTCGAAAGACAGTACTTCTAGTTGAAACACCAGATATAGGCTATGACTTGAACTTGCACCGTATAGCAATACTCAAAGTATACTCAAAATACTCACAAGAATACGCTCTATAATATAGAGAGAGAAAACTTCAGTTTCTGGTGTGATTTTCAATTCTAACCTAAGCACCTATTTATAGGAAATTGCTTAGAACACCAAAGCAGAAAATTTATTATATTATTATTATTATTTCTACAACTTCTTACGCCAACCTAGAATCTGAAAATCTGTATTCAACACATTCAAATCACATGCTAGACCCACAAAAAAACGTTTTTTATATTTAAAATATTTTAAACTTCCAAAAATCAATTATTTCGGAGTTTCGAAACTTCAATAATTCATAATAAATAGCCCTTTTGCCAGAAAATTCGAATCTCGCGAGTTTTTATAGGAAATTCAATTCTCTACAACTTTTCAGTCAAGAAATAGGTCTACCGACACATAAAATCTGTGTTAAACATTTAATGCCACAAAAAATACTCTTCCTCCTCATATACTCATATATCCCACATTCATTATAAAAATATCACCGTTAATATATTATTAAAATAATATATTTAAATGAATTATTTTATCAGAAAAAGATAAAATATTAATTTTCAACAATTGTCACATTAAAATTTTTTTCCATCTATATCCACATAAAATCAACATTTTTCTCATCATATAAATCAATAATTAATTATTCACAAATAATATTACAGAATCACAGTACTAGCAACCAGACCGTTCCCAGGAAAGGGGGGGCTTTCCAATAAGAATTTCTCCTTACTGGCGCGCAATTAGGTGACCAAACCTCTCCTTAGACAGAACTTTCTAGACATTGCCAATAATGTTATCAAATAATATTATTCAGATAATATGAATTATTGCTTCGATAATGGAAAATACTGTGTAGTGACAATTATTGAAACAACAGTAATATAAAATACTGAACAGTAATTACTGTAACAATTATTGAGTAGTGTCTTCTTACGTAAGAATCAATAACAGTAATATGAATTTTCTCTCTTTTCTACCTTTCCCGGTAACATCAAATAGCATGCAGTACCATTGATTAAATATCTTTTTTCTTTCTTTCTTGTCCTTATCAGTTGCTGGTGGGAAGGGTGGGTGGAGTATTTCAGTACTACCACCATTTTCCGCCTCCCCATTTTTCCCGGTAACTTTTCCCACAATCAAGCTTCCACTCCCAGTGATGATGATAACATAAACAACTAATATATTGAGAGAAAATTAAAAGATTGTGAGAGGGATATATATTTTCAGATATATAATCAAGTCTAATGTGATTAGTTTCTGCTGGTTCTTTATTTTTTCTTGCTTCTTATATATTTAACCATTTCCCTTTATTCCTATTTTTCCATTCCTCAACCTTTTCCTTTCAACTTTCTTTTCCTCCCTCTCCTCGGGATCCGTTCATTCTTGAAAAAAACAGTTTTGTTTTGTGTTCTGTTCAATTCCCGAGGAAAGCTAGCTTATGATCTTTTTTGTCAGCTTCATATATATTTGGCCAAGAATTTTGCACCATATTGACTTTAATTATATATCACTTTTATCTACACTGATTGGTGGAAACAAAGTTGGGAGATCTCTCAAAGAAGTTCATTCAATTTTGTATATTAAGGTTAATTCCTTGTATAGGATTATCAAGGTTCTTCTTCTTCATTTCTCTCTTGTTCTTGGTTGGATTCATTATTTTTCTTTCTTTTATAATTGTGTATTTAATATTTGGAATATATGAACTCTTTCCCCACAAAATTTATGGGATTATTTATGTTTATGCAATGACTGATTTTGCTCTAATAGTTTACCTTAATATTTGCATGTTTCTATGTTCCGTAATCTCTTCCCTTTATTCTAATGGATAACGAATGCATCGATTTTATGAGAACTGAAATAGTGGCTTATAATTAATAATTATCTATGTTATTATTATATCAATATATGTTTTTGTCTTCATTTTAAGGCTCTTCAGCAAGATCTTGCCTTGTTTGTCAATGGGTTCCGTAAAACTTTAATTAATTAATTAATTATTCATGGTAAAACTAAGTAAGTTGGGTTATAAGTATATACACTACTAACGCATTCTTGATTTTAAATGATTTATTTCCATTTCTATATTATGTATTGCATGCTGTTATGTATTATGTGCAATAATTTCATATTTTCTTGATTCACTTTTGTGCATGTGTAACCTAGCTCTATATTTGAATGACATATATAATTAAACACAAGTAAAGGTAATGAATTTTTCTTATATGTGCATTATTCTTAGATAGCCTTCACTTTTGAGCTAGGTGGAGCAAACAACTTTAATTTACTCGTTTTCATATTGTGGGCAAGGAAATCGTACCTTGCTAGGGTTAGGGTTTTGTATTGGCTGAGGAGGAGAGAAATCCACGAAGAGCACGGAATTGATTGGTTGATTGAAGAGGGGAGAACGACAGGTGGACGATTAATCCAACGACGCGTGGCAGAACTCCTAGAATCCGGGAACCGTGTTAGGGTAGCAGGGATTCCAAGAGCCTTCTTGAGTCTTTCGAGTTGAGAGCGAGTATCCAAACCCTTTTAGTGCTTTTAGGTGGAATCTCCAAGCCTTTAAGTCACAAAAAGGGTCCTTTTGATCTTCCAAGAGTCCAAGTAATTCTGAAGAGAGGTCCCCTTCCCAATGGAATGGAAGGGGTATTTATAGGGTTCTCTGGAAAGTAGTTATGTGCAAGGCACATGCTTTCAGGGAAATTTCAGAAATACCCATTAGTCATTAGAATAATGCCCATATTGCCCTGTCCTTCTAGCCACCAATCCAATCCTTCAATCAATTCCCAAAACAAGCAGCCTCCACGAGCCTTCTGTGTCGGAACACGTGGAGGCTTCTCCCGGGTCTAGCACCTTTTTTTTCTGACTTCCCTGTCTTCATTCAATTAGGTTATGCGAACCCTAATTTGTGCATTTAATGAGGTCATGGAACCCTAATTGTGCATTTAATTTAATTAGGTCATGTGAACTCTAATTTTGCACATGGGCCCATATTTGCCCCCTGCACGTGAGTTACGCCTTCGGGGTGACGATCGTGCAAAATATACTTCGGTCTTTGATTCATGCTTCAAAATTTTAAACGATCCACGAAGTTCGATCTTTCAAGTGTCGAAAATGAAAAATCCTGGGAGAGGGAACCCCTAAGGGAGCTCTCCTAGGATTTCTTGGAAATCCTTCCCAAATCCTGATCATACCACCATATTCGCCGATGTGAGTGCGTTTGTCAATCATTTTGTTTGCTTTTCGGAGTACTTTTCTGACTTTTTGTGGTGTTGAGAAGGTGACAAATTGATAAGGAGACCTTTTGCAGCGATGAGGTTGCCTAGTCGAAACAAGGGATTAACGTTCCCTTGGCCAAATTGAATTCCCCTTTTTTTTCAAGATCAGGCTATCATAGACCAACTTTGAAAATAACTCATTGGACAACAATCCATAATAAAACCAAATTCTGACTTGCAGCCCCTAAGTCAGGAAAAATTAAAGAATTTCAATTCATATGAACCAACTTCCCACAATCCTGCCGCTGTCTTCCTTTCTTTAAAAAAAGCTGGCATTACCTCATTGGCAACAAACTGTCGACAGAAAATTGGGATTGTGATTAAACTTGCACAATAGGTAATTAAGCAATTTAAATCCTATAAATAGAAACAATACAGTGAGTCTTAGGTTTTTTTTTAGAAAATAAAATAAAATCTTTTCTTATTTTATTTTAGGAACTAAGATCAAATCTTTTCTTATTTTATTTTTGGAACCAAGATCAAATCTTATTTTAAATAAAAGTTCGTTGAGTGATATAAAATAACAAAACTCATGTCTTCTCCTTTTTATCAAATCAAATATTTTATTTCCAAAATAAAATCAAATCTTAATAAAAACGAATCTTATATTTATTTCGAAAATAAAATCAAATCTTAATTATTATTTTTTTGGAAATAAAATCACATATATCTTTCTTTATTTTGGAAATAAAATCAAATATTTCTTTATTTAATTTTTGAAGACAAAATCATTCCTTATTATTATTTAGAAGGAAATCAAACATGTATTTCAAAATTTCTCCCTTTGTTGGGAATAAAATCAAATCTTTTCTATATTTTGAAAAATAATAATAATAATATATTTTTTCCATATTTTTTTATTTTATGAAATATCGTAATTATATATACATAGCAATTCATGTCAATGTTTCTTACTAATTAAGTAGAATATACATTCAATAAAATATACTAAATAATAATAATAATAATAATAATAATAATAATAATAACAATAACTATATGGTATAATGAATCAGTAGTACTCCCCTATTGCCAAGAGGATCAGAGGCTAAAAAGGAGATCAAGCTTGCTCGTGACTCGTGAGGCTTAAAAAGCATGAATCCAATCCAACGTCATATGATATGAGCATTCTTTTTGTAGGTAGTGGGACATGTTTTTTTTTTTGCACATCCAATCTAATTTATCTATTCGTGAATGATGATAGTTAAGGGATTAACTCATTTTGGTAAGCGGGCTCCGTCCCATTAATCAATTAGGACCTGCTCGTACGTAGACCAGTGAAGTTGCAAGGCTCAAATCCTCTCGAGAGATGGTAAGAAAGTTAAGGTCTGGACTGAGCATTAAAGCGGAGATAAAAATCACAACAATAATTTTCTGGAGTCTTTCCATAGCAACAGACAAGGCGACACCTCAATGCTTTGGCCCACCGGAACCACCTTATCCTCGGACGGCAAAACAACCAAAAACAATGTAACGGTTGTAGGAGACGGAATGAACCTTCTTGCACCTGCTTTGGGTGGATCCCTTTGGGTAGATCGAGGAGTCGCTTGATCTGTAATGTGGCCAATTTTATTTTTTTTATTTTTTTTCCAGGTACCTCGAATCTTTATTTTGTCTTCCGAGCCCCATTACCTTGATTATATCTTGGTTTTTCCCCTCGGAATTCATCAGAGGAAGGTTATTTTTTTCGCGACGAAAAAGGATTCGTTCCAAGCAGTTGATTCGTGGAGCGACATGACCTTGGAGGTATATATGAAGGAACAACCCCTAGGTGGCCGAAGCCTACATAGTCGAACTCTAGGGGGTCGAAGCCTACATGGAAGAACCCTAAAGGCTATTTTTTTAGGGATGAAGGGAACAACCCCTAGGTAGCCGAAGCCTACATGGCCGAACCCTAGGGGGCCGAAGCCTACATGCATGGCCGAAGCCTATAGGCTATTTTTTTTTTCTTCAAGACTCTCCAATCTTTCTTTTGTCTTCCGAGCCCCATTACCTTGATTACATCTCGGTTTTTTTCCTCGGATAATAAAGAAAGATTTGACGTTCTTGTCAAGGAAAACACGAAGGGAGAAAAAATGCTGTACATGCGGCGAAACCACTCCAGTTGATCGAACCCTAGGGGTCTGAACCCTAGGGGGAATCAATGTTTAGACGGAATTATATATGTTGTAAGACCCCAACTTTTTGAATAAAGATTAAATTTTCTCGAAATATATTTTTGAATATTATGGTGTGGATTTGATATAATGTTATAGTTGTGGGTAATATTTATAAATTTTGCAAAGTACGCAAGTTGTTATATAATATTCGATTGGTAGAAAAATATTCGTTTTAACAAGGAATATTCGTACAACAGCACAATCATTGGTGGACACCCACAACAGAATTATTGTTGGATTGAGAAAACGATAAAATTACTTTATAAAAATAACGGCGAAAGTTTTACCGTTAACTGTTGAAACACCCGGTGTTAAAAGTACAGTAATACGCGTGGTTGCATAGTAGCACACGGTATTGATTATTGATGCTTACGTGAGAAGTCATTCAGTTATACTCAATTATTGCTACAGTAATTGCTGCATCATATCTATTGTATGACCCCGAATTTTATGAAATAAAAGTATTCAATTTTTCTATTCAATAAATGGTTAAATTGATAAAAGTTAAAGTTAAGGGTGGTATATGAAATATTTTTCAAAATACGCAAGTGGTTATAAAATATTCATTGTTGTCGGGGAATATTCGTTTGGTCGTGGAATATTCGTACTGTCGGGGAATATTCGTACGACGGCGCAGCCATGTGTGGGCCCCATAACGGAAAGCGATTGGAGGAAGAAAACGACAAATATAAGTTGTTTAAAAATAACGGCGTAGTTGTTACCGTTTACACTGTTGGAATACCCGGTTGGTAAGATAAAGTAATACGCGTTGTTGCACAGTAGCACACGGTATTACACAGTATTTTTGAATTATTGATTCTTACGTAAGAAGACACTACTCAATAATTGTTACAGTAATTATTGTTCAATATTTTATTTTATTGATTCAATAATTGCTGCGTTGATATTTTATATTATTGTTGTTTCAATAATTATCACTGCACAATATTTCTCATTATCAGATCAATAATTCGTGTTATTTGAATAATATTATTAGATAACATTATTGGCAATGTCTAGAAAGTTCTGTCAAGGAGATGTTTGGTCATCTAATTGCGCGCCAGTAAGGAGAAATTCTTATTGGAAAGCCCCCTCTATCCTAGGAACGGCCTGGTTGTCAGTACTGTGATTCTGTAATATTATTTTTGAATAATTAATTATTGATTATTATGATAAAGAAAATATTTATTTTATGTGGATATAGATGGAGAAAATTTTTAATGTAACAATTGTTGAAAATTAATATTTTATCTTTTTCTGATAAAATAATTTATTTAAATATATTATTTTAATAATATATTAACGGTGATATTTTAAAATGAATGTGGGATATATGAGAATATGAGAAGGAAGATTATTTTTGTGGCATTAAATGTTTAGCATATGTTTTGTGTGTCGGTGGATATAATTCTTGACCGAAAATTGATTATAGACTGTAAAATCACTCGTTTATGGATTTCGGTCAATTTCTGTTTGAAATTTGGAAAAACCTCCTTCTGCAAAGTTGCAAAGTTATAGAGAATTGAATTTCCTATAAAAACTCGCGAGATTCGAATTTTCTGACAAAAGGGCTATTTATTGTGAATTATTGAAGTTCCGGAGTTCCGAAATAATTAATTTTTAGAAATTTTAATTATTTTATTTAAGAAAAACGTTTTTGTGGTTGTTGACACATGGGTGGCTGATGTTTTTGACCAAAGATGGCTTTCAAAATTGGTTGGTGAAGGTTGGTGTGGAATAAGAAAAAAGAAAATAATATTTTATTATTTTAGTCTCCTTTGGCGTTCTAGCATTTTCCTATAAATAGAGGGCTAAGTTAGAATTGAAAATCACACCAGAAACATAAGCTTTCTCTCTATTTCTCTCTCTATATTATCGAGCGTATTCTTGTGAGTATACTTTGAGTGTTGCTATACGGTGCGAGTTTCTGTCAGCACTATACCGAAATTCAGTCAAAAGTACGGCTATTTTGAGGTAAGTGATAGTAAGGGATGTTATTTTTTTCTAAAATGATATTATTTCTTCAATATCATTATGTTGAAATATTGGTTGGAACTTTTTATCAAATTTATAACTTTTTCATGTCGGGGTTACTATTCATGAGTTACTATTCACGAGTACTATTCATGAAGCATGATAATGTTTTTTGTGAAATTTCTATCTTTTGGTGTCGGAGTTACTATTCACGTATACGACACTATTCACGAATACGGCACTATTCACCGAAAAATGAAATTTCTTCTTTTTGTCCAAAATATCTATTCTGGATACTAGCTTTGATTGGATCTATGTTTTGATCATTCTTGAATTTTACTTCAGTATGATTATTTATGAAGTATTTTTGAACTCAGATTGTTTAAAGTACGAATCCTTAATACTTGTTATTTTGTTTCACTGGATTCGTTCCCTTTAAAATATTTTTCATCATCCTCAGTCCTAAATGATGGTGTTATTGAATATCTTTGGCCTGTAGTGCAAAGATGGTTGATTTGGTTATGAATATCTTTGGCCCGTAGTGCAAAGATGAACATGTGTTTAGATGAATATGACCAACTGATGAATATCTTTGGCCTATAGTGCAAAGATGAATTATTGATGAATATCTTTGGCCTATAGTGCAAAGATGAATTATTGATGAATATCTTTGGCCTGTAGTGCAAAGATGAATTATTGATGAATATCTTTGGCCTGTAATGCAAAGATGACATGTTGTTAAATATCTTTGGCTAGTAGTGCAAAGATGAACATGTGTTGAGATGAACATGACCAACTGGTGATCCAAATGAATATCTTTGGCCGTAGTGCAAAGATGAAATTATTAGTATGATTATGAAAAGGACATGTGATTTGGTGTAACCATGATCTTTGATGTTTCAGGTAAAGATAGGTGATGAAAATTATCTTCGTCCTAGATGAGAAGAGGAATTTAGAACTACAATTATGATTATGAGTTATTCATATGATTGTGGACCAGAATTGTTGATTGATGTTACAGGGATAAAACATTGGTGGGTTTTTAACATGGAGAAGATGATAGACTTCATAGTCTATTTGACTCTTCTAATGGATTGCTTGTTCCGCTGCAACTATGGTTGAAATTTTTATCATTTATCATATGTTCTAAATCTCTGATTTATTATTGATGAAGGCTATTGATAATTTAATTATCTTTAGTCATGATATTCTTTACTGAGCTAGTTGTGCTCACCCTTTTGCTTCACAATTCCTTTCAGGTAATAAAGGTATAGCTGGGTTGAGCGGAGAATAACAAGGGAATAGAACGGTGGTCTATAAATGTTGAGGGTGAGGTGAATTCAACTTTGGAAGTGTGTTTTGTCATACAAGATGTCTAATGATATACAACCTCGTATCATCATAAGACAGGGATGTGCTCATCCACTTGCTGAGTATATATATGAGCACTACCTATATAATCTTGGTGTTTGTTTGGAGTATAATTCTCAATTTGAGACAGTGGAGATAATGATAAATCAAGAGAAGACTCATCATTGGGAAGAATATGATAGTAATCTTCTCGTTTTTCTTTGGGGTATATTAGGTCAACCAAGGATAATTCTCTAGACATATGATATCTATCATAACCTAGACGCATGGCCTCCCATGTACGAAGGTTTCCTTGAGCATTTCCCAAAGATTCTAATTTCTAAAACAGTTTTCGACTATACCTTTATGTAAGGTGTCATTATGAGGTGCTGTCCACGGTTGGGACATGAGTCACAGTTGATATATATTTGTATACAAACTCACAACATATGTGTTGTTGTATTTTGCACGACAATTGTTGTAATAAAGTTGTAGTTGTTTTCTGTACCATGTATTTGGCGACTCAGAATGGGTTGGATGGAATGGACCTATTTTGGGGTTGTTACATTTGGTATCAGAGCTTAGGGATATGATCTCTGGCGAAGATCGGGGAATAGAACTAGGAGGGGAGAGATGAGTAAATCTTTCGCTAGTGTGTCCTACCTAAGCTTATTTGTTGGTCAGTCATAATATCGGGATATTATGTGATATGTTAATTTGTTAAATTAACCTTTATTTTGAAGTTATATTCTAGAATGATATCTGAAATACAGGAGATGAGCAATCATGGGGACAGGGAAGATGGAATCTGAAATGAAGTAAGGTATTCTCAACTCTTTGAAATACCAGGTACGTAAATTTCGGGGACGAAATTTCATAAGGAGGGGAGATTGTAAGACCCCGAATTTTATGAAATAAAAGTATTCAATTCTTCTTTTCAATAAATGGTTAAATTGATAAAAGTTAAAGTTAAGGGTGGTATATGAAATATTTTTCAAAATACGCAAGTGGTTATAAAATATTCATTGTTGTCGGGGAATATTCGTTTGGTCGTGGAATATTCGTACTGTCGGGGAATATTCGTACGACGGCGCAGCCATGTGTGGGCCCCATAACGGAAAGCGATTGGAGGAAGAAAACGACAAATATAAGTTGTTTAAAAATAACGGCGTAGTTGTTACCGTTTACACTGTTGGAATACCCGGTTGGTAAGATAAAGTAATACGCGTTGTTGCACAGTAGCACACGGTATTACACAGTATTTTTGAATTATTGATTCTTACGTAAGAAGGCACTACTCAATAATTGTTACAGTAATTATTGTTCAATATTTTATTTTATTGATTCAATAATTGCTGCGTTGATATTTTATATTATTGTTGTTTCAATAATTATCACTGCACAATATTTCTCATTATCAGATCAATAATTCGTGTTATTTGAATAATATTATTAGATAGCATTATTGGCAATGTCTAGAAAGTTCTGTCAAGGAGAGGTTTGGTCATCTAATTGCGCGCCAGTAAGGAGAAATTCTTATTGGAAAGCCCCCTCTATCCTAGGAACGACCTGGTTGATTAATATTGTTAGTTATAATATTAATGATGAATGTTGTTCGGAGTTTAATTTGGAGACGCGGACGTGATATTTGAGTCCGAAATGACGAAATTAGTAAAAATAGTCTATAAACACAAAATTTTCCGTGATTCACTATTTGGTCAAAAAGTCAATAGTTGACTTTTTTGGGAAAAGTCAAACTTCAAAACTTCAAAATTTCAAAATTTATATTTTTGAGAAAAATAGTTTCATTATGTTGGAATTGTTTGTGTTAGTGAAAATCGACATTTATTCTGATGATAATTGATGTCTAGGGGTTATATTAATAAATCGGGTAATTTATCGGATAAATGAGCAATTAATTGCTACTAATTCACATGCTTATATAATTATTTGTTCACATATGTGTACTATTGAATCACATTATTTACTATTAGGGGAGTTGGTGCAAGATTGATAATACTTGCATGACTAAGTTAAAAATTGAGGTATAGATGGAGGTACTATACTGTAATTCATATTTTTTCACATGATTATACTATTGATTCACATGATTGAACTATTGATTCACATTATTTACTATTAGGGGAGTTGGTGCAAGATTGATAATACTTGCAGGACTAAATTAAAAATGAAAGAAAAGTTGGAGGTATTGTACTGTAATTTTCAAGCCCCAAAACGTGCAATTATCGAAACTATATTTTCCTATAAATAGAAGCTCTTCTTCCTTCATTTCTCACCAATTCACAAAAGCTTTAGAGCGATTATTATAGAGAGAAATTATAGAGAGAAAGAAGAAGAGAAATCTGCTACTCACTATTCCAGTATCCAGTTTTTCCATGGTAAGAAATATTATTTGTTGTACTCGTAGGGAGTATTATTTCTTTCTTATCTATAAAGAGAACTTCTGTTGTTCCATTCTTTATCATTCTGTTGGAACATCCTGTCTGTGCGTTCTACGCCGGACCTGGTTTCGTCTTTATTATTCTGTTAAAATATCATGTCTGTGCGTTCTACGCCGGACCTGATTTCGTCTTTATTATTCTGTTGGAATATCCTGTCTGTGCGTTTTACGCCGGACCTGATTCCGTCTTTATTATTCTGTTGGAATATCATGTCTGTTCGTTTTACGCCGGACCTGATTCCGTTATTTATTATTGTGTTGGAATAACCTGCATATGCGGTCTATCGCATGCCTGGTGATTTCTTTTGTTATTTCATTCCTTATTATACTCAGTTGGTTAAAGTTTTAACTTCTATACTCCATGAAATTAGTGGAATATCCTTGATATTTACGCTTCATCTAGTATCTTTTCATGGAAATATTCTTCTGAGCATTGTTAAATTTTACTCTACAAAGTAGTATCATGTTGACAATTTGGACGTTATTAGATCCTGGATAAAATAATTCTTGAACTTGTTTTATTGAATTTTTATATCATTGTCATCATCCTCATGTTTATATTTTGTTAAAAGTCATCTTTGGCCTATAGTGCATAGATGGACTTGGTATGATTATGATCAGGGATTATTCAGTGTAATCATGACCGCAATGTTACAAATGATGTGATAAAAGTCCTCATTGGCCCGTAGTACATTGATGGACAGTTGTTGGCATGATCATGACCATTATTGAATACACAAATATTCTTGGCCCGTAGTGCATGGATAATTATGGCCGTGATACTAAAGAATATCCTAGGTCGTAGTGCAGGGGTGATTCGATGATGTGGATTATTTATTAAGCTGAGTCCCAGTGATAAAAGTGATGAAAAACTTTCTAAATCATAAAAGATAGTAGATTTTATTCTCTACTTAACTCTTTTAATGAATTGCTTGTTCCGCTGCAGTTAAACTTGATGGTTGTTATATTGTATCAGTTTAAACACTGTTGAAGGCTAACGATAATATATTCTGCATTATCTTAGTCATAATATTTTCTACTGGGCTAGTTGAGCTCACCCTTTTACTTTTATTGTTCTCTTCAGGAAATGAGAACGTAGCAGGGACTAGTCGGGGAACGGAGTGACGGACCAGATGATAGCATTAGTAGTCCTCACTATTTTGTGAAATAGTGTAATAATAATTGTAATAAGGACTCCTTTTGAGTTTGTATAATCTCTAGTATACAATATTTGTATTCATACTCACAGTTTATGTTTTGTCGTATTGTACACGACAGTTGTATTATTAAGTTGTATTTAAATTTATGTATCATGTAAGTGGCGACCCAAGATGGGTGACGTATACCTAATTTTGGGTGCGTCACATATGCTCTTTAGAGCCTTTATGCTAAATTCTTTTTGCTTGCAGACCCTCTCCGTTGGACATTATGCAGACTCGGAAAACCGCCAAGGAGGCCCCGTTCTTTAGTGATTGAGGAAGGGCTCCCCTTTTTGGTCTTTTCGACGTCTTTTGGGATCAAGTCCAAACTTATGACCATACAACTTTTCCTCTGTCAGAGAAGAAAGGCTTGCTTCTATATTCAGCGACATGTGGAGGTTAAGATGACTTCTCCCATTCCTATCGCGTTCCCCACATATGCATAGAGAAGTAAGAATACCCTTTCATTCCCCTTCGCTTCTTGTCTGATTCATCTGATCGCCTTCAAGAATGGCAGGATTGAACCGACGAGATCCTTGGAAACACTGATTACGTAAATATACTCAAAAGTGCGGGCATCTTTTATTGTGTTCAACTATGCAGAGACCTACGTATATATCCAACAGGACAATAACGCCCTTATTGTATTGATCTTGCGATGGTGCTCCTCTACTTTCACATTCGTCACTGCCTAGGGGGAGTAATGCACCTCTACGCTGGAGGATGTCTATACCATCTACGAGTAAGAATTTTGCCCTCTGCGCGTGAGTCACGCCTTTGGTGAGATGATCGCGCAAAATATTTTAAGTGCTGAAGCCTTGATTCCAGTTTCTGAACACTTTGTGGAGCTTGATGTTTTACAAATATTGAAAACGAAAGTCCTAGGAGAGGGAACCTCTAGGGGAGCAAACCCTAGGAGGGCGAGCCCTAGTGGAGCTCTTCAAGGATATCTTGGTATCTCCTAACTCTCCTTGGACATGTCTCTCATTCATACTAGGTTGGATCTCTTTATTTCCAATTATCATGTTGTTGCACTTCGTTCGGAAGTCACTTCATGTCTCCATGAGAATGACTTACTTTATGTAAAGCTTTAGGAGCTTCAAGATGTCATAGATAAATTGAAGCCCAAGCTTTTGGGAAATTTAGTTAGCTGCTCAAGACTTTGAAGGCTCGATAGCCTCCCATACGAAGGCTCAGGGCACCACCATTGTCGACTTGGAGACTTTAGTTATTCCCCTCTCTTCAGTTCGACAGGTCAGGGCTTCTAGATCATGGCTTTCGTAGTTTTTTCCATTTTCTGTATCAAAAAATTCATGTACATATATTTCATGCAAACTAACATTGGAATCCATACTCTTTTTTTAAATAAATCAGAAAAAATAATCAAGTATAAGTGAAAGTTTGACAAATTTATTGATAATCAAGTTGCTTTTAACGAAAAGCATAACGTTTCATATAATAAATCTTGCTTTTGTCGAAGAAAGCATAACGTTCACCACTTTTAGAGATAAAGTGCAACTTTCTTGCTTTTGTCGAATAAAGCATAACGTTCGCCACTTTTAAAGATAAAGTGTAACTTTTGGGGTTGAGGGCTTATACTCAGGTGCCTCAATCACTTTTGAAGTTTAAAGTGTAACTTCTGAGGGCTGTTAGTCAGGTGCCTCGATTACTTTTGAAGGTGAAAGTATAACTTATGAGGACTTATAGTCAGGTGCCTCGTTCACTTTTGATGACAAAGTGTAACACTCGGGTGCCTCGTCACTTGGGTCGTCCAATTTTTTGGCAAGTGCAGTCTACGAGGACTTGAAATCGGGTGCCTCGTCACTTGGGTAGTCCAATTTTTTGCCAAGTATAGTCTACGAGGACTTGACCACCATTTAGAGTGGACCACCATCTTAGATGGATTTTTTTTAATTCGTCAATTCTCGTGCCTCTTCCCTTGGTCATCCAATTACTTGGCAAGGGATATTCCTGAGGACTTAAACCACCATTTTTGCTGGACCACCATCTTGAATGGATTTTTAATTCATCTGTAGTTTAGAGTTCTTTCGATGGTAGAGCCAGTATTTGGGTTTTTGACTTCCAGGACTGCACCATGGGTGATATCCATAGTGGAATGCCCCGCGTATTGGTAGTATACACAAAAATCTGGTCTTCTTTTTATCTCTTCCGTCACAACCAACCGGGGCTTTGGAAGTTTCACCACTCCGTGCTCAATCCATTGTTCGTACAGGCTCCTGAATGCCTTCTCGCTGCATGTGATAGCCTCTGGAACTGGCATTTTGGTATATTTGTCCCCGTACTTTTCTCTGCTTCGCTCAAATTTCTCATTCTTCTCCCTCTTGCCCCTTGTGATTTTGACTGAGAATCCACCAAAGCCACAGTTGCTGTCCTCTTACTCTTCTATGTATCCATCGCATGACTGGTGGGAAATGTCATAATTCTCCCTAAGTCTTGTGCAAAAGATGAGAGGGTCGCAAATGAATCACACGCCTTGGTAATGAGGTGAGGCTTGAAGAAGTCTAAGGCACCATTGTTGCAAATGCTGACCAGGTTCTTTTCTTCAATCGGCTCTGCGCACTTCTGTGCCTGGGCCCTAAACCTGTCAACGTAATCTGATAGCTCCTCATTCGGCTTCTATTTGAACCGCATGAGTTCTACAATGGTTACCTATTTTTGCACATATAAAAATTTCTTAAAAACTTATAATTTTAGGTCATCCCAATCATGGACTGACCCCTTCTCCAAATTGTAGTACCAACTGAAGGCATTATCCGTCAAAGTTTTGTTGAATTCTCGCACCAACAAGTTGTGGTTGTTCACTTCAGCATATCCCAGCCACGGAGACATCGACTCTACGAACTTGGCAGTATGTTCTCTGGCGTTTCCTTTCTCCCCGTTGTATTTTAGAAACTGCGGGGGATGCTTAATATACCCTGTCGGGTAGGGTTGCCTCCGAATGTGTGCAGGGTAAGGAGGAGTAAAGTCCAACTCTGAGGGTCGAGATGTGTGTCTGCGAAGTTGATTGATTACATCGATCATATCATCCTTCGTCACATACTGGCTTGTAACGTGAACTCTCTGGGCTGTTGTGATATACTGATGTATTAGCGGTGTATATGGTAGAGAGATTGGTTGATGCACACTTGCATCATGC
Source organism: Panax japonicus (assembly GCA_020205505.1). Lineage (NCBI taxonomy): Eukaryota > Viridiplantae > Streptophyta > Magnoliopsida > Apiales > Araliaceae > Panax > Panax japonicus. The sequence continues at coordinate 79,869,922 of CM035101.1, forward strand.
AAAGCTGGCACTGGTGGCAATTGTTGGCTCGCTTGTTGGACATTGCTTGGAATGGTTGGCATTTGCACCTGTGAAATTGATGGGAGAGTAGTTGGGTTGATGTTTATCTGAGGTTGACTTGCTTCCAACCTAGGCTGAGGCACGTCAGCACTATTCTGGGCCTCCAAGTTTATTATTGGAATCAATTGACTTTCCGTCGATGGAGGTACAACCTGGTTCTCTTTGTTGTTGCTATAATTGTTTTTGTCCTCCACTCCTGCTTGTTCTCCCTGCGAACTGTCTGGAAACATGGCCTTGAAGGTAGGGATCTGCATCAACTGCTGGCGAAAGTTCCCCATCTCCTCTTGCTTCCTCTGCATCTCCAGCATCATGGTCATCATCATCCCTTGTTCTTCTTGTACTTCCTTCAATGTCTTGAGTATCTCCAGTTGCACAACATTTGTTTGCTCTCCACTTTCTTCTTCACTTTGTCTTCCCATACCTGTCTGCTTGACATTCGATGGTTGTTGCTCAGCCATGTATGGTGATGTTGAACTTCTTTCCGATGCGTATTCAAGGATGGGTTGATCAAGATTTAGATTTACGCCTTGGAAAGCTTGACCTGTTTGCCTTGGAACTGGACCCGATGAGGTAATACTGTTTGTTGGTGAAGCTCTTCTTGTTGTTCTCCCACTTCGAGTTGTGGGCATACCCTTCACGAATTTTACACCTCCCCAGCAGAGTCGCCAAAAGAATGTTGGCAAGGAAATCGTACCTTGCTAGGGTTAGGGTTTCGTATTGGCTGAGGAGTAGAGAAATCCACGAAGAGCACGGATTTGATTGGTTGATTGAAGAGGGGAGAACGACAGGTGGTCGATTACTCCAACGACGCGTGACAGAACTCCTAGAATCCGGGAACCGTGTTAGGGTAGCAGGGATTCCAAGAGTCTTCTTGAGTCCTTCGAGATGAGAGCGAGTATCCAAACCCTTTTAGTGCTTTTAGGTGGAATCTCCAAGCCTTTAAGTCACAAAAAAGGGTCCTTTTGATCTTCCAAGAGTCCAAGTCTTTCTGAAGAGAGGTCCCCTTCCTAATGGAATGGAATGGGTATTTATAGGGTTCTCTGGAAAGTAGTCATGTGCAAGACACATGTTTTCAGAAAAATTTCAGAAATACCCTTTAGTCATTAGAATAATGTCCATATTGTCATGTCCTTCTAGCCACCAATCCAATCACTCAATCAATTCTCAAAACGAGCTGCCTCCACGAGCCTTCTGCCTCGGGACACGTGGAGGCTTCTCCCGGGTCTAGCACCTTTTTTTTCTGACTTCCCTGTCTTCATTCAATTAGGTTATGCGAACCCTAATTTGTGCATTTAATGAGGTCGTGGAACCCTAATTGTGTATTTAATTTAATTAGGTCATGTGAACTCTAATTTTGCACTTGGACCGACACATATATGTGACATATACCTCAAACAAAAGCCAACTTGAGTAGATTTATCTAGACAATCAAGTAGAGGCAGCTTTCCCTTGAAGATGTTAAGCACGGTGTATGCATATTATTTTCCTTTTTTCTTATTGTACAAGACTTAAGTATGGCATTCAACTTATCCTAATATACATACATATGTGTGTGTGAACGGTTAAAAACAGTGTACTACATTAAAGTATAATTCAAAATTTTAGCTTAAATTTTAAATGTTTCTTATGGTTAACTGATACAACACAATACTACATTCTTCGATGACTAAAATTTAAACATTAATGGAGAATGAGGTTAACTGCACTATAGACTGATATATATAGCTACATGACCTCAAGCTTAATTATAATATTAGCAGATTTTAAATTCCACTATCTGTCCAAGTCTTTTTCCAGATTTATACAATCATGCATGCATAGTTTACAACATATAGAACTCTTAATTTTCTTCGTTTTTAATTGGTATTGTATGTTTCTCGTCTTTTTCGCTATAGTAGGATGATCAATTGCTAAGTAGTGTAATTAATATATGTGACCATGAATTTGTTAAGCATGAAATTTCTTGAAGAGCTATTGAACTTCAGTACATGTGTAGTAGAATTTTCTAATATCTTCTTGAGATGAAATTTTCATCAGCTTGTAAAGTTTATGCTGATACTACCATTTTGTCTAGCTAGGGTTTCCATATGCAACTTAGCACCATATGATATAACATCATATACTCCATCAGTTTTTCTATACAAATTTCATCTTCATCGGTACATCACTCTCTCTTTCTCTCTCTCTCACTCACACACACACACACATACATATATCTATATATTCGACACTTTACGAGCAAAAACGATATTGATCTGTTTCTTAAGCACTAATAATAAATGTTTCTACCTTTTCAAATGCAGTGTTTAATTTAATCGATAATTGTGAAATATGAATACTATTCCGCATGTCCCTCCGGGTTTTAGATTCCATCCTACAGATGAAGAACTTGTTGATTACTACCTTAGAAAAAAAATTGCTTCAAAAAGAATCGATCTAGATGTCATCAAAGATGTTGATCTCTATAAAATCGAGCCATGGGATCTTGAAGGTAAATTATATAGCATTTTCTAATTTTAACTCCATCCATGCAGCCAGTTTTTATTTATCAAATGTTCAATATAATATACATTTCAAATTTGACCTTTATCATATATGCTGTTCATCTGGCTCGTATTATTATTATTATTTCAATGAAATTGAACAGAACTTTGCAAGCTAGGAACTGAGGACCAGAATGAGTGGTATTTCTTCAGTCATAAAGATAAGAAGTATCCAACCGGAACTCGAACTAATAGAGCTACAAAAGCAGGATTTTGGAAAGCTACAGGAAGAGACAAGGCCATATACTCTAAGCACAGTTTAGTTGGCATGAGAAAGACCTTGGTGTTTTATAAAGGTCGAGCCCCAAACGGACAGAAGTCAGATTGGATTATGCATGAATATAGACTAGAAACCAACGAAAACGGGGCTCCTCAGGTAAGTTGACACAACGAAAGATTAATAGAATAATAGAAACAATCACAGCTTAAAAGTAGCAATGAGTTTTCTGAATTTATCAAACTGAGTGAATACAATCTCGATCATGATATATAGGTCACTGTTTAAGGATATATATTTAATGTATATATGTTTTCCCTCACTTTGATAATGGATGAGTACTAAATACTGTATTTTATTGTGTCAGTAATTTTTTAAAGCATTCGTATATATAGATCGAGGCTAGGATATTAGTATATGAATATTTGTGTATTTGATTCTTAAAAATGGAACTGAAAATCTTGAACATGAACAGATGGCATAGTTTACCAATTTAATTAAAGCCCAGTTTGTCTATAAATCAACAAGCTTCTTTTTTTTTTGGGTGTGGGTTGGGTGGGGTGGACGTGGGGCGGGGTGGAGCAAAAAGCAGATTTTTTTTTATAAAAAGATTGTAGTAACGAATATGCTCACAATACCATCACATATCGTGGTACACGGAATATGGATGCTTCGATAATATATCATGGTGCTAACAGTTGAGTAATACGTCTCAGCAACAACATTAGTGTTATTACATGGTCTATTACCATGTTATCATGTTAAATATGAAGAAATTAATCCCCAAAAAAAATTAACTTGTGGTTTCACACTTCTTAGCTTTCAAACCCTACGGAAAAAAATGTTTACATAGCTTCCAAACCCTATGGTAAAACCACTAAGTTTTTCTGGTATTATTAGTCTCAAACATCAAAGCCTTATTCTTTCCTCTCCAATCCCCAAAGCCCTATAGATTAAGATTACGAGACAACGGGTATACATGCTGCTATAGTAGATATTAGTCCTCCTTAAATCTGCTATACGAATGAACTTATTATGAAATGCATCATGCATTACTCTTGTTTGATTTATTTTGTTTAATTTTCTTTCCTACTTTGACTTTAAATAACAGATTTTAATGCATTTTCTCACGCGCTCGTAAGTTATTCATTTGATTTAGTGACTTAATCATGTTTGACTAATTGCATCAGGAAGAAGGATGGGTTGTGTGTAGGGCTTTCAAGAAGCGTTTGACAACGGTAAGGAAAATGGATGAGCACCAGCCTCTGTGTTGGTACGATGATCAGGTCTCATTCATGCCTGATTTTGATTCTCCTAGGCAAATACCTCAGCCTTATTCACCATACCATAATATTCATCAATATCCCTGCAAACAAGAACTTGAGTTGCAGTATTATAGGCCTCATGAAAGATTCCTCCAACTTCCGCACTTAGAAAGTCCGAAAGTTCCACAATTATCAGCAGGAAGTGCAAGCTGCAATTCAGTAACTCCATATGGATTTGAGCAGTCATCAACACTCACACAAGAAGAACATATGCAGCAAAACAACCAAGCCCTAAACATTAACGCGCTTTATGGTAGTAACAATATTGAGCAAGCAGTGGATCAAGTGACCGATTGGCGAGTCCTTGACAAATTTGTTGCATCTCAACTAAGTCAAGATCAAGCTGATACTAAGGAGGGGACCTGCTCAAATGTTCAAGTGGCGGAGCAAATAAACATGCTATGCAATGATTTGAAGAGGTCGGATCAAGTGGCTTCAGAAAGCACTTCTATATCCACCTTGAGTTGCCAGATTGATTTGTGGAAGTAAGAACATATTATAGTGACTAGAAATTATTATTACTATGCACTAATTATTAAAAGTACAATATTATAAAAGGGAAGAGAACTTCGTCTAATTCCTGTAAATAATAAAACTATTATGGCGATGGCTTTAATTAGCTGTTAGATTTGTGCTAAACAATGTACTGAAAAATTCTAGGAAGCTTTTAATGGAAATAAATATATGGATTGTATGGTCGAGTGCTATAGTTGGGACTGATTAATGAGCGTTGAATTGAATGTTTTTTCTTTTTTCTTTTTTTAATTTGCATTGCAGCTTGAAAGTGTATTTGAAGAGTTGTTGTTTTTGGCTATGTATTTTATCATTTCACTCTAATTGGGATTTGGACAAAAAAAAATTCTCCCTGCCCCCTAAATTTTTGCAAGCGCCATCGTGCATGCCACACACACACACACACACACACACACATATATATATATATATATATATATATATATATATATATATATATTCTCAGATTTTCTCTCTCTGGTATAATCTAATCAATAAAAATATAGAACAAGGAAGAGGAAACACAAATATGTTCCGAGTTCCGACATATATATTCAACCTTAAATAAGTTACGCATTTAGAGTTTTATTCCACCACTTGAAATGATTTTAAGGACCATAAAGATGATTGAAGAGGAGTGTTGACGTCCATGAAAGAGCATGACATGCATTACTCATCAAAAATATTTAGTTGCACACATTTTTTGGTGTGTGCCACGCTGATTTTAAGATGCACTAGCTAGTTACATTTGAATTTGGATATTAGTATTTGAATATATGTATATAGAGTTGAGACAGTAACATTTAAACATGTTAAAAAGAACATAAAATTAAAAAAAAAAATATTCAACATGTCGAATCCGTGCTGCACGTACGCACCAAAAATGTGATACGTATAAGAAAATTGAAATGAATGGAATAGAATTCATAAAGTCTACAATGTAAGCAAAGTGCCGGAACAGTTAGCCATGGCCACATCTAGTAAAACATAGGAGAGCGCAGGTAGGAGGAATTATGGAACAACGAAGACGTACAATTTGTCAAATACATAATAATAACCATGTATTCCATAGATTTCTAAAATCCAAATAATGCTTGCATGAAAATACGTACTACGGTCCATGCACAAGTCGAGAAACTATGAAAGGGGCTTAAGTGCTTAGTGGCAACCCTTGTTGAGATCTTTACAAGGCGTGGTGGTAATACATTATAAAAACATGTTCTGTTTTGCAAGGAAGTTTATCATGCGCAATGAATTTTGATACTTTTTGTGATAAATGGTAATTAGTCGATTGGTTTCTTTAAGAATATTATATTACCACATATGGGTTGAAATCTCTACAAGGCATGGCGATGCTATATTAAGATCAGCTTTGTTTTATGCTGTGGCATGGTGTGTTTGTACTGAGAGGACATGAGAATTCTTATATTCATAAAGCAAGTCATAACTTGAAGAGACAATAAGAAAGTAACCAAAAGCCAACTCTAACATATGAACATGCATGTACTAACCTATATACTTAAAATAATTTACCTTGTACCGGAGCAAATAATGAAGCCATTTATAATTGAAGTTGAAACCATGCATAGAGAGATCATGATCAGTACCAGAAGAACATAAAATTAAAGAAACGAAATATTGATATCACCATGGCTTCCCGGCCATTTGGTTTTTATAAATATATACTCCCAACATAACGACATTGAATGTTGTAGGTTATAATTGTGCAACAAAACTAGGAAACAAGAGTAGTACTATGATCTTGATCGATCATGAGGATGTTGTTGTTGACTTGAAGTTAGCTAACAATAGCAATAGCAATAGCAATAGCAATAGAATGCATGATTTTACTTGATGAGTTGAAGTCAAGCTAGCATTATGAAATTAAGTCCCTCGATCTGATCTCATCTCATTCAAGCAATAACAATTTATTCTACGGGAGACACAATGATTTGGCGTGCAACCAGACCACGCGCATTAATGCAGTGTGTATAACATGTGTGACCGTATCATTAGGGCTCATTAATTATATGATGAATGACATTCACTTTTAATGGCGTTCTTCTTAAATTTCATTTTTATTTTTTAGCGTTTTTGTTTCTTTTATTATTATTTAATTTTTTTTTCATAAAATGAGTAAATTTTTATAAAATATAAATTCAAAAAAATAAATAAGAACATAAAATTTATTTTCAAAAAAAAGTAGATTATTTTCAATTTTTATGTAAAAATAAAAATTAAAATACAAAAAACAATAAAAGATAAATTAATTTTTACGATATAAGTTCTCGTGGCATGATTCGGACGATCTTATCCAGAGCATAATTAATAGTACATAGTTATAAGAGTTAGTTTCTAGGTATTGCTAGCTCTTGATAATGGTGTATGAATAATTCAGAAACTGTTGACCCATTGAAACTTTTATATATGAAGCCCTAAGTGCAGCTATATATATATATATATATATATATATATATATATATATATATATATATATATATATATATATATATATATATATATATATATATATATATATATAAGAGGATGTTGTGATAATTAATTTGACTTCGATCATCCTCGATCGGCAAGGCAAAGCAAAGCCATTGATGCTACCTTAATTAGTTGCAACTCATCATGACATCAGATTTTTATTTTATTTCGTACTTTATTCACAATTCTGTACTCTTTTTTTTATATTTTAATTTTCGAAATATATTAATTTCTTTGTCATACAATTGAATTGAATGTTACTCAACGTAGTGGTTAATGTTTAGCCCAGAATGATCAAGTGGGCTGGGCTGCCCACATATTTCTTGAATTGTTATTACCTAAAAAGATGTTAGGGAAAAAAACTAAAGCGTCTTTTACATAAGTGTACAACAAATAGAAAGTAATTATAAGAAAAGTACATCAACCAAATAATTACAAAAAGATTGTACATATTACAAAAATAGTACAATTCACATCAATAAGGAAACCTAAAATCAAGGACTAATAACTGCCATAATTAATAATTCAAATTCAAATATTTGGATCTAACAACAAAAATAAATTCAAATTCAAAATAATAATTCAAATTTAAATATTCAAATTCAAATATTCATCTCCCTCACATACATTTTGAAATAATAGTTTGTCGCTACACCGTCGCGAATCTTCGTTGTCCAAAACGCCAATGAGAATAAGAAGAAGATTCGCCCTACAAAAGTTTAAAAATAAATAGATGTAACTTTTAATGTTCTGAAAAAAAAATTATAACTATTTTGTTACTCATAAATAAAAAAATGGTTACCTTTGTATAAATGGTTGGCTACCAACTGCATCACATTCAAACAAAATTGGTAACTTAATAAAATTGAATTGGTTACCTTGGTCTGAAGGTTTGGCTACCAACTGCACTATGAAAAAACTGCAGGTGTGGATGTGAATTAGTTACTTTGGTATAAAAGTTTTGTTACCTTGGTACGAAGGTTTTGCTTACCTTGATCTGAAGGTTTGGTAACCAGTTGTACTAAGAAAAAAATTTAAAGTGTGGAGGTTGATTAGTTAATTTGATATGACAGTTTGATTACCTTGGTATGAAGGTTTGGTTACCATCATCCAGTATTCATATCCACCGCCACCACCGCTTGAATCTTCATACCCACCTCCATTTTGATCTTCATTTTGATCATCATCCAGTCGCCATATATATTTATCTTTTATAATAAAATAAAATAAATTTATCTTTTATAATAAAATAAAATAAATTTTATATTTTATTATAAAAGATAAATTTATTTTATAAATTTTATATTTTATTATAAAAGATAAATTTATTTTATTATAAAAGATAAATTTATTTTATTATAAAAGATAAATTTATGTTTTTATAATAGAAGATAAATTTATTTTATTATAAAAGATAAATTTATCTTTTATTCAAACTTATTTTATTTTTACATTACATATTTATAAAAATAAGTTTATCTTTTATTCAGACTTATCTTATCATTATATTTTATTTTTATATTATGTATCATTATCTTTTATTTTTACATTATGTATACATTAATGTAAACTTATCTTTACATAGCCATATGGGCCATATGGGTGGGATTCACACTGCCGCTACAGCCTGTAGCGGCAGACATGTATTATAAGTTAGGGGCAGTAATGTAATTTGTAAACGGACAAAAAGGAAAAGGGACTGCCGCTACAAGCTGTAGCGGCAGGGAGAAAAATTGACTAATCTAAGCCTTCCATTGTCCAGATCAACGGTAATTAACTTGTTTGTTGAATAGTGTCCATGACAAACGTTTGCCATGGATGAATATATATATATATATATCCCTGAAAAAATTTGTAAACTATCTTAAATCAAATTCCTACATGTATTCTCCTTTGCTTTCCTCTGGTTTCTCCCCCCGAAATCCTATTTTTACCACCATCGGTAAGGGTCATTCATTTCATACCCAATTTTATTTAAGGCTTATGCTTCAAATCAATGGGTTTTTGTGGTGTTTGTGTGTAGGAGGATTGAAGAAGACGAAGGAAGCCTTGAGGGAAAACAAATTGGTGAAGAAGGATGGGGGTTATCTCAAGTCTGATAGTTACATGTATGCCCATTAACGATTCTTTCTCAAACATCATCACTCTTCTCAAGGTTGGAGCAAGCACTTAAAAGTGGTTATGGTGGAGAGAGAAAGAAGAGTTTATACAGTTTATATATATATATACATATATATATATATATATATATATATATATAATACCGTGAATGAAGAAGAAGGGTGATGACTAGCTGCAGTTGTTATAGATGAGGAGAGAGAAGAAGCCATGTGTATAACTAATCCCAAAATTAAAGAATTCTAATTGAATACTAATTCCATAAATTAAGGAATCTTAATTGCACTAGTATTGTAAATAAATATGGGAGCGAATTAGTTGTGTAAAAATTTTATGAGGGCACTATTATTATAATTGAATTTTAAAAATATTCAAAAATATAACTAATTCAAAATAATTAACGTTATTTAACTAATTCAAAATAATTAATATTATTCAAAATAATATTATTTTACTAAATAACGTTAATTATTTTGAACAAATTAGTTAATAATTAGGACAATAAATAACTTTAATATTATTCAAATTAGTTATCCTACTTAGTTATCCTAATTTGTGAATTTGTTGAAAATTAGTTATCCTAATTAATATAACTAATTCAAAATAATTAACGTTATTTAACTAATTCAAAATAATTAATATTATTCAAAATAATATTATTTTACTAAATAACGTTAATTATTTTGAATTAGTTATATTTTTGAATATTTTTAAAATTCAACTAAATAATATTTTTAAAATTCAACTAATTATATCATCAAAAAATATTAACGTTTTTTAACATATCAACTAATATTAAAAAATATTAACATTTTTTAATATCAAAAAATATTAATAAAATATTAACGTTTATTAATATTATAAAATATTAACGTTTTTAATATCAAAAAATTAACGTTTTTTAAAAAAAATAATTTAATTAGTTGTTTTAATTAGTTAACAAAATAATTTAAATTTTAGTATTTTGATTAAATGATGTAAATATGTTATGTTTTTTTATTTTGAATTTTTTTATTTTTTGTTTTGATTAAATGACATATTTACATGTGTCATGTGTATTTTTGAACCTTCTCCCTTTAAGCTTCTATGTTTCTGTCACGTCAGCGAAATTTTAACCTCGTTTGTCTTTTTTTAACGGTAGGGGCACGGATGACCCAAAAAGTATAACGTTAAGGATATTTTTGGACAAAAAAAAATATAAAGTGCTCAATAGACATCGCGGTAAATGTCAGGGGAAATTTTGAACCTTCTCCCTTAATTAATGTCTTATATATGTCCGTGGTTCGTTCAGTCTATTAATTAAAGACCATATCTATCTCTATCTCTACCTCTCTACGTACTCGATCTCTAGTGTCACTCAAGTTAAGTTTGATTATATTTTAATATATCTTAACAATGTATTTTTTAATGTATTTTAATAGTTCACATCTTTATATTAAGAGGTAATCTGAATAATTAAGATACAAATATGAGTTTAAACTATTCAGAATATTTCTTAATATAAATATACGAACTGTTAAGATACATTAAGAGATATATAAATTGTTCAGATATATTAAGATGTAATCAAACACCACCTAAGTGACTCAATACAAGGACAGTACCACCATATATTACTCTTTGTGGGTGTAATTAAGTAGCTAGCCTAGTACTTGACTGTAAGACCTAATTAACTCTCTCATACAAACACAAACACAAATATAAAACTCACTCACACTCTCTCTCTCTCTCAACTCTTAAAATATTACATGACTTTTAATTGTACTACTTTCTAACAACTCCATAGTAAATCTATAATATAAAACAGAGAGGAGAGAGAAAATACATAAATGTCACATCAAAATACACATCAGCAGCTCTCTCTCTTGTCCTCCTTATTCAAATTTCGAACCCACACACAGATAAGTATTGATGATTGTAAGTTTTGTAGATAAGTTTAGAATTTTTCGGATATCTATTTTTAAAGGAAATTCTGCCAAAATTTAGTGAAATTAGTACCGACTAGCTCGATGTTTTAGTGGTTGAATATGTATTGTTGATTGAGTATGTATGTGTTTTAGATAATGTAATATTTTTTAAATTTTAATTTAATTTTTCGTTACACCGTGCCTTCGGGCACGGGTTATCGCTAGAATATGTAATATTTTTATAATTCCTATATTATCCTTAACTTTTAATATTATAAATTTTAAATTATAACGTATGTGGTCAATTTTAAATTTTCTATCATTTTCTATTAAAAATTCAGAAATAACACATAGAAAAACTTCAAATTTTCTATTATTTTTTTCTGTTCTAATTTAAATTTTTTAATTTTTTTTTGTTCAAAACTGAGTATTAATCAAATTTACTTATTTAAAAAACACTTACGATATATAAAATTTTCAATCTATCTAATAAAATACAAATGATTTTAAATTTCCCGCTCACTCAATAAATCATCTGGGCCGTCCAAAGTTTGAGATAAATCCCACCGTTCATACATCTATCTAATAAAATACATCTATCTATCTAATAATCTAATAATAATTTAATAAAATACAAATGACTTTAAATTTTCCGCTCACTCAATAAATTATTTTGGTCATTCAAAATTTTAGATAAATCATATTGTCCATACAGTGCCGAAGGCACGGGACCCAGCTAGTATTCTATTTAAAATAGGACACCTTTCTTTTTATAATAACAAATTTTTTTGAATAAAATTAAAGAAGTAACTCAATAATTCCTCTCTGACTCGAATTTCCAAATATTTCAATTTCATATCTTAATAAAATTCGAGCAGTTTCTCAACATGTCATGAATTTTGAAATGAATCTATTGTACTTTAACCGATATAATTTGACATGACTTTGAATGAAGCTACGGTAATTAAAGCTAGATAACTTGTTTACCAATACTCTTGTTAAGCTATGAATGATCCTAATTATAATAAGCTATATAGCTAGCTAGCTCGGAATTGACCTACGTGCCCCGTCCACCGATTACTTAGAGTGGCCCTAGCTAAGGCCTTTAAGACACGTACGCTCGCTCGATCGCTCATCAATTCAATTGTCACCTTTATCGGGTTCTACGTACGTAGACTACATACAAAACCCTCTCTTTATCTCTGTCGGTATTCACACAATGAGCTAGAGACATGATACTACCATCATGATACTTTATCAAACAGAACAAATAGGTCGTACGTTGCAGGCTTTTTATATACTAGTGAAATTAGGCTTTGATTACCATTTAACCCTGCATGCATGCATGCAACCATGCATATATATATATATATATAGATACCACTCCATCGCCATGCATGAAATGGCATGAACATGAATATACATGGATATGGAATAACATGTCCTGGCCAAGAATTTTGAGAAACTATTCAAAATATCTATATATATGCAATATATAGTTGATCTCCCTTCCAACCTCCCTCGTGACCAAATTAAAATGACACTAAATGGAATTGCATAATTAATTTTAAATTTTATGCATGAGAAATCGAGCCTTGATATATATATATATATATAGCTAGCTAGAGTCCCAATATATAATTACCAGTACTGCTAGACCTACCTCTGGTAGCGTCAGCAGATTCCGATCACTGAACAAAAGAATCCAGCTTATCATCTCCACCAGAATCTCTGTCAGATCAGTCTTGTCCTTTTATATATAAAGATATTATTAATCCATTTATAGCTCGTTTTTGTTGCTTCAAAATATCATTGTTATACTATTTATTTCTACATTTATATTTTATAATAATTCATTTTCCATCATATTGTTAATTATATATAGGTTTATATATGAACTTTTCTATATTTATGGGTGGGAGAAGGGTAGGGATGGATTTGGTGTTCCCTGCGCTTCACAATCTAAAATAAAAACTGAGAATTATATACTCTATAACCAAATTTGAAACAATCATATACTGTGTAATTTGTAAACCCAATCACCGTGTACATGCATGCATGTGAGTACTATAATTTGTCTATTTGCAACTTACTAGATTTTTTGTCTCACTGAATACCCTATTCAGCACAGATAATCTGTCCATTTGCAGTACCACCTTCACCCTCTCTGATACTATCCCTTAGCTACTGTGAGATCATAAATAGATATGCGTGTGTGTGTGTGTGAACTTGATTTGAATATTTTCTACAAAGAAATTCCTTCCTTTTTTCCCAAATGAGCACAAGTTCCTATTCAGGAATCAACAAGAAAATTTTCATTCCTAATGGTTCAAAAATTTAAAAAAAAATGGTCTACTGTTATATATAAATTTATTTGACTATAAATAATCACTGGCGGAACCAAGTGGGGGCCAGGGGGGCACCTGCCCCCGGTAGGTTGGTACTAAGGTTAAGGTTTGGAGAGAGAAAAATGATATTTACATATATTTTATATTTTTTCTGTATTTTTTTTATAGGTCCTGCAACTCAATGTGAGTGAGAAACGTAAATTTGAATTGTCTAAATTATGACAATGTTTGCAAATAAAAAACATAAAGAGGCTATTTTGTTTTGTTCAATATAAAATTATTATGAACTTTTTAAAATCAAAATAAGATATTTTTAAACTCTAAATTAATATAATTTTTTTAATTTTAAAAATTATGAGGCACATGCTCTCAATAGTTAAAATCTATTAAAAGTTGCATGAAAACACAATTTATTTCTTATTTGATGCATTAGAAATTCCAAAGTAGCCTTTAATTTAATTAATGGGTGATATAATAAGCATCTCAATTTTTAAATGCATTCTTCTCCGGAAAAACTCCAAATTAACCTTTAGTTAATATGTAATCAAGAAATCTTTGTGAAGAGATTCAATCAAATATGTTCATTTCTATATTCCTACAATTTTTACAAACACATTGAATTATTATATTTTTTCAACAATTGAAAACGAGCAAATTTTGAGATGTTTTTAAACTACACAGACTCGCATGATACAGTTACCTCCTCTTAGTCGTAAAACCGAAAGAAGCACTTCAAGCGTCAATAAATACGTTTTTTTACTGATGTATTTTGCCCCCCTATGAAAATCTTCTAGTTCCGCCACTGTAAATAATACACGCTCTTAGTTCTTATAATCAGACTTTTTCTTTAATGTTGGGGCATAATTTATTAGACACCGAAGAAGGAGAAAAACTAATTATCTAAAAGAAACTATATAATAATAATAATAATAATAATAATAATAATAATAATAATAATATAAGGACTTTCCGTACTGTATATAATTCGATCTTTTATCTCCCCGTGATTTTTCATTGACTTCCTGGATGAAAGTTGAAACCCATCCAAGGATGTCTTATCTCAGATTCACTTCCATGCCAATTTATTTCCATATTGATGGGTACTATATTTTAATTCAAATTTACTGTTTTAATGGCCTGTAAAAGGTCAACAAACTTTAGTAACTTTTTTCTTAGTCAGAAAACACAATAAATAGTTCCACAGAAGTTACACAGTAACGTACCCCCACTACCGAGTTGTGCCAACTCTAGTGAATTAATTCGGGTTAAATTTTAAATTCGAAATAAATTTTGGGTTAAATTAAAAAATTAAATTAAATACATATACCTAAATAAGATTTTTAATAGTTTTTTTTTGGGTAATCTTTCCATCCACAGACTCACCCAACAGATCGTGATTGAAATTAAGTACTATTTATAATAACTTAATTCTTTAAATACAGATAAAGTTTTTCATATTTTTCTATTTGAAATTGGGGTATTACATCTAACTTCCCTACGTGATTTGAATTTATGAGTGCAAGTATACCTTTAAAGGAACTTTTTGGCATGCTAAACCCTAAAGAAAACTACTAAAAATGATATGGACGGTGATGGTTATGAAATACTCCCTCTGTTCTAAGAACATTAATTTTTTAAATTTAAAATTAACATAAATTTTTAATGTTTTAGTCAATTTTAAATTTAAAAATATTTCAAATTAACTTTCATAATTCAATAACAAAATTATAAAGCTGCAGGGAGGAAGTATCTTAAAAAGTTGGTACAAACATTAATTTAAGTGAAAATTGCCACCCATCTTTTCACCACATTTGGGGTTGGTTTGCAAGTAGGATAGGAAAGGAAACCCTAAAAATGTGTGGCGGAAAAGGGATTTAAATCTATCTAAATTAGCTAGTATATATATGGGGTCTCCATTCACAGCAATCGATTGTTGGGAGCAACTTCTTTTGGCCCAGCCGCTACAGCGGCTGAACCAAAAGGAGTTGCTCCTTAATAACCGGTTGCTGTGGATGGAATCTTATATATATATATATATATATATATATATATATATATATATATCCAAAAAGAAAGAAAACAGAGTTAAAAATCTTGCAGAAAAAGGACAAAGGTGATAAGGTTAGCTAGGTTATAGTCTGTGAACGAAGATGTTTAACTGAGAGAGAGAGGAGAGAATGAGTAGTCAAACCATTAAAAGTAAACTTCCTAGTTACTCCATTTCTTTATCATGTAAAAGTTGGAGTTGCAAAATTTTATCCAACGGACTCATTTGGATTCGGCCGCCGTAATCCACCCATAAAAATTTAATTTCAAAATATATACTTTAAATATAAGTTTTAAACATTTAAATACAGTATATATAATTATTTTTTCTTAAGAACCTTATATATAATATTAAATTTTAATCTTTGAGGCTTAGGTAACACTAGATCGATCCTTGCTAAATAAGAGCTCTTAGCTTCAACCCCTCTCCCAAATTAACAAAAACAAAAAAAAACTTAGTAATGGATCACAAGAGAAAATAGAGGAAAACAACTTCCTTTTGCTAAGAAGTCAAATGACTGTATACAGTAAAAAGATATATACTTTTAATTGTTCTGAAATTAACTGTAAGTTTAGCTACCTATTACTCTTCCAGGCCATTTCACTAGGAGAGTCACAATTGTAAAATTTACGAATATTTAAACTTACACCTAAATATTAAGTTGTTAGTTAGCAGTGTGATATGGTAATTATGGAAATGAAATAAATTATGGTGAGAAACTTGATATTTTGTGTCTATAGTACGATTATTAAAAATGTGAAATGTATTTGTGAATATATATATATATATATATATATATATATAAATTAGATTTCTTCTTTTTTTCTTTTTTGTGAAAGAGATTACTTGTCTTTATTATTAAGTATGATATAATAAAGTTAATTTAGCTTGTTGAGCTGATAAATAGTTGTTTGTTTTTGTAAATATAAGAATTAATAAATAAAATTTTGGATTAGTGAACAAAATTAAATAGATCAAATATTGGATTAAATACCCATTTCTATATATATATATATATATATATATATATATATATATATATATATATATACACACGCATATTACATTTAACATAAGATCATTTTCTTAAAAGTAAGCCTGATGTAGCCATCATAACTCAGAAAGAGGTAAAAGTTAATCATTAGAAAGAACCCTAAAGCGGCGGAGATGGAGGCGGAGACGGGGCGGAAGGTAGAGGAGATTAGATAGGGCTAATTGTCCGTAGGATAAAAGACAGGATGCGCGCGTTATATATGTGAAATGTGATGGGTTTTGACAAAAGAGAAAAAAAGTATGTAATTTGAAATCAACTATATAATTAAAAATACATTTTGGTTGAACTTTTCTATTTATATTAACACGAGTACTATTCAAATTTGTATTAATTAAAAAAATATTCAAATTTAAAAATATTCTTATTTCTAATAGGAACAGAAAATATGGAGAATTTTTTCTTTCTTATTCAAATTAATATAATTATTATACAAATTTATAATAATTAAATATATACTATTCAAATTTGTAAGGCATTATTCAAAAGAAAAATTAAAAATGTCCATATTTCTAATAGTAACAAAAAGAGGATGATATTTTTTTTCCTATTCAAATTAGTATAAATACTATACAAATTTATAATAATTAAATATATACTATCCAAATTTATAAAGTATTCAAAAGAAACTCAACTAATCTCTAATAGAAAAAGTAACTTCTAAAAGAATTTTTTTTTGGTTTTATCAATTTAATTATAAAAACAATTATCAAAATTTTATGTAATTAATTAAAACAATATAACACATGACACTATATATTATCTCAGTTTATAAAAAACGTAAAATTATACCAAATCACATTATAA
This sequence comes from Panax japonicus, assembly GCA_020205505.1. Lineage (NCBI taxonomy): Eukaryota > Viridiplantae > Streptophyta > Magnoliopsida > Apiales > Araliaceae > Panax > Panax japonicus. The sequence continues at coordinate 79,887,351 of CM035101.1, forward strand.
TTGTATGTATTAATAATATATGTGCTTCTTTTTAAACATAATAGCTGTAAAATTAGTTAAAAATTTATGGGAAAATTATTACTATTTAATTATCATAACTAAAATAAAACTTATTAGAGCTTGAGTTTTATACTTCTTTTCAAATTATAATTTGAAGTAAATTTTTGTCAATAAAAACATTAATATAGAATTTCATTAATAACTTAAACACGGCTAATCATAACTAAATAAATATGCACTAATTGGTTGAAGTAACTTATAACATTTATAACATGTTATTCATTATTTTTTATTTAAATAAATATTTAATAAACAAATAACTATAATTGTATTCTCAAAATTTTAAATAATATTTATCTAATTAATAATATAATTAATGATTATCTATACTGGTCGTGCTTGCACGGAATTGATGAAATTATACGTTTATAGCTTTTAGAATATTATATTATATAATGAAAATTAATATATACTACAAATATTTAGGTTTACATTTTAATTACACGTATAAGTATTAATAATAATTCGTAAACATTACGTAATTGTGATACATATCGGCCTCCCCTAATAATTAAGTTCGAAAACTACATGTGAATGAGGTAAAGATAATATGAGGAAGCCATGCAAACGTCCCTTTCTCGTTCCTCTCCCCCACATCTGCCGCTTCTCTCTCTTTCTCTCTCTCACACACATTGGGAATGGTAATCATGCATGCTCTCTTAGCTTCTGTTGTAACACCATGCGTATGTTAGCCAAAGAGAAACAACTCCTTTCTAAATGTACACCAGTTACATGCATGCATTTGTATATACATGTATGTCATATATACATGATGTAGACTGATTCATAATTAACGTAATCAAATTATAGTTATCCATGTAATAAATTATAATTACCTATTCGATGATCAAACGATTTAATAGAATTCACGTCCGTAATTTAGTTTTTAGTATTCTACAGTTTAAAACAAGTCTTTCGTCTGTAGTATTAAACTGTGAACATTAGGTATGATCAACTGAGAAACGGCGTTATTTTTAAATAAGTCTCGTCCGTAGTATTAAACTGTGAATGTCAAATTCAATTTTTTTTTAATTTTCCAAGTTTCGCATTATTAAATTGGAGATGCTAAATAATAAAGATAGGGTTCCTTTAACATCTCTATATTATTGAGGAGGAAAATTAATTCAATAGTAATAATGGGAGATCTAATTTCTTATGAGTCTATAATTGAAGTTTGTAACAAAAAAGTCAGCCATTAGAGTTCATTATTTGACTTTCGTGGTCAGTAATTGGTTTCAGAATTAATTTCATAATTAATAGATTCAACAACTAAGAAAATTGAATTTCAGTACAGGATTTAGGAAAATCAAAAAAATAATGATTATCAAGAAACCAATTTGGGTTATGCATTTGATATTGTGGCTCAAGCTGAAACAATTTTACAAGAGAAAACCAACTTTACAGTGCTTGAATCCATGAAAATGGAAGAGACTAAGAAAATTTAAAAAAATAATTGAATTTGACATCTGCAATTTAATACTGCGGACATGATTTATTAAAAAATGGAGTCATTAATTCCCAATTGACCATACCTAGCGTTCGCAATTTAATACTGCGGACAGGGGCCCTTTTATAATGAGTAGTAATTTAGACATATGAGCAAGGTTATACTCGACTCATTTAAAATTCAAACTACTCAAATTTTTTATTTTGATTCGATACATACTCGATTGATACATATTTGATTAGATGCTCGATACATTCTCTTATAATTTACAAATATAAATCAAATTAGGATAAGTAATTATTATTATTTTGTTTTGTTTTTAATTGTGATTTTATATTTGTAAAGTATAATAGTAAATATATTTTCTCATTTCTAAGTAAAATAACAAATTCAATTTATAATTATATTTATTATAAAACAAGTTATTATGGAGACTTGAATTCGAGCTTAAATTTGAAGTTCGAGAGTAGTTTGAATATAATTCGATCTGAACCGGATCGAAATCGAGTAATAAATATTCGAGTCGAGCCGAATCTGAGTAGAACTTTTTAATTACAATTCGAATTTGAGTCGAAATCGAGTACGAATTTATCATTTCGAGTAAAATTTGAACATCCTTCTGTTCACTTCGATTCGACTCGTTTAATTACACCCTTAAGATTAATATATGATGATAAATTTTATCGATATTAAATAAATACGAATAGATACGTGAGATATGATAATAAGCATGAGACTCATTAAATAATTAATTTATTGTAAGACCCCAAATTATTAATAAATAAAATTTAATTTCCTCTATTTATTATTTTGAAATAGTAAGGGTTGATTTGATTAATGTGGTTAGTTATGGGTAAAATATGCAAATAAGCAGGTGGTTATAAAATATTCATTATTGTCGGAGAATATTCGTTTGGTCGTGGAATATTCTTGCTGTCGGGGAATATTCGTTCGACGGCGCAGTCTTTTGTGGGCCCATAACGGAAAGCGTTTGGAGGAAGAAAACGACAAATATAAGTTGTTTATAAATAACGGCGTAGTTGTTACCGTTAATACTGTTGGAATACCCGGTGGTTAAAATACAGTAATACGCGTTGTTGCACAGTAACAAACAGTATTGCACCAATTATTGATTCTTACGTAAGAAGGCACTACTCAATAATTATTACAGTAATTACTGTTCAATAATTCCTGCGTTGATATTTTATATTACTGTTGTTTCAATAATTATCACTACACAGTATTTTTTATTATCGAAGCAATAATTCATATTATCTGAATAATATTATTAGATAATATTACTGGCAATGTTTAGAAAGTTCTGTCTAAGGAGAGGTTTGGTCACCGAATTGCGCGCCAGTAAGGAGAAATTCTTATTGGAAAGCCCCCTCTTTCCTAGGAACTGCCTGGTTGTCCGTATTGTGATTCTGTAATATTATTTGTGAATAATTAAATTGTCGATTTATATGATGAGGAAAATATTCATTTTATGTGGATCTAGATGGAGAAAATTTTTAAAGTGACAATTGTTGAAAATTGATATTTTATCTTTTCTGATAAAATAATATTTTATTATATTATTATAATATAATAATGATGATATTTTTACAATGAATGTGGGATATATGAGTATATGAGGAGGAAGAGTATTTTTGTTGCAAAAGTTATTTAAAACATGTTAAACATGTCTGTGGGCCCATTTCTTGACTGAAATTTGATTATAGCCTGTAAAATCGCCCGTTTATGGATTTCGGTCAATTTCTGTTTGAAATTTAGAAAAAGTTTCTTCTGCAAAGTTGTAGAGAATTGAATTTCCTATAAAAATTAGCAAGATTTGAATTTTCTGATAAAAGGGCAATTTATTATGAATTATTGAAGTTCTGAAGTTCCGAAATAATTAATTTTGTAAGTTTAAAATATTTTAATTCACAAAAACGTTTTTTTTTTATGTAGGCTACTTGAGTGGCTGATCTTTGACTGAAATATTGGGCGTAGAGAATTTAATATATATATATATATATATATATTAATATTATATTAAGTTTTCTACTTTGGTGTTCTAAGCATTTTCCTATAAATAGGGTGCTTAGGTTAGAATTGAAAATCACACCAGAAACAAAAGATTTCTCTTTCTTTCTCTCTCTATATATCGAGCGTACTTTTGTTAGTATTTTAGTACTTTGAGTATTGCTATACGGTACAAGTTCTTTCAGCACTATATCCAGTATATCAGTCAGAAGTACTATCCTTTGAGGTAAGGGATATTTTTTTTTTAAAATGATATTATTTCTTCAATATCATTATGCCGAAATATTGGTTGAAACTTTTTATCAAATTTAGAACTTTTTCATGTCAGGGTTACTATTCACGAGTACTATTCACGAAGCATGATGATTTTTTTGTGAAATTTCTATCTTTTGGTGTCGGAGTTACTATTCACGTATACGGCACTACTCACGAATACGACACTATTCACAGAAAAATTAAATTTTCTTTTCTATGTCCAAGATTGTTTATTATAGTTCTTATCTTTGATTGGATCTATATTTTGGTCTTCATTCTTGAATTTTACTCCATTCTGGTTATTTATGAAGTATTTTCGAACTTGGGTTATTTAAAGTATGAATCCTTAATACTTGTTCTTTTGTTTCGTTGGATTCGTTTTCTTTAAAATATTTTTCATCATCCTCAGTCCTACATGATGATATTACTAAATATCTTTGGCCTGTAGAGCAAAGATGAATGATTTCTGATGAATATCTTTGGCCTGTAGTGCAAAGATGAATAGGTATTTAGATGAACATGACCAACTGATGAATATCTTTGGCCTGTAGTGCAAAGATGAATATTTGATTCCAGATATATATTGATTGATGTTACAGGGATAAAAGATAGACGATGAATTTTTATATTCATATATAGAAGATAGTAGATTTCATTCTCTACTTAACTATTCTAATGAATTATTATTTCCGCTACGAATATTAATTTAAAACTTGTTGTCTATTGTATTCTATTAAATTTTTCCCTGTTGAAGACTAACGATAATTTGTTCTGTATTATCTTAGTCATAATGTTCTTTACTGGGCTAGTTGAGCTCACCCTTTTTCTTTTTGTTCCATTTGTCTTCTCAGGAGGCGAGAATGTAACGAGTATTAGTCGGGGTATGGAATGATGGTTCTAGAAGTTATTTTAGTAGTCCTCACCATTTTTGTAAAATAATGTATCAATAATTGAAATGAGGACTTATTTGAGTGTGGATATTGTCTAGATGACAATATTTGTATTTAAACTCATAGTTTTTATGTTGTATTAATAAAGTTGTAATTGTTTCTGTACCATGTATTTTGACGACTTAGAATGGGTGTTATATACCTGTTTTGGGGTGTCACAATTGGTATCAGAGCTTAGGGATATGGTCTCTGATGGAGATCGGGGAATAGTACTAGGAGGGGAGAGACGAGTAATCCTTCGCTAGTGTATCACACCTAAGCTTATTTGTTGGTGAGTTGAAGCATATGGTTAATATGTGATGTGATATATTAAATTGTTTAATTAACCCTTGTTTTATGGCAGTATTTAAGAATGACAGCTGAGAATATTAACGGTGGAGTTAATGAGACCGTGGAGACGCCTGTACTCACCAATGAGGAGAACGTGCAACAGGCTGGCAATGTTCCTCTTGTAAACAACACTACTGATCAGACAATGAACGACGGGATGTTTAAGAGCTTTTTGCAGTTCATGCAAAACCAGACGAGGAAAACTCGTGCCCAAAATACGGGTGGAAATGCTAGCAATGCGCGGCTTGTCACAGCGAAGCAGTTCAATGAGTTGGGACCACCAGAATTTAATGGAAAGCCAGATCCGATCATGGCGGAAACGTGGATCAAGAAAATTACCAAGATATTCGATGCCTTACATGCTTCAATCTTACGCTTAGGATCCCCTTGTTTCACTCCAATATTCACGGAGTTAAAACTCTTCCTCTTGGGCATACCTCCACTGCCACTAGCTCCTTTTGCCTTGGATCCTCCCTCTCTTTTGCTCTTATCCTTTCCCTCTTTGTGGTATTGGCTCAAAGCCTCACTACCACCCTCAGCGATAATTTCTTTCTCTAGAATGGTTACTGTGACGCCCCCAAAATTAGGTATACATCACCCATCTTGAGTCGTCAGATACATGGTACAGAATTCAAATACAACTTACTAATACCACTGTCGTGTATAATACGACAAAATACAACTGTGAGTTTGAATACAATAATTGTCTACTAGAGATCATACAAACTCAAAAGGAGTCCTCAATACAATTATTGTCACACTATATAACAGAATAAGAAGGACTACTAATACTATTCTTTGGTCCATCACTCCGTTCCCTGACTCGTCCCAGCTATATTCTCATTTCCTGAAGAGAACAGTGAAAGAAAGGGTGAGCTCAACTAGCCCAGTAAGAAATATTATGACTAAGATAATGCAGAATAAATTATCATTAGCCTTCAACAGTGTTAAACTGATAAAATATAATAACATCAAGTTTAACAGCAGTGGATCAAGCAATCCATTAAAAGAGTCAAGTAGAGAATAGAATCTACTATCTTTTATGATTTAAAAAGTTTTTAATCACTTTTATCGCTGAGACTCAGCTTAATAAATAATCCACATCATCCCTGCACTACGGCCAAGGATACTCATTAGGGTCACGACCACAAATTACATGCACTACGGGCCAAGGATATTTGTGTATTCATCAATGGTCATGATCATGCCAACAACTGTCCATCAATGCACTACGGCAAATGAGACTTTTACCACATCATTTGTAACATTACGGTCATGATTACACCGAATAATCCCTGGTCATAATCATACCAAGTCCATCCATGCTCTACAGGCCACAAATGACTTTCAAAAATATAAATAAGAGGATGATGACAATGATATAAGAATTCAATAAAACAAGTTCAAGAATTATTTTATCCAGGAATTATTAATGTCCAAATTGTCAACACGATACTGTTTTGTGGTGTAAAATTCAAGAATGATCAAAAGAATATTTCCATGAAAGGATACTGGATGAAGCGCAAATATCAAGGATATTCTACTAATTTCATGGAGTATAGAAGTCAAAATTTTAACCAACTGAGTATAATAAAGAATGGAATAACAACAGAAATCACCATGCATGCGGAACTTCGCACAAGCAGGTTATTCCAACAGAATACTAAATAACGAAACCAGGTCAGGTGAAATTCACACCGACAGGATGTTCCAACAGAATAATAAAAGCGGAATAATAAATGATGGAACCAGGTCCGGCGTATAGCACAGACAGGATATTCCGACAGAATAATAAAGACGGAACCAGGTCCGGTGTAAAACACACAGACAGGATGTTTCAACGGAATAATAATAAAGACGGAACCAGGTCCGGTGTAAAACACACAGACAGGATGTTCCAACAGAATAATAGAAGAATGTCACCAAGTATAGGGTAGACCGCGTATACAGGTTATTCCAACAGAATAATAAGAAATGGAATAACAACAGTTCTCTTCATGAATAAGAAAGAATAACACCCCTTACCGTAACAGAAACTGGATATGGGAAAAGAAAAGTTAAGTAGCAGAAAGCTTTTCTTCTATCTCTCTATAGTTTCTCTCTCTAGAGTTCAGTGAATTCGTAAGAAAATAATGAAGGAATGAGCTTCTATTTATAGGAAAATGGAATGCATAGTAACTAATCCATGAACGGTCCAGATTGATTTACTTTAATCTGACGGTCCATATTTAAAGAAAAATCTTTTAAATAAAATATAATATATTCTATTTATATAAAAGATTTTTACTATGCAAACACTATGCAAAACACTATGCAACACTATGCATAATAAAATATAATATATTCTATTTATAAAATAACTTTAATAAAGTATTCTGTTTTATATAAAAAGATGTTTCCGTTTTATTACGTTAATAATACGAATAAAACAAAACGTCATTATCGCTATAATAATTCATATTATTAATCGACAATAATTGAATCAAACTGAGCGACTTCTCACATAAATATCAATAATCAATACCGTGTGCTACTATGCAACAACGCGTATTACTGTACTTTTACTACCCAGTAGTTCAACAGTATCAACGGTAAAACTTCCGCCGTTATTTTTAATAAAATATTTTTGTCGTTTTCTCAATTCGACAATAATTCTGTTGTGGGGTCCACCAATAATTTTTTCGTCGTACGAATATTCCCCGACAAAAAGAATATTCCCCGATCAAACGAATATTTTATAACAACTTGCGTACTTTGCAAAATTTATAAATATTACCCACAACTATAACATTATATCAAATTTCTTCCATAATATTCAAAAATAATAATTATAAAAATTCATCTTTATTTATAAAAACTGGGGTCTTACAACCTCCCCTTCTTATGAAATTTCGCCCTCGAAATTAGGGTACGTACCTGGTATGTCGAAGAGGTAAGGATACCTTGATTTCATTTCAGATTCTAACTCCCAAGTCATTTCCTCAACATCGTGGTTTCTCCACAAAACTTTGACTTGAGGTATAACCTTGGTGCGTAAAATATGTTCCTTCTTATCCAAGATTTGAACAGGAACCTCTTCATACGTTAAATCTTCCGCTATTTCGTCCGGTTCTAACTCAATAATGTGGTTCGGGTCTTTCACATATTTACGTAGCATAGATATGTGAAAAACGTTATGAACACGAGACATACTTGGCGGTAAAGCGAGTCTATAGGCCACAGTTCCTACTCGATCGAGGATTAAAAATGGGCCGATGAATCGAGGATTGAGCTTTCCTCTCTTTCCAATCTCGTAACTCCTTTCCTTGGAGCAACACGTAACAACACATGATCTCCTATATCGAATTCCACGTCATTTCGATGAAGATCAGCATAACTCTTTTGTCGATCTTGTGAGGTTTTTATACGTTTCCGGATCGTTTGAATCTTTTCCGTAGTCATACGTACCAAATCCGGTCCCAACAACGTTGCTTCACCCACCTCATCCCAACATACTGGAGAACGACACTTTCTTCCATACAACGCCTCGAACGCAGCCATGCCAATACTTGCTTGATAACTATTGTTGTAGGAAAACTCCACCAATGGTAATAACTTGTCCCAACTTCCCTTGAAATCAAGGACACAGAGTCTTAATAGATCTTCAAGAGTTTGAATAGTCCTCTCTGACTGTCCGTCCGTTTGAGGATGATATGCCGAGCTAAATCGTAAATCTGTGCCCATAGCTTTTTGCAAACTAACCCAAAATCGCGAAGTAAATCTTGGGTCTCGATCAGAAACTATGGATACTGGCATACCATGCAATCTTACAACCTCGTTTATGTACATACGAGCAAGACGTTCAAGTGTATAAGTTTCTCGTATCGGTAAGAAATGAGCAGACTTGGTCAATCTATCAACAATGACCCAAATCGCATCTATGCCTTGAGAGACTTTGGGAAGACCAGTAACGAAATCCATGGTAATGTGCTCCCACTTCCATTCTGGAATTTCAAGTGGTTGCAATGGTCCTTTTGGTATTTGATGCTCCGCCTTGACTCGTTGACACGTTAGACACCTTGAGATAAAAAGCGCTATCTCTCTCTTCATATTACCCCACCAAAATGTATGTCGAAGATCATGATACATTTTGGTACTCCCAGGATGGATTGCAAACGGTGTGTTGTGCGCCTCCATCATGATTTTATACTTTAAATCAGGGTTGTTAGGAACACAAAGTCTGGAGTTGACTCGAAGTATTCCTTCTTCATCGATTCTTGCTTCCGGTATCGCACCTTCTTGTACTTTCTTCCTCATACGCATCAGCTCCGGATCTGTAACTTGAGCAGCTTTAATTTTATCAATTAAAGTCGGTTCTACTCGTATATTCGCCATCATAATGTGGGTCCTTGGAGTCTTTATCTCTATCTCCATCCTTTGCAAGTCATCCAAAATGGGCCTTTGCGTTGACAATATTGCACTCGCACCCGCATATGACCTTCTACTCAATGCGTCAGCTACCACGTTCGCTTTTCCAGGATGGTATTGGATGGTATGATCATAATCTTTCAACAGCTCAAGCCAACGTCGTTGTCGCATGTTGAGTTCCTTTTGAGTGAAGAAATATTTGAGGCTTTTATGATCCGTAAAGATCTCCACTTTCTCCCCATACAAGTAATGCCTCCAAATTTTAAGTGCGAAGACAACAGCTGCTAACTCTAGGTCATGAGTAGGATAATTTCTCTCATATTCTTTGAGTTGTCGTGAGGCATAGGCTATGACTTTTCCGTGTTGCATGAGAACACATCCTAACCCTTTGCCCGAAGCATCACTGTAGATGACAAATCCCTCCGAACCAGATGGTATTGTCAGAACATGTGCTGAAATGAGTCTCCTCTTGAGTTCTTGAAAACTCTTCTCACATTCCTCGCTCCAACCGAACTTTGTATCTTTCCGAGTCAGCTGAGTTAGTGGAGTAGCGATTCGAGAAAACCCTTCTACGAATCTCCGATAATAACCAGCTAAGCCGAGAAAGCTACGTACTTCGGTCACTGATTTAGGTTGCTCCCAGCTTTGAATAGCTTCAATCTTTGCTGGGTCAACAGATATTCCATGACTTGATACCACGTGCCCAAGGAATGCTACTTCCTCAAGCCAGAACTCGCATTTCTTCAACTTGGCATAAAGCTTGTATTCACGAAGCTTTTGGAGTATTAGCCTCAAGTGTTCCTCATGATCTTCACGGCTTTTGGAATAAATAAGGATGTCATCAATAAAGACGACCACAAAGTGATCCAAATATTCCTTGAATACTCGGTTCATCATATCCATGAAGGCAGCAGGAGCATTAGTCAATCCAAAGGACATGACTAGGAATTCATAATGCCCGTACCGAGTTCTGAAAGCCGTCTTTGGAATGTCATCGGTTCTAATCTTCAATTGGTGATATCCGGAACGAAGATCAATCTTTGAAAAGAATTTGGCTCCTTGCAACTGGTCAAACAGGTCATCAATACGTGGCAATGGATACCTATTTTTGATGGTGACATGATTTAACTCCCGATAATCAATACAAAGTCGCATACTCCCATCTTTCTTCTTCACGAATAGAACAGGAGCACCCCAAGGAGAAGTACTAGGACGAATAAAGCCAATGTCTAACAATTCCTGCAGTTGAGTCTTTAACTCCTGAAGTTCAATAGGAGCCATTCGATATGGGGCTTTGGAAATGGGTTTTGTACCGGGTTCAAGGTCGATACAAAATTCAATTTCACGCTCTGGGGGTAGGCCAGGAAGTTCTTCAGGGAATACGTCAGGGAATTCATTAACAATAGAAATATTATTCAAAACTGGCGTATTTTTGTTTAGATCTGTGACATGAGCTAAGAAAGCTTGACATCCGTTTTTCAATAAACGAATAGCTTTATGGCTTGAGATGACAGTGATTGATTTTAATGGTTTGGTTGCTTGAATTCGCATAATAGGTCGATTAGGAATATGAAAGCTAACAACCTTACGAAAACAATCAATTTTTGCATGATGAGTAGTTAACCAATCAATCCATAGAATTACATCAAATGCAAGTATTTTTAATGCAATAAGATCGACAGGTAATGCGTGGGTACCAACTTGAACCAAACAAGACTTATAAACCGTGGATGTAATGAAGTTTTCTCCTAACGGAGTTTCCACAGATAAGTCAAAGTCTAATTTCTCCGGAGTCAAATTTAATCGTTGAGCGCAAGTAGGAGAAATAAAAGAATGGGTAGAACCGGTATCAAATAAAGTGTAGACTTCTCTAGAGTTTATGATAAGCTTACCCGTGATGACCTCATGTGGGTTCCTTGCTTTCTGGGAGGTCACAACAAACGTTCTCCCTTGCACTACCGGCTTTGACTTTTCTGGGACAGCCTTTGGTGCCTCCATCCTAGTTGAATTTGTCTTCGGTGAACGACAAAATTGGGCTAAGTGGCCTTCTCTTCCACAATTATAACATGCTTTGGAGGCGCGCAATTTGGACTGATGTGTCCCTCTCCTCCGCATTTGAAGCATATGATAGGTGGTCTTTCTCCTTCCTTAACAACGGTTGCTGATGCTGACGTCTTTCCATCATTGTTGAATCTCCTATTCTTGAAATGTCCATTCTTATTGTTTTGGCCCTGATTACCACCGAAGTGGTTACCATTTCTGGCCTGATGATTTCCTCCACGCTTGTTGTCACTGCTTCGATGACTGCTCTCACTGGTATTATCATTTTTCCGGCTGCTCTCTTTTGATTGCGTTGACTCGTTATCGCGCTCTACCAACTGAGCCCTATTTACAACATCTGAATACAAACACAGTTTATGAGAAATAAGATGTTGACGTATCTCCGGCTTCAAACCTCTTAAAAATAATCGTGTCATTCTCTCTTCATTATCCACCAAATGGGACGCAAACCGGGATAACTCCGCAAATTTTGCCTCGTATTGCGACACGGTCATATTATTTTGCTCCAATTTGATAAACTCCACCTCCTTCATGTGACGGATACTTTCGGGAAAGTATTTGTCGTTGAACAGCTCTTGGAACTTCTCCCAAGACATCTTCAGTACGGCAGGTTGACTACGTTTTACCGATTCCCACCAGTAATCTGCCTCTCCGCGCAATATAAAGGCGGCAAAGGGAACCTTTTGCTCCTCGGAGCATCCCAAGACATCAAATATTTTGGTGATCTGCTTTATCCATGCTTCTGCAATAAGTGGTTTTGGCTCTCCCTTAAACTCCGGTGGTCCCAGCTCCTTGAACTGTTTAGCGGTGACCGCCCGAGAATTTCCAGTGTTTCCACCTACATTTTGAACAGGAGCCGCTCTCGCTTGCTGTTGTATGAATTGCATAAAGCCTCTGAACAATCCATCATTCATCATTTGGTCATGAGGATTGTCGCCTTCCTGATGCACATTCTCCTGATTATTGATATGTGGAGACTCAACGGTCTCTTGTGCTCCATTGTTATTCTCAACATTTTCGGAAGTCATTTTCAGATACTGCCACAAAACAAAGATTAATTGACATGTAACATAATATCTCTAAACTTTGACCAACTAATTTAAATACAAAATAAATTTAAGTAGGTCATACTAGCGAAGGAATTCCTCGTCTCTCCCCTCCTAGTTCTTATCTCACATCTTAGCCAGGGATCATATCCCTAAGCTCTGATACTAACTGTGACGCCCCCAAAATTAGGTATACATCACCCATCTTGAGTCGTCAGATACATGGTACAGAATTCAAATACAACTTACTAATACCATTGTCGTGTATAATACGACAAAATACAACTGTGAGTTTGAATACAATAATTGTCTACTAGAGATCATACAAACTCAAAAGGAGTCCTCAATACAATTATTGTCACACTATATAACAGAATAATGAGGACTACTAATACTATTCTTTGGTCCATCACTCCGTTCCCTGACTCGTCCCAGCTATATTCTCATTTCCTGAAGAGAACAGTGAAAGAAAGGGTGAGCTCAACTAGCCCAGTAAGAAATATTATGACTAAGATAATGCAGAATAAATTATCATTAGCCTTCAACAGTGTTAAACTGATAAAATATAATAACATCAAGTTTAACAGCAGTGGATCAAGCAATCCATTAAAAGAGTCAAGTAGAGAATAGAATCTACTATCTTTTATGATTTAAAAAGTTTTTAATCACTTTTATCACTGAGACTCAGCTTAATAAATAATCCACATCATCCCTGCACTACGGCCAAGGATACTCATTAGGGTCACGACCACAAATTCCATGCACTACGGGCCAAGGATATTTGTGTATTCATCAATGGTCATGATCATGCCAACAACTGTCCATCAATGCACTACGGCAAATGAGACTTTTACCACATCATTTGTAACATTACGGTCATGATTACACCGAATAATCCCTGGTCATAAACATACCAAGTCCATCCATGCTCTACAGGCCACAGATGACTTTCAAAAATATAAATAAGAGGATGATGACAATGATATAAGAATTCAATAAAACAAGTTCAAGAATTATTTTATCCAGGAATTATTAACGTCCAAATTGTCAACACGATACTGTTTTGTGGTGTAAAATTCAAGAATGATCAAAAGAATATTTCCATGAAAGGATACTGGATGAAGCGCAAATATCAAGGATATTCTACTAATTTCATGGAGTATAGAAGTCAAAATTTTAACCAACTGAGTATAATAAAGAATGGAATAACAACAGAAATCACCATGCATGCGGAACTTCGCACAAGCAGGTTATTCCAACAGAATACTAAATAACGAAACCAGGTCAGGTGAAATTCACACCGACAGGATGTTCCAACAGAATAATAAAAGCGGAATAATAAATGATGGAACCAGGTCCGGCGTATAGCACAGACAGGATATTCCGACAGAATAATAAAGACGGAACCAGGTCCGGTGTAAAACACACAGACAGGATGTTCCAACAGAATAATAGAAGAATGTCACCAAGTATAGGGTAGACCGCGTATACAGGTTATTCCAACAGAATAATAAGAAATGGAATAACAACAGTTCTCTTCATGAATAAGAAAGAATAACACCCCTTACCGTAACAGAAACTGGATATGGAAAAAGAAAAGTTAAGTAGCAGAAAGTTTTTCTTCTATCTCTCTATAGTTTCTCTCTCTAGAGTTCAGTGAATTCGTAAGAAAATAATGAAGGAATGAGCTTCTATTTATAGGAAAATGGAATGCATAGTAACTAATCCATGAACGGTCCAGATTGATTTACTTTAATCTGACGGTCCATATTTAAAGAAAAATCTTTTAAATAAAATATAATATATTCTATTTATATAAAAAGATTTTTACTATGCAAACACTATGCAACACTATGCATAATAAAATATAATATATTCTATTTATAAAATAACTTTAATAAAGTATTCTGTTTTATATAAAAAGATGTTTCCGTTTTATTACGTTAATAATACGAATAAAACAAAACGTCATTATCGCTATAATAATTCATATTATTAATCGACAATAATTGAATCAAACTGAGCGACTTCTCACATAAATATCAATAATCAATACCGTGTGTTACTATGCAACAACGCGTATTACTGTACTTTTACTACCCAGTAGTTCAACAGTATCAACGGTAAAACTTCCGCCGTTATTTTTAATAAAATATTTTTGTCGTTTTCTCAATCCGACAATAATTCTGTTGTGGGGTCCACCAATAATTTTTCCGTCGTACGAATATTCCCCGACAAAAAGAATATTCCCCGACCAAACGAATATTTTATAACAACTAGCGTACTTTGCAAAATTTATAAATATTACCCACAACTATAACATTATATCAAATTTCTTCCATAATATTCAAAAATAATAATTATAAAAATTCATCTTTATTTATAAAAACTGGGGTCTTACAGTTACATTCGCACCAATCACAAGTGGTTTCATGTGCGGTTTTGGATTTGTCAAACCGCGCCTAATCGGTTTCGGTTAGGATTGTACGGTTTGGATTTAAAACCGCACTGTTGGAGTGTGATTATTTGGGTCTAGCCATAATGCAGCCCAATCTATTTAATGGTCCGGATCTGGTGATGACCCATATATATTTATTATGACAGTGGAAGAGTCCTTATTAAAATAGGATTGTATTTCCTTATTTGGAGGGATAAAGAATCCTTCTCCTAGTTGGATGCAGGTAGATGTTACTTCTATATATACGGCTACAAGCTAGGGTTTGAGGGGGAACCGGATAGAAGACAATATGATAGGGCACAAGATATAAAACATAGATACATAACTTATACTCCAAATATTATTATAGTGGATTACTCTCTCTCTCCGTGATTTTTTCCCAATTGGGTTTCCACGTAAATTCTTATGTTCATACTTTATATTTCTTTATTTATGTTTATGCGAGTGTATTTCGTGAGTTTGATTTCACAACAATTTCTCCATCAACCGTTGGCGCTATTTTGGTCTGTCCTTTTGGGTGATTTCGTCAGGCGTACAAAATTAGGCATTAATATTGGCGCCGTCTGTGGGAAACAAGACACTTCTTCTAGTGTCAAATTAAAATCAGCAAATTTAATTGGAGGGCTTACATATAAAGCTAAGTTGCCTATCTCTTACCAATATATATATATATATATATATCTGGTTTAGTATATATGTGGTATCTACTGTATTGTTCATGCAAAAAATCCTTGAACTAGTGGGTTAATTCTGTTTGCAATAGTATGACTGATGTTCAACTACAATTATTTTTACATATATTTATACGTATGCAATATGTGTCCATCTAGTAAATGTCTTGCCTTATTCAATGTATGATTCACATCTTATATTCACTGACGTTTAATAACCCATGCGTGTGCGTGTAATTAAATATAATTGTAACACCCATGTGATATCTACATGCATATTCACCTCGAAAAGAAAAAAAGAGTAGTGTGTAGAACCGTGCTTCTTACTTTTATTTACGCAACACATCGAAAGAGTTAAAATAATTAAAGAAAAACAATTGTGGTCATCCATGTACTTCTGTTACTTTTGCACCGCCTCAATTTTATACGAGTAATGTTCGTTTTTGTTGCAAGTTGAAACAAATTCTGGAGTTGGGTAGTTAATCTACCATTATAATTTGGGACGTGGAAACAAGGGATTGTCTTCACCACATACTAACTTGTGCTTCACTACTCAACTCATCTGGGCCAAACTAAAGTTCCTTGAGGCGTTTAATCCATCAACAGAGACACCATTGGATATGATCACCATCCAATAATTTGAAGACATTCAGTTTGTATAAAAGAGATTTAACTGTTACATGGTGTTGCAGAGATTACAGTTGCGATTGGGCAAAGATTGGAAGAGATTCCTCTGGAGGAGTGCCAAACTTGAGCACGAAAGCGATTCTGATGATGATTTCCTGGAAGATGAAATTGATACACATGACAAAGAAGAAAATTAAAGGATTCAATTTTTATACATATGACAACGTGCTCATCTTCGAGGATAAAAATCCCGATGATAAAAATCTCGAGGATAAAAATCCCGAAGAGACTTTTTGAATACTCTCTTATTTATAAGTTCCTTATAAATAAGAGACTGGAGGACAATTAAAATACGTACTTTGTTGGACTTTTGGCGGCTCTCCCGTGACACCTTTGGCAATAACCCACTTCGGGTAACAACACTCCGTTTCGAATAATGGCAGTTTGCTTCAGAATATATCGCATCGGCTTTATCATGTCTTCGGCTATCTACATTTGGAAATATAAAGCCTCCCACTGGGGTCGGGACGACTATTTTCGCAGTATAAGGTTGGATGGCGTAATAAGGTTGGATCCTTTGGGAAGACGTAGTTCTCCCGAAAGGAAGCCTCCTGCAGGGGTCAGGACGACTATTTTGGCAGTATAAGGTTGGATGGCGTAATAAGGTTGGATCCTTCGGGAAGGCTTAGTTCTTCCGAAAGGAAGCCTCCTGCAGGGGTCAGGACGACTATTTTGGCAGTATAAGGTTGGATGGCGTAAGAATGTTGGATCCTTTGGGAAGACGTAGTTCTCCCGAAAGGAAGCCTCCTGCAGGGGTCAGGACGACTATTTTTGGCAGTATAAGGTTGGATGGCGTAATAAGGTTGGATCCTTGGGGAAGGTTTAGTGCTCCCGAAAGGAAGCCTCCTGCAGGGGTCAGGACGGCTATTTTGGCAGTATAAGGTTGGATGGCATAAGAAGGTTGGATCCTTCGGGAAGGCTTTGTAAGACCCCAACTTTTTGAATAAAGATTAAATTTTCTCGAAATATATTTTTGAATATTATGGTGTGGATTTGATATAATGTTATAGTTGTGGGTAATATTTATAAATTTTGCAAAGTACGCAAGTTGTTATATAATATTCGATTGGTCGGGGAATATTCGTTTTAACAGAAAATATTCGTACAACAGCACAATCATTGGTGGACCCCCACAACGGAATTATTGTCAGATTGAGAAAACGACAAAATTATTTTATGAAAATAACGGCGGAAGTCTTACCGTTAACTGTTGAAACACCCGGTGTTAAAAGTACAGTAATACGCGTGGTTACATAGTAGCACACGGTATTGATTATTGATGCTTACGTGAGAAGTCACTCAGTTATATTCAATTATTGCTACAGTAATTGCTGCATCATATCTATCATATTATAGATTCAATTATGGTAAGTATCATCTGCATAAAATGTTTTTTTATTAAATTAATACTTGAGACGACAAAGTTATTCATATTATAAACTGCAATATTTACAATGTCTAGAAGTTCTGTCAAGGAGAGGATTGGTCACCTAATTACGCGCCAATAGGGAGAAATCCTTATTGGAAAGCCCCATCTTTCCTGGGAACGACCTGGTTGATAAATATTGTGAGTTATAATATAAATGATGAATATTGTTCGGAGTTGAATTTGGAGACGCAGACGTGATATTTGAGTCCAGAAAGACGAAATTAGTAAAAATAGTCTATAAACACAAAATTTTTCGAGATTCACAATTTGGTCAAAAAGTCAATAGTTGACTTTTTTGTGAAAAGTCAAACTTCGAAATTTCAAAATTTATATTTTTGATAAAAATAGTTTCATTATGTTGTAATTGTTTGTGTTAGTGAAAATCGACATTTATTCCGATGATAATTAATGTCTAGGGGTTATATTGATAAATCTGATAATTTACCGGATAAATGAGCAATTAATTGCTACTAATTCACATGTTTATATAACTATTTGTTCACATATGTGTACTATTGAATCACATTATTTACTATTAGTGGAGTTGGTGCAAGATTGATAATACTTGCATGACTAAGTTAAAAATTGAGGTATAAATGGAGGAACTATACTGTAATTCGTAATTTTTCACATGATTATACTATTGATTCACATGATTGAACTATTGATTCACATTATTTACTATTAGGGGAGTTGGTGCAAGATTGATAATATTTACAGGACTAAATTAAAAATGAAAAAAAGTTGGAGGTATTGTACTGTAATTTTCGAGCCCCAAAACGTGCAATTATCGAAACTATATTTTCCTATAAATAGAAGCTCATTCTTCCTTCATTTCTCACCAATTTACAAAAGTTTTAGAGGGATTATTATATTGAGAAATTATAGAGAGAAAGAAGAAGAGAAATCTGCTACTCACTATTCCAGTATCCAGTTTTTCCAAGGTAGGGAATATTATTTCTTTCTTATCTATGAAGAGAACTTCTGTTATTCCATTCTTTATTATTCTGTTGGAATAACCTATATACGCGGACTACCCTATACTTGGTGAAATTCTTCTGTTGTTCCATTCTTTATCATTCTGTTGGAACATCCTGTCTGTGAATTCTACGTCGGACCTGGTTCCGTCTTTATTGTTCTGTTGGAATATCCTATCTGTGCGTTCTATGCCGGACCTGATTCTGTTTTTATTATTCTGCTGGAATATCCTGTCTGTGCGTTTTACGCCAGACCTGATTCTGTCTTTATTATTCTGTTGGAATATCCTGTCTGTGCGTTTTTCGCCGGACCTGATTCCGTTATTTATTATTGTGTTGGAATAACCTGTCTGTGCGGTCTATCTCATGCCTGGTGATTTCTTTTGTTATTCCATTCCTTATTATACTCAGTTGGTTAAAGTTTTGACTTCTATACTCCATGAAATTAGTGGAATATCCTTGATATTTGCGCTTCATCCAGTATCTTTTCATGAAAATATTCTTCTGAGCATTCTTGAATTTTACTCTACAAAGCAGTATCATGTTAACAATTTGAACGTTATTAGATCCTGGATAAAATAATTCTTAAACTTGTTTTATTGAATTCTTATATCATTGTCATCATCCTCATGTTTATATTTTGTTAAAAGTCATCTGTGGCCTATAGTGCATAGATGGACTTGGTATGATTATGACCAGGGATTATTCGGTGTAATCATGACCGTAATGTTACAAATGATGTGGTAAAAGTCCCCATTGGCCCGTAGTGCATTGATGGACAGTTGTTGGCATGATCATGACCATTATTGAATACACAAATATTCTTGGCCCGTAGTGCATGGATAATTGTGGTCGTGATACTAAAGAATATCCTTGGCCGTAGTGTAGGGGTGATTCGATGATGTGGATTATTTATTAAGCTGAGTCCCAACGATAAAAGTGATGAAAAACCTTCTAAATCATAAAAGATAGTAGATTTTATTCTCTACTTGACTCTTTTAATGGATTGCTTGTTCTGTTGTAGTTAAACTTGATGGTTGTTATATTGTATCAGTTTAAACACTGTTGAAGGCTAACGATAATATATTCTGCATTATCTTAGTCATAATATTTCCTACTGGGCTAGTTGAGCTCACCCTTTTACTTTTATTGTTCTCTTCTGGAAATGAGAACGTAGCATGGACTAGTCGGAGAACGAAGTGACGGACTCCTTTTGAAATAGTGTAATAATCTCTAGTATACAATAATGTAATAATAATTATAATAAGGACTCCTTTTGAGTTTGTATAATCTCTAGTATACAATATTTGTATTCAAACTAACAGTTTATGTTTTATCGTATTGTACACGACAATTGTATTATTAAGTTGTATTTGGATTTATGTACCATGTAAGTGGCGACCCAAGATGGGTGACATATACCTAATTTTGGGGGCGTCACAGCTTAGTTCTCCCGAAAAGAAGTCTCCCACTGGGGTCGGGACGGCTATTTTGGCGGTATAAGGTTGGATGGCGTAATAAGGTTGGATCCTTCGGGACGGACCAATGTCCTCCTGAACGGATAACTTCTTCGGGACGGACCATCGTCCTCCCGAACGGATCACATCCTTCGGGACGGACTGGCGTCCTCTCGAATGGATAACTTTCTTCGGGACGGACCAACGTCTTTCCAAACGGATAACTTCCTTCGGGACGGACCATCGTCCTCCCGAATGGATCACATCCTTCGGGACGGACCGACGTCTTCTCAAACGGATAACTTCCTTCGGGACGAACCGACGTCTTCCCGAACAGATAACTTCCTTAGGGACGGACCATCGTCCTCCCGAACGGATCACATCCTTCGGGACGGATCGACGTCCTCTCGAACGGACAATATCCTTCAGAATGGACCAACGTCCTCCCGAACGGTCAAAATAAACATTTATACAGTTCTTCAGAACGAATACATTTAGTTCCTCGGAACGAACTTTATAATTGGTGTTCGGTTGGATGTGGTCAGTGGGTTATTTATATATCTTCGGTTGTGATAAGGTTGGTTCGGTTGTGATAAGGTTGGTTCTTTATATCTTCAGTTGTGATAAGGTTGGTTCGGTTGTGATAAGGTTGGTTCTCTATATATATTCAGTTGTGATAAGGTTGGTTCTTTATATCTTCAATTGTGATAAGGTTGGTTCTTTACATCTTCGGTAGTGATAAGGTTGGTTCGGTTGGTATAAGGTTGGTTCTTTATATCTTCGGTAGTAATAAGGAAATTGTTTATCTATTTTATGAGTGAACAAGAGGAGTGGGGCAGCGATATTGGGAGCCAACAATTTTAGTTCGACACATGGAGTTCAGGTGTGATATTTTGTCTTCGGCAAAGATGATCGTTTTGTTGGGATAAATTTGTATACTCTCTCATTTATAATTTTCTTATAAAAAAGAGACTGGGGGCAATGTTGGAGTGTGATTATTTGGGTCTAGCCATAGTGCAGACCAATCTATTTAATGGTCCGGATCTGGTGATGACTCATATGTATTTATTATGACAGTGGAAGAGTACTTATTAAAATAGGATTGTATTTCTTTATTTGGAGGGATAAGGAATCATTCTCCTAGTTGGATGCAGGTGGAGGTTACTTCTATATATACGGCTACAAGCTAGGGTTAGAGGGGGAACAGAATAGAAGACAATATATATACAACACAGATACATAACTTGTACTCCAAATATTATTATAGTGGATTACTCTCTCTCCGTGATTTTTTCTCAATTGGATTTTCACGTAAATTCTTGTGTTCATACTTTATATTTCTTTATTTATATTTATGCGAGTGTATTTCGTGAGTTTGATTTTACAACAATTACTCCATCAACCGTTGGCGCTATTTTGACCTGTCCTTTTGAATGATTTCGTCAGGCGTACAAAATCAGACGTTAACACGCACCATACTCACCCCTAATCATAATTTTTTGACAACATTAACTATACATTCGTCCCTATATACATACATATTACATATGTCTAGTTGTATTACCGACCTTGGAGAAATACTCCTTATATTAATCTTAGAATAAAATTACATAATATATTTGAATTTGGTCATGATAATAACATTATTATGTCATTATAAATAAACTAATAATTTAATATTTTTAAGAGTGCATATTAAATAAAAATACATTTTGATTACTTATAAATTTTGTAAATAAAATTGTGTTCCAACGAGAGTACTATATGTATATATATAAGAAACAAAAGGTGAAAGGGCCCCTCTTGGTTTCTCCTTATATTACTATATACTATGCACCCTTCTCTTTTCCTCTGTCAAACTTGTTTCTCCCTCTATTTCCTATACTCTTTACCTTTTCTCCCCTCCTCTCTCTCTTTCATATGTGAAAAGGAATGAAAGAAAAGCAGATCCAAGGTGGTGGTTAATCTGTCAAGTCCATCAATCAAATCAAATCACATCAATCAATCAATCAAATCAATCATAGAGTGAGAGTGCTAACGTGATCTGAACTGAGCGCAGCCAATAAATTTGAAAAGAGAACAAGGCAAACAAAGATCATGTCCTCCTCCTCTAATCCTGCAGCCTCCTTATCATCTGTGGACCAACTCCCTCCCTCCTCCTCCGAGCAGCTCTGTTATGTTCATTGCAACATTTGCGACACCATTCTTGCGGTATTAATTATCATTTTCTAATTTTCAGGAATAAGCACTACTAATCGGATCTCTATATATCCTCCCTTTGTGCTTAATTAAAATATCTTAGACGACTAAAGCGGAAAACTGTCCCCTAACTATGATATTATCTTCGTCAATCAGTTTTACTAACTAGCAAAGCCCAGCTCCCTTAAGTTAAGGGGACAGTTTAATTTACATTAATTTGAGTCATATTTTGCACCGCGTACGTTGCTTCAATTTTCATTACCTAATTAGCCATAGCTAGCTAGGTCACCAATTTAATTAAGGTTTCTTCCATTTTTGTCTACTTCATCTTTCTTTCTTGATCGACTTCGCTAAAATCATCACAGTGAATAATCCCATGCATCCAAGTAGATCATATTATATTTAATTTTTGGGTGTAATTAATTATTTTGTTATGTATAGGTGAGTGTTCCTTGCTCGAGTTTGTTCAAGACGGTGACAGTGCGATGCGGCCACTGCAGCAACCTCCTCCCAGTAAACATGCGTGGGCTGCTGCTCCCACCTGTACCTACTAATATTTCAGTACCTAATAATAATCACCTTCACTACTTGCCCCATTCCTACTCTTTCTTTTCTCCTACTACCCATCACAACCTTATGGTATGTTATTAAGATTTTATTGAAATACAATTATGTTTGTGACCCTTTCCAAATCTTTTGGATTAATTTCTCACATTTTGTTACATTGTATTAATAAATTATTATTTTTCTGATAAAAAAGTGCGTAATATAAAAATTGTGCCCATTGAAACTAATATACTGATCCATATACATTATTTAGGTTGATGATTAATTATGTATCTATGTGCGCAGGAAGAGATCCCAAACCGTAGACCCAACTTTTTGATGAATCAGGCTAATCTGATCGGTGAGTTTTCTCTATCGGGGAGAGGTGGATCAAGACTTGATCAGCTTCCTAGGCCTCCACTCATTAACAGACGTGAGATTATTTATTTAATTTCTTTTAAATACTTCAATTATGTATGTTCAACTCTCTCTTGAAACATAAAAAAGCATGCTCAATGTACTGTTGGTACTCTTTTAGTCATTCAACAGAGAGAAAGAAAAAAAGTTTAAAAAAATGAATAAGGGAACCTTTCTCTTTTGAGTGCTCATATACAGTTTAGAAGGATTAGTTAATTAGGAGAAGTTATCGTTGAAGCTTAGCTCCAATTGCAGCTTTTAGGGTGTTATTTTGAATTTGGGGTTAGTTCAATATACAATTTATTGTTTGGGCCTAATCCATACCTTTTGGATTGCCATACTTTGTAAGGATTTTGTTTTAATGAAATAAAATCCATTTGCTTTTCAAAATATACATATTATATGTATATAATATGTATATGTAGACACCTAATATACATTAAAGCTTTGTATCATATAATATATATTTAAGTATCTAACTCATAATCAATTGATAATGAGTGAAGTAGTCTTTTTATATATCTCGATGTAGGACTTTATATCTTAACACGCCCCCTCACGTGCGGCCTAATTTTGAGTCAAATGTGTGGACAATTTTAATTTGGTGACGTGGAGCATGTGAGCTATTGGGGTTACATATATAGCCAAACACATGGATAATTTTAATTAAATTATATAGAGCATATAGGCCGTTGGGTATTCACACGGATAGTGTATGCTCTGATACCATATTAAATTAAAGTATTCAAATCATAATCAATTGACAATTAATGAAGGGAGTAAACTCATAAATTATACATTTAGTCTTCAAGTCTACAATAGATTATATGTATCATTCAGATTTTAATTCTCAAGTTTATCGAACACAATCTAAGACTTGAAGGCTAAATGTATAATACTACAATATATTATATGCCACATCACAATACATGTTTGCAGCTATCAATTTAACGAGTTCAACTACTATCACCCCATCACTATATGTCTCCAAGTGTACTTTGGTACTTGATTATTTGTTTCTCCTATGTATAGCTGCACTAGTTTTTTCTGTACTGTATGATTAGATATATTATATAGAGGGTAGAGATGCATGGAGAGTTACTTAATTATAGGCCTTTGCAAGTCTAACTCATTAATATTTTTGTATGTGGGTTTGCATGTCCAGCTCCGGAGAAAAGACAGCGAGTCCCGTCTGCCTACAACCGATTTATCAAGTAAGTATGTATCTATCTAATAAAATATAAATGATTTTAAATTTCCCGTTCACTCAATAAATCATCTGAACCGTCTAAAGTTTGAGATAAATCACACCGTCCATACATTGCCGGAGGCATGGGACCCAGTCCCTAGTATATATATAACTGATCATCAATTCATCATTATGAAAATATGTATATATTATCTTGAAAAAACTACTGTCATAGAATCCGCTAACTAAACAACTCCAATATATGAGTGCATGATCATACCTCCAATATATAAATGTATTAATAATGTGCAGGGACGAAATCCAACGCATTAAGGCAGGAAATCCAGATATTAGCCACAGAGAAGCCTTCAGTGCTGCTGCTAAGAATGTAACTTAATTCTCCTTCATATACGCATATACGTAAATAGATTTATATATACACACACACACATTTGATCCATCAATCATTTAACCCAACACACGTACTCTTTGCTCTCTTTTTTATTCCCCCCATGCATGTCGAAAATAAAAAACTATTATGAAAATTAAAAAGAGATTCTACAAGAGTACTTACATGGGAAGTTGAAGTAAAAGAGAGTCGAGAAAACTTGACAATATATATGTAGTCTAGAATTATCTGAAGTACCACAAGGGTGATATATGTAAGGCTACAAATAACTGCAACTGCATGTTTAAGTGATTAAACTAAATGAGAGGGGAGGGAAGGGAAGGGAACAAGATAGGCAATCATACAAAATCTCAAGACTAAAGAACCCATTGCCTTGCACTCATCCGACCGTCTTCTCCTCATGCTATTCAATAAATTAACATATATAAAGGGTAATATTCAATAGTCATATAACTTGATTCCAGGATCAGAGATACATTTTGTCTTTTAAAAATTAATTTGCTAAATTGTTGAATTGAAATAGATACGAATGTATTTAATTTTAGTAATTAAAAAAAAAAGTTCTACTAGTATATTTGTACTAAAACAATACATGTATCATATTTGTTGTTTTCAAAACTAATATTAATTCACATCGATTTTAAATTTTAAAATTTCCAAATTTAACTTGAAAACAAAAGGTGGAAATGTAATTATAATTTTGAAAACTGAGGAAGTATTTACTAAATATTTTCAATTTTACCTGGACATTTCTCTTTATTTACAGTGGGCCCACTTTCCACACATTCACTTTGGTCTCATGCCTGCTGATCAGACTTCTATGAAGAACACTAGTAATACTGTGCGCCAACAGGTATACAGTATACTACTACGTAATAGATAGTGCATGCATTGCAAAAGAATGATAGGAGAAGCAGAATATTCTCAGTATATGATATGAAATATCGTAAAAAAATTCCAAGTTAATTTATCCTTCTGGTTAATTTGTACGTGTAGGATATGAATGCAGAAGATATTCTCATGAAAGACGGCTTTTTTGGTTCGGCTAACATCGGTGTCTCACCTTACTAACAGTGATTGATCGAACCTGCTTGATTTCTATTTCTCCATCTCAATTTATGTACTAGAAACGTATGTGTAGCAGTAGCCTTAATCGGCTAGCTTCTGGTTTCACCGTTTGAAAATAGATTTCTAGATCGATCATATGCCAATCTAAGTACTCTTAACAACTTAAATATCTATCTAAGTAGATATATCTTCTAATTTAGTTTCACTGTCTCTAGCATGTACCTTTCAAATCCTACTACTTCCATTTCTGCTTTGAAGATCTTTCTGTTTCAAATTTCTCACTGCTGTACGTGTAGTCTTTAGCCATCCAATGGTCTGGTTTGATTTAATATGCTTCATATCACACCCCCAAACACTATCCTTATTGCTAGCTTTTAGCAATATTGTTCTGATGGTCTGGTTTGATAAGATTTTCCTATCACAAACTTTAGTCTTAAAAGTTTAATATTAGAAAGAAAAAAAAATGTAAGAATTTCATGTGTTCATGAATGACATTTATTTAAAAGTCAAATGTAACTATCATCTCGATAAGAAAGAGCCTAACAAGAGACTTAGAAGGACACAATACACAAGATTATCGAATAGTAAGATTAATAAAGTTAAAATATAATAACTAGAAAATAGAATAATTGATTTGTAAACATGAAAAGATGGATTACCAATGATCGAGAATGATTAAGGTGGTGAGGGAGCAAAAATTAAGGGAGGCATTTTGATCCTAAAGTATCAATTATATTATTATATATATATATATATATATATATATATATTATAGAGAGAGAGAGCAAGGATCAAGTGCATACCCCTTATCTTACTCACCCGTGCTCACCCCCTTTAGGCGACGGTTTCGGTCATACAACCGTCGCCTATACTTTAGCGACGGACAACATATAGCGTCGCTAAAAGTATAGGCGACGATTGTATGACCGAAACCGTCGTTTAAATGGGGGTGAGCACGGGTGAGTAAGATAAAGGGTATGCACTTGATCCGGACCGTATATATATATATATAGAGTACGGTTCCAGTCCGGACTCCCGGACTTTCTTAAAATACAGATTTTTTTTGTTTTTTTTTAAACAACTAAAAAAAGTATAATATTTTACGGAATTGGAATTTTTTCATAATACGGTGTTTTGGGCGTGATTTAGATACATATAACAAATATGTATGTACAATCCTGTTTGTATATGTATCCAAATCACGCCTAAACACTGTATTATGAAAAAATTTCAGTTCCATAAGATATTTATACTTTTTTAGCAA
This sequence comes from Panax japonicus, assembly GCA_020205505.1. Taxonomy (NCBI): domain Eukaryota; kingdom Viridiplantae; phylum Streptophyta; class Magnoliopsida; order Apiales; family Araliaceae; genus Panax; species Panax japonicus. The sequence goes on from CM035101.1 coordinate 79,914,706, forward strand.
AAAAAAATGATCCGTATTTTAACAAGGTCCGGGACTCCCGGACCTGATCCTGGTTCTATATATATAATAAAGGTAACTGATTTATAACTAACGTTGTTTATTCTTATAACAGATTCGTGAGTGTTCATCCGATGATCGAACGGTTTAATAGAGCCCGTCCACTGTTTAATTTTCGGTATTACTATTGACGGAACATATGTCCAAAAAAACCTCTCATTGTACAAGTCATTAAACTGCAGAGCCTGAAATTTTAAAAACTATTATTTAACTTCCGCAATATTAAACTGTGGAGCCCAAATATGAACTGATTTTATCAAATAGTCTATCCGTCAGGAAGAAAACATTTCATGGTCGAAGGAACTAGCTCCACATCATAAAAATCCGCAATCATCACGAAAACTATTGACTAATCAACCACAAACTCTCAATAACGAAACTATTGACTAATCAACCACAAACCCTCAATTCATTTGCAACGCAGTAGCATGATCTAGAAATATACATTCAGATCTAATGGATCGAATCAGATAGAAAATCCCATCATTTATCACTGGAGCAAACAAAAAAGTTGTTGTCCCGTATCACAGTCATACCCATAGTCGTTATCTTCGATTAAACGTTCGAGCATAGCAGACGCAATAGCCCTAACACTGACCGGAGATCATCACCCAACACTGTGACTCCACCAGGGAACGGAGTACCAGAGAGATCTAAACGCCGAGGAGGTCAGCGATCGGCAAACGTAGAAAGTAGGAGAGGATATAGGAGACGAAAGCGAAGTTTTAGAGATAGCATGATACTAATTATTATTTTTTTTAGTTTTTAGGTTCTGTGCATGCCAATTTTTTTTTAATTTTAAATTTTTTAGACTCAACAGTTTAATATTATAGATGCCAAAGAAAAATTAAATTTTTTTTAGGTTCCGAAGTTATTAATGCAAATGCCAAAAAAAAAAATATGCAGGTTCCACAGTTTAATACTCCGGACGGAAATTGTACAAAAAGAGGAATTTTAGACATTGTCCCGTTCGCATTATTAAACTGTGAATACTGAAAACGGAGAATTTTATTAAACCGTTCGATCATTGAATAACGTTCAAGATCTATTGTAAGAATAACTTTAATCTAATAACGTTAGTTATAGATCTGTCTATATATATAGAGTTAGTACTGTACTACTGTGTAGTATCAAAATGTGCTAGCTACGTACGTACGTACTCATGTATGTATATAATACTCCAATATCATTAATCTTGATCCCTCCACATTTAACACTGTACCTATCAACAAATCCTTGACAAAAAGAGAATATAATTGTCCCCACAACAATTAATGGAATTAATCTGTCTCTATTAAATTTTTTTAGAAAAATTATAATAAAGCTTCATTTCAACATCAATTTGTTTCACAATTTGACCCCCATAATGCCTGAAATCTTTAAACACTACACATGGAATGGAATAAAATGCAAAATCTTGGGGTTGGACCGGGGGCTATCTGATCAACAGATCCAACATGCATTGCCCGCTGGGCATTCTCTCACATCCACTTTTTACAGAAAAAGCTTGTAGTACGTACCAGTCAGCGTGTAATATATATATATTATATATATATATATTATATATATATATTATATATATATTCTATCTAATAAAATACAAATGATTTTGAATTTTCCAATACAAATGATTTTGAATTTTCCGCTCACTCAATAAATCATCTTGGTCGTCCAAAGTTTGAGATAAATCTCACCGTCCATATATCTATCTAATAAATTCTACTCTATTCTATCTAATAAAATACAAATGATTTTGAATTTCCCGCTCCCATCAATAAATCATCTGGGCCGTCAAAGTTTGAGATAAATCCCACCGTCCATATACATCTATCTAATAAAATACATTTATCTATTAATCTACTAATAAGATTTTGAATTTCCCGCCTCACTTAATAAATCATCTGGGGCCGTTTAAGTTTGAAATAAAATCTCACTGCCCATACAGTGCCGGAGGCACGGGACCCATCTAGTATATATATATTACAAGAAGAATCCATCATTACTAAATACTAGTACTACATAACTACTAGTTGTAATGAACTAACGATAATCATTTTTCTTTTGAGTTCTTCTGTTTTTAAATGGTGTGACAGTCGCAATTTTCTCATAAATCCATGTCCCAAATCTGATTAAATTTTATGAACAGTGGTGATGTTAATGTTTACGTCACATTACATTTTCTAATAAACTATGATACACTTAATTACTTGTGTTGCAAATGGATGAATTGTCATTACATCAAATAATAATTGGGGTAGTGAAAAGAATGATAATCCAAATTAAATTATAAAAATGGATCCCCGGGAGCTTTTAGTACAAGGGAAGGAAAAATGAATGTGTCAAAATTACCTTAGTTTCATATCAACAAAGCCTGCCTAGAGAATTACACCCCTAAACAACACTCACAAGTACAAATTTAGCAAGCGAGGATCCCCCGGTGGAAAAACTAAATGCTTAGTAGAATATGGATATTATTTATCATCATAGCAGAGTAAAGAACAGCTTGATTCATTGCTCATGAATTGATGTTGCAAAAGAAATATCTTCTGGCCTGAAAATGAAATAACAATATTGAAAAATTAGAACTAGCCTTATGAACTAACGCTATATATGTTTTAGCAACTCTTTCCAAGTTTTGCAATTCCAATAATTGAGTTGTTAGTTAAAAACTCCATCCAATTCATATATATTCTTAGATTGCGTGAAGATTTGAAAAAGGTTGGGTCCTCTATATTATATTCTTGTACATACTTTTGCAATTTGCTGAGTGCGCCACAGAAGAGGGCATTTTCAGGGATGGGCAACTCTGTTTTGTTAGTGGGTTCTGGATTGACAACCTTGACATAAGTTTCTTGACCAAGATACCATGAGTCGAGGTTTTCTGTTCTCAAATTCCAGATTCCAACATTATCAAGTGAAATTAAGACTGCAGTCCATGCCCGGGAAAAACCTAAAGCAGAGCATAAAACCACTGAGTTTAGTATACTTATAGATGTTAAATAATTCAACATAAAACTTCTTTCATGTCCTCCAATCAAATCAACTCTAATCTCAACAAAACTGGAGGGGAATTTCATGCATGGAAGTTCGATTTTTTGATTATTTAATTTGCATAGTTTCAGAAGTCCTGAAGGCACTACAACAGTTGTAAAACAGTTGTTAGAGAAAATTTGCAAGGGTCCTCTCACAAAATAATGCAATGTGGGTTCAAAGTTCTTTTCCATGTACGTACCCTGATGTTAATTAACTACCATGTGTCGCAACAATCATGGCAATTTTACTTCCTTTTGCTGGTATGGAAACATAACAAGCAGCAGATGGAAAGCACAAACTTCAATAAATCCAACCACTAAAACATATTTCTATGTTAGACGCGAAAAAGGATTTCATGGATTAGAACTTTTGGTTAAGAAATAGGGAAAAAGAAGGGGAAATACACACATATATATATCTCTGTGTACACACACATACATTCATTCAATTTAGTATGAGCACTAATAACTTTTTGTATTGTAGAAATAACCATGCAGAATCAAATTTAACTGATGGCCGGGAAAAGTTATCTATGTGGCAAGGGCTCAAATGTACAAGTACAATCATGCAAATAAGCTCCAAAACAATGGATTTTCTAGGATTGACAAGTTAGGAGGAAGCCATGAACCCAAGAGCTAGTATAAGAAATGGCCTAGGCTCTCCTACGAACCCAATCAAAATAATAGCAATTTTTACCTGTGTCGTGGCACGAGCAATTCCATCCCACTTATAGTGCCTACTAGCCTCTGTCCACTCAC